>BDMV01000009.1:5615165-5626506 GCA_008326285.1 Oryza officinalis
ACCTACCCCACACGCGGCGCCAAAATCGCAAGGGGTCGGGGCGACCCAGCCCTCGGGGCCAAAACGGGAGCGGCCCGACCCCTCGGGGAGACAGAGGGAGGAGCGGCCACGTCACCCTCGGGCCCGACCCCTCTCCGGGGGGGGCCACGTGGGTGACGGCGACCGCTCAAGCCTCTAGTCACGGCACCCCCGGTCCCATGTCACCGACAGACGGACATCTACAGAAAAAGTTACATCCATTATAACAGACACAAATCACTGTTAATACTGACTGCATTGCAGCCGAAAGAAGTGCAGTCAAAGAGGCCCTCTAATTTGTTCTTTATCCTGAGCCGATATAGATTAACAGATTAACAGGTCATAATTAATAAGTGTTGTTGGCTAATCAGATCATCTCTGAAGGGCTCCTAATTAAGACAGGGAAATCTTGCTCTTTCTCTCAAGTTTCTAGCTAGCCACCTACGCTCAATTAACATTCTCATTTTTCCCAAGCTACTTCACCGAATTGTTACCGTAGATTATTTGCTCCACGCACCTAACAAATTTATTTTCTCAAAAACCTTTTTTCGGCACACTTATTTTAATCTACTTATTAAGTTTATTTTCTATTTAACTTATTCTTAAAATAAATTATATAATCCGTGGCAACAATTTGAAAAAAAATACAAAAATATCTCTTTCAGCACTCAATTCAGACAGATCAGAGAAAGATACGTGTGAGGAGTAAGCCCTACTCCCTCCCAAGCGTGCCTCCTAATTCCTAACCACCACCGTGCGCACTGGTAGTCACGTAGTCAGGTCACGAGAGAGAGAGAGAGAATTGAACTTGTTTTCTTCTCTTTCCCCATTTTTCTTCTGACCTGTATCGGTAGTATAAAATAAATAAATATATATATATATATATATATATATATATATATATATATATATTCGATTATGTGCGCACACAGTGCTACACAGACAACATACTCATATACTCGCAATACACTTTCTAACACATACTAAAGAACGAAACCAACAAAAAATCCTTCGTCTCACTAATTTTTTATTGAAACGAGAAGAATAAAAAACAATTTTAATTGTGAAGTTGGGTAAACGCACCCGTTGATCCACATGGGTGTACTCCTGTTGAAAAGGGCCTGCCAGGAGGTTCTAAAAAAACTATCTTATCTGCCTTCACACTAGAGGACCATACACGTCGACGTCTTACCTGTCATGCCGTCGTGTGACTGGACCCTGATCGAGATGTACCAGACGAAGCCCATGAGCCGTTCGATTGGCTAATGGCTATGATTCGATGTCGCTGTCGAGCCAAATACATCTCAATACATCACGTGCTAGATCGTCTACCACATGCATCATAATATCTGTTTGCGCGTGTATATGTGTATTTCTAGAAATTATACGTATTTTTTTTGTGTGGTATGGGATCTAGAAATTATACTTTACACACACTCACACATCATCGCACACATATACAAGTGGTCAGGGATACATATACACGTGCATGCATTATCTACACATATTTCCTTCGTCTCACTTAATAATTTTTAGCATTTAATTTCTCATATGCTAGTGTTTATACTAATGTTTATAGTAATAAATCATATACAATCAAAGACTCAGTTTCAATTATTATATGCTAGTAACTCCATTATAAAATATAGGTAAATTTTACCATAGAACATCAAAATTTTGTGTAATTTGCTAGTGGACATCGAAAAAACGTGTTATGCCTAGAGGATAAAAAAATGATAATTTGCTTGAGGATATTTTCGATCCAACTAGAGATATTTTTTTTTGAAAAAATGAGAATGTCCCTGGTACCACAATCTTCTAACCTAGCATTGGAGTGAAGATTATAAAATTATGTAAGTCTCAATTTGTCATCATCCTAAGTATATTGCTAGTATACATCACATGATTCATATTCCATATTCACTTCAGTTCATCCACCATTAACTTTTAAGATGTCAAGAACACATATATACCCGTAAACTATCATTTGGTTGCTAATAAATGTTACTGTTTATGATTAGTTGTATGTGAAACGATGATTGTATATGATTTATTACTATAAACATTAGTATAAACACTAGCATATGAGAAATTAAATGCTAAAAATTATTAAGTGAGACGAAGGAAATATGTGTAGATAATGCATGCACGTGTATATGTATCCCTGACCACTTGTATATGTGTGCGATGATGTGTGAGTGTGTGTAAAGTATAATTTCTAGATCCCATACCACACAAAAAAAATACGTATAATTTCTAGAAATACACATATACACGCGCAAACAGATATTATGATGCATGTGGTAGACGATCTAGCACGTGATGTATTGAGATGTATTTGGCTCGACAGCGACATCGAATCATAGCCATTAGCCAATCGAACGGCTCATGGGCTTCGTCTGGTACATCTCGATCAGGGTCCAGTCACACGACGGCATGACAGGTAAGACGTCGACGTGTATGGTCCTCTAGTGTGAAGGCAGATAAGATAGTTTTTTTAGAACCTCCTGGCAGGCCCTTTTCAACAGGAGTACACCCATGTGGATCAACGGGTGCGTTTACCCAACTTCACAATTAAAATTGTTTTTTATTCTTCTCGTTTCAATAAAAAATTAGTGAGACGAAGGATTTTTTGTTGGTTTCGTTCTTTAGTATGTGTTAGAAAGTGTATTGCGAGTATATGAGTATGTTGTCTGTGTAGCACTGTGTGCGCACATAATCGAATATATATATATATATATATATATATATATATATATATATATATTTATTTATTTTATACTACCGATACAGGTCAGAAGAAAAATGGGGAAAGAGAAGAAAACAAGTTCAATTCTCTCTCTCTCTCTCGTGACCTGACTACGTGACTACTANAGATAAAATCATGCCAAAATTCCAGTGAGTCTAACATATTGAGTAGCATCCACATGAATTTTTCCATGATTTTATCTTACACCAATTAGTTTTAACAATTCACTAAGCTTATCTTTGAGTCTGTCGTCAAACAGTCATAACTCGAGTGTCCTTCGATAAAACAGTCATATCTTTTTCATACGGATTCGAAATCAGACATATAATATATCGACGGTGACGGAGCGTGGAACTCCTCACCGGGAGACCGTGCAGGTCCCCCTTTGCCGGTTCGGCCGGGGGCGCTAGGAGCAACTCTTGGCCCCTGAATCTGAGGGGTGTCCGCGAGAGAGAGCGAGAAAGGGAGAGAGAGAGACACAGGCGATGTAGACAGGTTCGGGCCGCTTGAGCAGCGTAACACCCTACTCCTGTGTTCTGGTGGATCTGAAAGTGTTCCAGAGTACAAGGGAGACTTCAGCCTCTAGACGTATCGGCCGGAGTCCGATCCCCTCTTTCCTAGGCCTGGGCCTCCTTTTATATGGTAAGGGGCTTCCACATGGGCCACCAGTCGCCTAAGAAAGGAAAACATTCTTTTTACAATCAGGGCTAGTCTACTGCCGGAAGTGACCTTTGACAGACACGGCGCACGCCTCCTGCCCAGTCAGCCAGCTCTCCCGGTGGACGCCCGTTTCAACCTTCATTAAATGGCTTGCGACTTCCTTGCCATGCTTGCGCTGAAGTCTGGAATGGATCTGACCGGGACTGACGTACCAACTCCAGGAGTTGGCACGCCGGCTCCGGCTAGGGACGAGAGCCAGGAGGCACTCATCATTCCGACGGGACGGGGCGAGGCGCGCCGCAGGCCGGCCATCGCCACCTAACCCGCGATCTGACCGGTCTGTGACCGGCCACGCGAAGCGACCGGTCACGGACCGGATAGGCACGCGCTGCGCCGCATTAAATGCGGCGTGGTGCGCTCGTCTGACCCGTCATAAATGCGGTTAGGTGAGCCCTACTGTGCTCACCTACCCCACACGCGGCGCCAAAATCGCAAGGGGTCGGGGCGACCCAGCCCTCGGGGCCAAAACGGGAGCGGCCCGACCCCTCGGGGAGACAGAGGGAGGAGCGGCCACGTCACCCTCGGGCCCGACCCCTCTCCGGGGGGGGCCACGTGGGTGACGGCGACCGCTCAAGCCTCTAGTCACGGCACCCCCGGTCCCATGTCACCGACAGACGGACATCTACAGAAAAAGTTACATCCATTATAACAGACACAAATCACTGTTAATACTGACTGCATTGCAGCCGAAAGAAGTGCAGTCAAAGAGGCCCTCTAATTTGTTCTTTATCCTGAGCCGATATAGATTAACAGATTAACAGGTCATAATTAATAAGTGTTGTTGGCTAATCAGATCATCTCTGAAGGGCTCCTAATTAAGACAGGGAAATCTTGCTCTTTCTCTCAAGTTTCTAGCTAGCCACCTACGCTCAATTAACATTCTCATTTTTCCCAAGCTACTTCACCGAATTGTTACCGTAGATTATTTGCTCCACGCACCTAACAAATTTATTTTCTCAAAAACCTTTTTTCGGCACACTTATTTTAATCTACTTATTAAGTTTATTTTCTATTTAACTTATTCTTAAAATAAATTATATAATCCGTGGCAACAATTTGAAAAAAAATACAAAAATATCTCTTTCAGCACTCAATTCAGACAGATCAGAGAAAGATACGTGTGAGGAGTAAGCCCTACTCCCTCCCAAGCGTGCCTCCTAATTCCTAACCACCACCGTGCGCACTGGTAGTCACGTAGTCAGGTCACGAGAGAGAGAGAGAGAATTGAACTTGTTTTCTTCTCTTTCCCCATTTTTCTTCTGACCTGTATCGGTAGTATAAAATAAATAAATATATATATATATATATATATATATATATATATATATATATATTCGATTATGTGCGCACACAGTGCTACACAGACAACATACTCATATACTCGCAATACACTTTCTAACACATACTAAAGAACGAAACCAACAAAAAATCCTTCGTCTCACTAATTTTTTATTGAAACGAGAAGAATAAAAAACAATTTTAATTGTGAAGTTGGGTAAACGCACCCGTTGATCCACATGGGTGTACTCCTGTTGAAAAGGGCCTGCCAGGAGGTTCTAAAAAAACTATCTTATCTGCCTTCACACTAGAGGACCATACACGTCGACGTCTTACCTGTCATGCCGTCGTGTGACTGGACCCTGATCGAGATGTACCAGACGAAGCCCATGAGCCGTTCGATTGGCTAATGGCTATGATTCGATGTCGCTGTCGAGCCAAATACATCTCAATACATCACGTGCTAGATCGTCTACCACATGCATCATAATATCTGTTTGCGCGTGTATATGTGTATTTCTAGAAATTATACGTATTTTTTTTGTGTGGTATGGGATCTAGAAATTATACTTTACACACACTCACACATCATCGCACACATATACAAGTGGTCAGGGATACATATACACGTGCATGCATTATCTACACATATTTCCTTCGTCTCACTTAATAATTTTTAGCATTTAATTTCTCATATGCTAGTGTTTATACTAATGTTTATAGTAATAAATCATATACAATCATCGTTTCACATACAACTAATCATAAACAGTAACATTTATTAGCAACCAAATGATAGTTTATGGGTATATATGTGTTCTTGACATCTTAAAAGTTAATGGTGGATGAACTGAAGTGAATATGGAATATGAATCATGTGATGTATACTAGCAATATACTTAGGATGATGACAAATTGAGACTTACATAATTTTATAATGTTCACTCCAATCCTAGGTTAGAAGATTGTGGTACCAGGGACATTCTCATTTTTTCAAAAAAAAATATCTCTAGTTGGATCGAAAATATCCTCAAGCAAATTATCATTTTTTTATCCTCTAGGCATAACACGTTTTTTCGATGTCCACTAGCAAATTACACAAAATTTTGATGTTCTATGGTAAAATTTACCTATATTTTATAATGGAGTTACTAGCATATAATAATTGAAACTGAGTCTTATTTTAATGCAATCTATGTAGTATAATTCGATTACCCCAAATTGATGACCATATTTATTATAAAGATTTTATAGTGTTTAAAAAAGTATCTACACGAACCATGGCCACAAACGTAAAACCCATGTTTAGATGTGCCACTTCCAATGAGGAAACTGCGCAACGTGCCTTCCTAGAAAACTTGCAGGATCCTCTGCCTTGGAGCTCCGTCGTTGCCTTTCACATAGCGGCCGACGCTATAGATGGTCAAATGGGTCGTCCGGCCTAGCTTGGCCCGGACACGACTCGAGATCAGTCGGCCCGGCATGGCTCGACTAACACACTGGTCCGTGCCGTGTTCGTCCACGGGCTGCACCAATGGTTAGGCACGACCCAATAAAATTCGGATCATGTCGGGTCAGTCTGAAGGCAAGACAAGTTTATCGTGCTTCTCCTTGGAATAAGTCTATTTTGCCTCCCTCATCTTTTTGGGTCATGTCTTATATGCTTGGAATAAGTCTATTTTACATCCCTCATCTCTTTGGGCCACTTCTTATATGGCTGAAATAAGTCTATTTTGCCTCCCTCAACTATTTTGCCTCTCTAATCATTGGGTTGGGCCGTGCCGGGCCAGCACGTCGTGCCAAGAAAGAGGCCCAGACCATGCCTGGGTCCGACAACAGTTGGGCCGTGTCGTGCCTGGGTCGGGCCGTCGGGTTGCAGGCCTTTTGGCCAACTATAGCCGACGCAACAACTCTCCGCGAAAGTCATCTCCACTCACCTGAGTGGACCCGTTGAGCTCTGTGCTTGTACTATCATCTACTGCACCAAAAGGCTCGTGACCCGCAGCTCGCTCGACGCCACCAATCCGTCCAGATTTCCGATCAACTACCACAAACAAAGTGAATGAATGACCATACCGTATTCCTAGCCGCTAAACGACTTGAGCACCACATTTTGCCATCTCCTTGTCAAATGCAGCTTAGTGAAGGCTTGTGCCTCCCTGCCCAAAGTGTTGAACTTCACTGAAATCCTTAACCTCACTGAAATTCTATTGATAGCTTAAACACGTGTGCTTAATATTTGAAGGCATCATGATATGAGTTCTACTAGGTAGAATGATGCAACCGTGACTCCGCTTAAAAGCACCTAGTTACCGAGGCAGATGAGAAGAACTGAACAAGCCAAGAACCATCATATGCTAAGGAAAAGGATGATTTTTTTTTTGTTTTTTGAGGCGTGACAAAATGTCCTGGGTCGTTTTCTCTTTTTTTTTTATCACAACTGACTCAAGCCACCGGCAAATACAAAGACAATGCACACATGCAAGGAGGTATAGAGCTCCTGGTGGATTTACTCTATCTTATTTGTAACCACTAACCAAGGCAAGTGTGAGATGCACAACCTTACCATGTCCTTCAAATTAGGGCCTCTAAAATTATATATTTTACCTATACGAATGTGCTTTAATATGTTTATAATATTTTTACTTCGTTTTTTAATTTTCTTTGCGCTTCATTGAATTTGGTTATAATGAGATTTTTTCTCTTACAATTGTTCAATGATAATTATAGAAACCTTGTAGAACTGTCTTAATGATGGCAAAGATGGCAATGCAAATGTGTTCTAAACAATAATAATTTTATTTTTCCACTTAATAAAAAACTAAATTGGTGCAATGATTCTTCTTCTGCCTAGCTAGGTCATCATGGATGGGTTAGTTTCTTTAGCATACTCTGGCTATCGCCAATACGTATAAGACCTTGTTTTATGGAGTATTTTGCATAAGGCCTCCATAATTTAGGACGGCCTTATTTGTAACATACACATGCATACACCTAGTATTTATTACGTGTATGTATAGTGCATATATGTAGGATCGGAGTTACGCACACGATTTGGACGAACACGTTGCTGTGCCTAATAGACGGGGAAGGGGATCAAGTAAGAGGTTGGTGACGAGACCCTTGAGGTCGCCGCCGACGGTGTAGCCGTCCCTGCCGCCGAGGTAGATCACCTCCACCGTCCTCGCCAGGTTCACCATCAGCCACGCCGCCGGCAGCAGAGCGGGATCCATCCCGACGCACTCCCTGTTCATCGTCCTCCAAGCGTGCTCCGCCAGCGCGGCCACCGCCGCCACCGCCTCCTCCCCGCCCACGCCGCGCTCCGCCATGTAGCACTCCACTGTGCTCGGCATGTCCTGGCCGCCCTTCCCGATCTTGTAGGAGGCGATGTCGTTGAGGAAGCGAGCGAGCTCCCCGCCGGCGCGGACCAAGCTGGGGACAGGGACGCTGGTCGCCCACTCGAACGCCTCCTTGGTCGCCGCACCACCGCAGCTGCCGCGGTCGCGCACGCCCAGCAGCAGCACCGGTGCCATCGCCGGGAAGCCGGACGACATGAGAGACACCTCTAGGTGCTCGACGAAGCTTGGCATGTACTTGTCGCTCGACCATTGGGCCTCACGGAGGTAGTATTCAGACATCTGCTTGAACTGTACATATATTGCACGTGGAGGAAAATTAATTAAAATGTGTGGATGAACGCACGAATATCACTTTAGTATGCCTATTTCTGTTTTGCAGAGCAAGATTTTTACCGAAGTTTTCACGTAAGACATGCGGTACTTCTCATCCGGCTCCAAGCTGTCCTCCATCTCATCAAAGTTATTCAGCAGCTTTATGTAAAAGATGCGCAGATATTCTGGTAGAATAGAGACCGCACTCTTATCCCATCTACATACACACAAGGATATATATTAATTAGACTGATCACCCGAGCTATCTATGTTGGTTGGCAAATTGATAACCTAGCTTCGTTAATTAGTTAATTTCTACCTCTGCATAGCTTCGTTAAGCTGATAACACTCTTCCAAGGTGGCGTGGATGTCGTAAGTGTCATCCATCATGGTCATCAGTTGAAACACCTTGACGAATATGATTCGCGCGCGAGAGTAGTCCTCGCCGTGGAACAAGGCACAGGACCAGAAGTAGCACTCCACTAGGCGATCTCGAGCGTAGCTCAGCTTTATGCTGTCGTAAAATTGTCTCCACCACCTGTCAAGCATATTCGCATGCATATATATACATATAGATCAGATCACGTATGTGTATTTATGTTAACTGTTATAAGTGAAGTAGAGTATTTTTACGATGATTTTTACTGGCAGTAATATTCTACTATCATAATATCTGCAGACGAGTAAAAAGTAGGCTATCGCTTATATATAACACAGCTCAACTGTACGTGAAGCACAGTGAGGCAAGAAATGATTGTTGACAACTTAATTGATTATTACAAGGAGAGGGTCTTGAGCTCGTTGAGGTAAAGAGATCTGACGAGGTCGAAGTCCAGCCTCGCGAGCTCGAGCACCACGCCGTCGTGCTCCTCCTCCTGCTCGTACTCGGTGATGTAGCGCATCGTCTCCAGCAGCTTGGGCGCCCGTGGGAGAGGGATGTCGAGGGCGCGGGAGACCTGCTCGGCCATTGGCGATCTCAGCTTACCTTGCAAGGACTGGAGGCTCCGCCTCGAGAACGCGATGGCGTCGTCGAGTGCCGCTTCACCGTGCATGGCGAGGTGCGCTGCATTGTATAGGCTTAGCAGGCCCCTTGCATCAGTGCTTAGGCTTTCTCTGAAAGAACCCATGCTATCTTTGAACTTGTCGAATGCATCTGCATGCACGAATTTCTAGCTGTAAGGGTGTACATATATATATACTACTCCTATATATGCTCCAGGGATTTATCCAAATGAATCAGAGGGGGAGAGATGTGTGTTCAAATAACAAGCTTTAGAGCCTTGTTTGATCTTTGTCGTATTTTAGAATTCATTTAGTGTATTTTTCACCGTATTTTTTTTCAACCTCAGCTTCTGGACTTCTAGGAGTAAAATCATATATACTAAATTTATTTTCCATTCTTTTGATTTTGTGTCCCAACTTATACGCTGCTAGCTATCAATGAAAATGCCTTCTAACTGATTCGGCAATTATATTCATTCTAGAGCAACATGCATGTACATATATAACAAAATATTCTCCTATATAGAAAACTGCACAGAGATCGAATTATAATCGAGTTACCTGCAGATACCCAGAAACCATGCTGGCGAAGTACGTAGACGAAACCTAAGGGATTCAAGGTGAAGCTGGTCGCCATCGTCAGAGCCAGCGCTCTTCTTCTCCTCATGGTGCAATACATGCTGTAACGCTACGGCGATCTCGTCGCGGAAGTGGTTGTCTATGTGGAGGCGTTCGAGCACATCCACTAGCATCACCCTGTAGGCCATACTCGTGGCCTTCAACAGCTTGCAGCGCACCTGCCTCTTTAGCTGATCCACCCGTTCCATCATCCACTTCTCTGACCTCTGAAAACATATGCACCAGTAATTAAATCCAAGAGAGCCATAGTTAAAGTATCCATGTATTGCCAAACTACTAATTAAGCTATCTAGAATATTGTATATGGTCAACTGTGTAATATATATTTCCGTGTGTGCACAACTGCACATGTGTAATACTGTTTAATAATAACTGTTTAATTTGCAAGCATGCTTGTGGGCTGGGAGGGGTGTAGGTGACGAAGNCCCCGCCACTAGATCTGCGCGGGGGAGGGCCAAGGGGGTCGCCCGCCGAATCCCGCGCCCTCCACCGTCGGAGGAGGCCGCTGCGCACGGGGGAGCATGGAGGAGGCCACCGCGCGTCGTCGCCCACACCCGTCGACGCCCTCGCCCACCTCTGCTGTCGCCATCGCCGTAGCCAATGCTTGCCATCGGGAGGGAGGAGAAGGGAGAAGAGGAACCGGCTAGGAGAGGAAGAGTGGGTTAGGCGTTGGAGAGAAGAGAGGAGTGGGTGAGGCCAGGAGAGAGAGGGGGGAGGAATAAAAAAAGAGTGGAAAGGGGAGGGGTATTTTTGCATGCGGGTGAGTTAAGAGCCCCGCATGCGAAAATACCCTTATTTTTGTGTGCGGACGTTTTAAGTGGTCCGTTTGAAAAAAATTGACTTTTGCGTGTAGGTCTCTTAAGAAGTCGTATGTGAAAATGGAGGTCGATTTTTGCAGATACGGATACTTATGACCCGTCTGTGACCTATTAGGATGTTTTGTCCAGAAAAATCATTTTTGTACTAGTGACGATTATTAGAAAAATATCAAACATGCATGTGCGCGCATCAGAAACTTTACTGAAGTACATGGTCATTTAGTACATATATTTTGTCACGATGTTATCGATCAAGATTAAAACCTGTATGAGTTTATTGGTTGATTTATATTGTTATTATAATTAGTACTTTTTTTGCTCGGAATAAAAATGCAATACCGGTGTTGCTGTTGCAAATCAACAAATAGGTGAAATTGAAAAGCTATATGTACAAACTATGTCGACTTAAAAATACACAAGCAGTCAAGCATTAAGAAATCTAAGAC
>BDMV01000009.1:5626606-6041530 GCA_008326285.1 Oryza officinalis
TATTACGTTACCATTGTAATAAGGTAACGGCCTATAGTCCAAAGTTGGTAAGATTGAGGAGTCCGACATAGAATATGATAGGGTCTCCGACTTGTAAGCCTACCCTCCAGGACTATATAAGGAGGGTAGGGCGTCCCTTGAGGGAGAGACGACTACAGAGAAAAACATAGCAAGGGCATACGAGACAACCAAGATCAAGAGATCGCGAGATTAATAAATCACTCGGCGGATCAAATCCCCAAAATAGGAGTAGGGTATTACCTCTCGTTAGAGAGGGTCTGAACCTGTCTAAACCTCTTTGCATACCAACCCATTGTGTTTAGCACTTGACTGCTACCCCCAGATTGTTATTGCCGAAACCAAGTTTCAACAAACCTGTTGATCTTCATGGAATCTCTCTCGTTGTGAGCTTGGTCCTCAACGTCACGTAACATCTCTTGCAGCATAACAGGATCCACATCAACCATTCCACCGCCCAATGGAGATGGTATAAACATGTCATGCTCATCTTCATCTTCATGATTGTCTGCACCACTTCTGTCTGCAGCTGCACCACTACCGGATTCTTGCTCTCCATGCTTCACCCAATATGTGTAGCCCTTCATGAATCCCCGTTGTATCAAGTGAGAGTGTACCTCCTCTCCGCTAAACATAATATCATTCTTGCAATCTCTACATGGACAACACATGTATTTGCTATTTCTTCTTCTCCTATCCTCCTCCGCAACGTTCATAAAACTTAAAACGCCATCTCTATACTCCTTGCAATGACGTTTTAGAGTTGTCGCATTCATCCAACTTCGATCCATCGCTGCAAAATTTAATAAAATATTAGTTAACATACTACTAAATTGAAAAAAAATATTACTACCTTTTTACTTACTTCTAAGATTTTTCTGTTTTTCTTGGAAAAAAAATGACAAAAATTCGCCCCCTTCAACCTCCCACCAAAATAGTGAATAGTGGGATAACTTCAGACAACAGTCGGGTGGTCTATTTATAGTGGGCGAAATATATCTCAATCGGGCCAATGAACCGGCATCTCTAACGGACGCACAGTTATCTGTAACGGGCATCAACAAAAAGCCCGACACAGATATGAGTCATCGGTGACGGGCTTTAAATCACATCTCAATCGGGCCATAATTGTAGCCTGTCACCGTTGACTCATATCTCTGACGGGCTCTCTAGAAGGGCCCGATTGAGATACGAGTCATCGGTGACGGGCTTTAAATCCATCTCAATCGGGCCATATTTGGAGCCCGTCACCGATGATCCTCATCTCTGACGGGCTCTGTAGACGAGCCCGATTGAGATATGCTGGGTCATCTCAATCGGGCCTAAAGCTGAGCCCGTCACAGATGAGTGTCATCAGTGACGGGCTATGTGTACTTGGGCCTGGAGTATGACTACAAGAGTACATCTACAACGGCGCAAATTTAGGCCCGATTGAGATGACTTGGTTCTGACGGCCCAATAGTCCAGGCATGTGAGGGCCCGTCAGAGATAAGAGGATCTGTACTAGTGAAACAAGCTCTCCTTCTTCAAACAACTTTGGCACAACTTTTTTATTATAATGTCTTGAAACTCTTTCCTTATCCCTTTTGATTTTCTCCAAAGTACGCAATATGACTTGTGTCAAATCCTCTAAGTCGTCAATCATCAAACTATGATAATCATCCCTTTTTCGAGCCGATGTTATTCTCCCAAGGCAAAATAATTTCATGCCCATATACAAGTTGATAAGGTGGCACTTGTGTAGCTCCTTGGCAGGTCATCCGATATGCCCATAACGAATCGGCCAAAGTTGTATGCCACCTCTTAGGCTATTTTTCAATCTTTCTCTTAATCAATGTGATCAAACTTTTGTTTGAGATTTCTGCTTGCCCATTGGCTTGTGCATAATAAGGAGATGAATTTAACAACTTTATACCCATACTATCGGCAAACTGAACAAACTCATTGGACACAAAAATAGATCCTTGATCTGTCGTTATCGTCTGTGGAATTCCAAACCGATAGATAATATGCTCATTTACAAAGTCAATGGTATCCTTGGAATCAACTTTCTTCAAGGGAATTGCTTTAGCCCACTTTGTGAAATAATCTGTAGCCACCAGAAAATACTTATGCCCCTTACTTGATGGTGGACTAATCTAGCCGATCATATAAATTCCCCTACCTCTGAACGGCCATGACTTAATAATTGGGTTCATAGCCGATGCTGGTGCTTTTTGAACTGCTCCAAACTTCTGACAATCCTGACACCCTTTATAATACTTGAAGCAATCTTTCAATATTGTCGGCCAAAAATACCCAACTCTTTGAAGCAACCACTTCATCTTATGGGCCGATTGATATGTTCCACAAATACCTTCATGTACCTCACACATAACAACTTTGGCTTCTTCCAAATTCAAACACTTAAGCAAAACCCCATCAATCGTCCGATAATACAAGTCATCATCAAGCAACATATATTTCAAAGCTTTATATTTCAATTTCCTTGACGCCGATTGAAAAGGATTCTTTGGATACTCAATAATTTCATGTCTCCAATCATCAGCATCAACATCTACAATTTCAACATCCATATCCTTCAACATCGGCTTATAATCCGATGCACCTTGGGCAAGATCATTGGCTTCAACATTTTGTTCCCTAGGAATATGCTTTATAGTAACAATTCTGAAATTCTTCATCAACTCTTGGCATTTTTCATTATAAACTCTCAAGACTTCATTCTTGCACTCATATTTACCAGACAATTGATTGATAACCAATAATGAATCGCCAACAATTTCAATTGCATCGGCCTCAACCTCCTTCAAAAGCTGCAACCCCTTGAGCACTGCCTCATATTCTGCCTGATTGTTTGTTTAATAAGGTTTAATTGTAAAGGCAAACTAAAAACTTGCCCCCCGAGGCGATATGATCACTAAGCCGATGCCGCAACCAGGTGTGCAAACAGATCCATCAAAAAACAAGGTCCAAGGCATCATCTCAACATATCCAATTGGATTATCCTGATGCTGAATAATAAAATTGGCTATTGCCTGCCTCTTTACTGCCTTAGCCGATTCATATCGAAGATCAAATTCTGTTAAAGCAAAAATCCACTTCCCAACTCTATCTTTCAAAACTGAAGCCGATAGCATATATCTTACTACCTCGGCCTTGCATATATCTTATTACCTCGGCCTTGCAAACCACCGTGCACTCGTTTGAAAGTAGATAATGCCTCAACTTTGTACACGAAAAGTGTAACCATAAACATAACTTTTCCACAGGGGTATACCTTGTTTCTGCATCCAAAAGTCTTCTGCTGAGAAAAAATATTACTCTTTCTTTTCCTTCAACCTCTTAAACTAGAACTGAGCCAATAGACTTCTCATCGGCTAATAAATATAGTTTGAACGAGACCCCATTCTGAGGTGGCATCAATACCGGAGGAGAACTAAATATTCTTTGATGTTGTCCAAAGCTTTTTGCTGCTGCTCTCCCCATATAAACTCTTGATCTACTTTCAACCTCAATAATGGAATGAAGGACTCAATTCTACCCGATAGATTGGAAATAAATCTTCTCACAAAATTGAGTTTGCTGATCAAGGATTGTAACTTGGTTTTATTTTGTGGAGGCTTAATATCTTTGATAGCATTTATACTCCTTTGTGTTATTTCAATCCCCCTTTCATGAACTAGAAAACCAAGGAATTGTCCAGCTGATACACCAAAAGCACTCCTTTGTGTTAGGATTCATCTTTAGACCATACTTTCTTGTTCTTTCCAGCACTTTTCGTAGATAGGCTATATGTCCATCAATCTCTTTTGATTTCACATCCACATTGTCAATATAGATTTCAACTAGCAAGCCGGTGAGATCGTGAAATATATAATTCATTGCCCTCTGATATGTAGCACCAGCAATCTTTAATCCAAAAGACATAACAACCCAGTCATACAAACCGATTGCACCAGGACACCTAAAATTAGTCTTATGAATATCTTTGATTATATCCTACATTGCCATCCATAAAATTTATAATCTTATGTCCAGAAGCTGCATCAACTAATAAATTAGCAATCGGCATTGGGTATTCATCCTTGGGTGTAGCTTTGTTCAAATCTCTAAAATCAACACAAACCCTAAGCTTCCCGTTTTTCTTGATCACCGGCACTATGTTTGAAAGCCATTCAACGTAAAGTGTTATGATCTCAGCCTTGATAGCATCGTACATCTCTGGCTTAAATCTTCTTGGAGGTTGTTTGTACAGCCGATACCTTGGTTAGATAGAGAGCCGCTGTTCTACAATAGATCGGCTAAGTCTTGGCATCTCATGATATTCCCATGCAAAACAATCTCTGTATTCTTTTAACAATTCTACTAATTCTTTTTTGAACTCATTTGATAATTTAGCACTTACAAATGTCGGCCTTGGCCTATTACCAGTTCCAATGTCTACTTCTTCTAACTCATCTGCCGACATAAATCCTTGCCCTAATTTTCTATCTAAATTATCCACAGTATCTTCAGTGTAAAAATCGGGGCTATCCACCATGTCCTTAAAGCAAAAGCTAGGGCTCTCCATCACCGATTGGCTGTATATTACAATCGGACACTTTTAGATAATCTCCTTCTCAAACTTTTCCAGATAAACAATCAATTCCTTCCATCTCCCAAATAGATAAATCAACAATAGCAACATTTACTGACCTGTCGACTTGCACGATTTCTACCTGATCTACTTGCCATTGAATCAAACTTTGATGCATTGTTGAAGGGATGCAACAATTAGCATGGATCCAATCTCTCCCCAACAACAAGCTATATGAACCTTTCCCATCAATGACAAAAAATGTGGTTGGAATTGTTTTGCTGCCTACTGTCAACTCAACATTCAGAACTCCTTTTGTCTCAGATGAATTACCTCCAAAATCCTTTAACACCATGTTGGTCTTGATCAGGTCTTCTGGAGTTTTGCCAAGCTTTCTGAATGTAGTATAGGGCATCAAGTTTACAGCTGCTCCCCCATCAACTAACATTTTGGACATCGGCTTCCCATTGACAAATCCCTTGATGTATAAAGGTCTAACATGCCGATGCTCATCGTCTTCGGGCTTCTCAAAAACAGTTTGTTCTGGTGATAACATCAATTTTGCCAATGACTCCTCAACCTCCTCATCGGCTGAATGTATGCTATATTCTGCTTGTAACATAAACACCATATTGATTGAAGACGAAGCTATAGTTTTTCCTTTAGCAGATGCTGGAATTTTGATCTTATCGGCTTTAACTTCATCGGTTGACACAACTTTAGATTTAACATGCCACTCTTTCCTTGTGTGTTTAAGCCGATGATTGATTTCTTCTTCAACCTCTTACATCTGCTCTCTGCTCCTCAACCATTGAACTCTTCTTTTCTGATTTTTTGTAAAAATACCGGTTGAACACCATTGAGAATTCTGAATTTGTTTTTCTTGTTCTTCTTCATCTTCATCTTCAAAGTAATCCTGATGAATCAGCCCCAATTGTTGATGGATTGGCAACTTCTTCTGTATCACTTGATCCTCATGCCTTGAATTATTCTGTTGACGAGAACTACCATAATATCTTGTCTCTGGATCACTGCACCCTAGGCAATCCTCAATCAATGGCAATCTCATTCCTTCGTTCCAGCAAAACCTAAAGAACTCATAATCCCAATGAGGATCAAAACAAGTCTTATTGTCTTGATACTGTCTTTGAACTTCCTTGTCCTGCCTCTTTTGGTACTTATTGATCAATCTTGTAGAATCAAATCTATTTTGCTGGTAAGTCGAATAATTCCTTCTATCGACATCATCATTATCTGCTCTGGTGTCGACCATGTTCACAGGAAAAGGGTGGCCATCAATCTTCATCGACTTCTTGCCATCATCACACTTGATTCTGCCTTGTTTTATAGCCGATTGAATCTGCTGCCTAAAAACCTTGCACTCATTAGTATGATGAGATCCAGTGTTGTGCCAATTGCAATATTTTCTTTTCCTCAGTTCTTCAGCTGATGGAATTACATGACCCACTAGAAGTTGAATTTACTTTTCCTGAAGCAATAAATCAAATATCCTATCGACTTTGTTGATATCAAAATCATACCTCTCCTCCATACCAGTATCTTTGACCCATTGACACACCACTATCTTTTTATTTCTTGACCATTCTGCCAAGCCGATCTTTGGGTCTGCATCCAGGTCTAAATCAGAAGTATAATTATGAACATTGTTAACCTTCTTCACAAATTTCCTTGATTCCTGAAATCTTTGTTCATGAGCCGATACTTTTTGTGCTAGATGAGCTAAACTCTCAAAGTCTTGTGAATAAAATCTTTCCCTTATCGGCTCAAGCAATCCCTGGAATGCCAAATTGGCTAACTGTGAATCGGTCAAATTCAAGCTATAACATCTATTCCTTGTATCTCTGAATCTTTGAATATAATCAGGAACCGATTCATCAGTCTTTTGCCGAATTGCAGTCAAGTCCGATAGCTTCATATCTTGAACTCCACTGTAAAAGTACTTGTGAAAGTGTTTTTCTAGATTGGCTCATCCTCTAACCGAATTGTAAGGCAATGATGAAAACTAGGTAAATGCCGATCCAGATAAGGACAATGGAAAAATCTCACTCTCAAAGCTTCAATAGGCGATGCTTCTTCACATTGTGCTAAAAATCTGCTAACATGCTCATAAGTCGAAACATTATCTTGTCCTAAAAATTTTGAGAAATCTAGGATCTGGAATCGATTAGGGAGTGAAACCCTGTCAAAATATTCAGGATATGGATGCCACTACATAGTCCCACTATCCTTGGGCTTTAATTCAAACTGTTCCCTCATCACTTCTTCAACCATATCAGCCCATTGTTGTTAACTATTGCCTCCATACTGTTGCATCTATGGTACTGGTTCATACTGATTGTTTTGAAGTTGAGATAAATATTGATATTGAGGCACAATCTCTTGCCGATAATGATGAGATGAAACTGGTTGATATTGAACATTAAAATTCTGACCCATGTTTTGCTGAGGTGACTGATATTGGAAATTTTGAGAAACCACAGGTGCATACTGTGGTCCGATTGGTGGAGGTGTCCCAATCGGTTGTTAAATCACCGGTGATGGAATCATAGGCTATTGGATCGCAGGTTGTGATTGTTGATCATTCATCGGCTGATGTTGAGCGACTTGAGGTATTCCAGCCGATATTGGTTGTTTGATCTTAAACAACTGTATAAGCTGTTCTTGAGTCATCTATTGAGATACCTGCCCCCCTTGTATCCGCTGTAGTTGGACTTGAGGTTGCCTTGTCAACAAAGTAGGAACAGGAGCAGTAGGAGCCGATACAGTAGAAACAGGAATCATCGGCTGTTTGCTGCTATTCAATTCAGTCTTCATAGTCCTGTAAGGTGGAAAAGTACTGTTGGGTAAATATGTAGGTCCTTTAGCCTTTTCCTCATCTATAGATCCATCCACCACTGATTTGATCATATTTGTCAAGGTGTTGACCAAAACGCCAGATTGGTTTATCAAAGCATGGTGAACTGCAAAATCAATCCTATCTTGCAAGGTTGACTTGGTATCATCTTTGTCATTAGCTTGTTGATCTTCAACCTTGTCCTAAATCTAGGCTTTGGTTTCCCCTTGTGCACTGGTTTCTTCTTCAGGCTTAGGGAAAACTACTCTGCCTTTTTGTATAACTGTCCCTTGTCGAGTAACACTGAAGGAACCCAAATACATTTGATGAAATTGATTAGTAAACCGTTCCATCTCTGCCTTCTGTTCTTCAGACAATTGTTCCACAGTGACAGGGATGACATTTTCCTCCGAGAGTTCCACCGTCATGATGAAAGTGTTGAAGTTTGTCCCACCGGACGTGCCAAAAACGTGTTGATGAGAAAACACGGCGGCCTAGAAGTTCTGCTTAGCCCCACTGCAGGTCTAAATCTTGCTTTCGAGTTCAGGGCGTGCCAGTTGGTTTGATCCTGCAACCAACAAGAATAAACAATAAAACCTTATTAGATTACGATAGCCGATTGGTTGGTGGGCCGATGACGTATCGTAGAGACCTAGCCGATGCAATCTGGTTGAATCAGCTATAAGGTATAAGATAGAAAAATAATAAGAAACCATAAACATGTTCCATCGGCTGTAAATGCAATCAAACATATAATACCTAATTCATCTTTTTTTAAGGTACAGGCAAACAATATATATTGAACTTAATCGAGACAGTCTGGATTGCTTGTAACCTAGATCAAATGAACTAAAGATTATATGTGTTTATATCATAGCCGATGACACAATATTCAGGATTAGAAAAGATATCGTATCAGCTATTGCTCCGATACAATCCCATACAAGCATATCAATCTGAGTAAATATATTAAACAAATTTCAATCTCCCAATACGATGATCTGGCTAAGATTGAATACAAGCTTAATATATTTAAATGAATGATACACCTGCATAAGGGGCAGATATAACACTAAAAGCAAGATTAAAGAGATTAAACTATACGAAACAGTTATATCAGATAAGATCGGCTGAAACCCCAATACTACCCTTATTGGCAATCAAGAAGCAGGTTAGTTTTTATGATTCTAAACACGACTTAGTAGGTCCAATCTAGGGTTTCCATAACTTGACCGTTTAAGGCACGAGTTATAAATAGCAATGGCCCTTGCTTTGATCTTCACGGTGTTAAACCTTGAACTATCGCTTGAGCTGCACACTTCTTCTCTCTCATCTCTGACGACCTCATCGATGACGCGAGCTCCCCGGCGGCAATTTCCAATGAATTTCTATGACTCCCCTACCTCATGCTTAATGGCGACCGTCATCAATGTTCCTGAGGTAAGTCCTTCTTCAATCCTTGCTCTATTGTCTTCATTTATCTTTACTCCGCATCGGCCTAGGTTAAATCTTGCTCTAGATCCCCTTTTGATGAACTTTTTGATTCCCTCTCCTCTATTCTTTATGACTGTAGCACTTGAGAAACTAGATTGCCATCCCTGTTCTCAAGGAACCCACTCATTATTTCCTTGGGCCGATGGGAGATACAGACCCCACTTACTTTATCAACGCCGAAACCAGTAGGATCCCCTTCTGGCAGACAAGGCCCAATTTAGCCGATTGGCAAACGGTTTTTAGATCCTGGCCTTCAAACTTAGATGGATGGAAGGATTGGTATAAGAGAATATCGGCTACGAAGCAAACTCTCTGTGAAGAAGTTGGAATAGTCCAATGCTTGGCCCTGTCTTTAGCCGATATGAAGAAAGATGAACCCATGCTATCATCGGCTTCTTACTTCTGGTCTAACACCCTCAATCCCTTTATGTTTAACCAAGGGCCAATGACCCCCACTCTTTTGGATATCAAGATGCTTACTCGCTTAGACATAACTTTATCGGCCAACCCCTTTGGTTTGAAAGTTAAATGTGAGAACAAGCTGACAACCAAAAATGTAGGTGGCTGGTCTGGATATATAGCTAAACACATCGGCACATGCTCTGTTTCAGATAGAGAACACATTGCTTGCCTGAACCTCTGGTTAGAGAGATTTGTTTTTTGTAGATCAACCTGTGGATTGACAGCCAACATGCAGCACTTAGCCCAAGCCATAGTCGAAAAGACAACTTTCCCCCTTAGAAAATATCTGCTTGGAGCCGTGTATCAAATGGTGAGCCAAGCATCGGCTAAAATCTTGATGGGCAAACCTATCGGCTATGGTGGCCCTTGGTGGTTAATACAACTTTGGTTGAACTTATATACCATCAACGTCGCTAAAAGAACCTCTCTCTATTCATCAAGCTTTTCTTCTGATCATTCTGGCGATGAAGAAGCAACAACCCGCTGATGCTTGTCCTTTGGAGAGGTAGAATCGGTTTATCCAGGTTCAGGACCATCGGCTGAAGTTTTTCAAGCTTGGTTCTATCATTTCTGTGATGGATTTCCTAAGAATGCCAGAGTCTGGTTTCCTTATAACAGTTTCACTGATTATGAGCTGCCAGCCGATTTGAGACTAAATGATCTCAATGATGAAAAAGACCCCAGATCCAGAGATAACTTTGTTTCGGCTATATCACCTTGCATACTCCCTCTGAAATATCTCAAGGCCGAAATGTCCAAGTCTCTTATGAATTCTACCACCCAATGGTAGCAGCAAGGCAGTTAGGTTTGGGTCAGTTTCCAATCGGCGTGCTCTTTGTAAGGAAGATTCAAACTAGAGGCATTGTGACGTCGGCTCTCTTGATGGACAAAATGCTCAATCTTGAAGGTCCTATCTTGGGTTCTCTTGAACATATCAACATCTATATCTTGCGAAGCCAGTTGTTTGACCGATGGTGGAGTGAATGGAAGAAGCATCTTTTTCATCTACGGGCCACCTAGTTGACCACCAGACCCAGGGGAATGGCCCCGAGGTTGATTTGTGGCCTTGCTCCGCCGCGCCCGGTGCCTCCGTCGCCACTCGGCCTGTGGTCGCCTGCGCCAGCCACTAGCCCATTGCCTGGAGAAGAACGGGAGAGCGAAGCAAAGCAGAGAAGAGGAGAAGAAAAGAAGGGGAAAAGAGCGACTGACAAGTGTACCCCATGCCTCACTAATCCCCGAGCACAGTAATGATTCCCTCCCTAATCACCTCTTAATCCATCACTGACATGTGGGCCCATCCATAGTAATTCTCTAATTAAACACCCTTTTACGTCTTGAGTCGCCGACATGTGGGACCACTTGAGTTAAGCGCCTGTTAACCAGGGTCACTTACATCTGGGCCCTACTCCCTCGTTCGCCGTTCTGCACTTAGTCTACCAACCGGAGGTACAGATCGATGGGCCCATCTGCCATGCACGTGCCGGTCCATTCTGATGAACATAGCTCATCGACCAAGCTGGTCCCGCACATGTATGCACCCGGTCCATGTGTACCATGTCACTGACTAGTGGGCCCCTTGTTCGCTTCCGTGGACCATGAGCCCAGCTCACCCATACTCCCTCGTGGCCCACTCGGTAGACCCGTCCCACCGTGCGCCGGCCTCCCTTGAGTCTACGACAGTGGATCCCTACATAGAATATTCCCTGGAATATTCTTTTCTAATTGAATAAATCGATTATCCTTTGGACAGAAATTCATTAAATCTTTGGAAATTCATCTCTTCTAAACTATAACTCCGTTTGGATACTTTCACGTCTCTAATTTTTTCTAAAAATATGATCTACCTAATGGCACTACTGGTTCTTTCTGTTAAGGCCATATTAACAAATTTTGTTTTGATTTGCCTCATTTTGTGTGTAGCCGCCGAACCCGAGGATGATCCAGGCGCTACTTTTGATGAAGGTGAACTCCTACAGGATCAAGGCAAGCCTCCTTTAACCAAGTTGCCTCCTATATGTGTGTACAATTATGTTGTTTGCGAAATTTTTACATGCATTGCTTAGGTACACATTTAAAACTCTTTGGTCTCGGTTTGCGAGCGCAACGGACGGACCTACCCACCTTGATAGCCCCACAAACAATGCGTTGGCAACTTGCCCTAAGAGTTCGATCGTCGAGATAGATGGCTTAGCCCTACAACAATTGTACAGCCATGTGGGAAACATGGTCTTTCAACCAATAGCTTTGAAAAATCTGACGCTCTGTGTTGGAACCTTTACAAACAAAATCTAAGATTGTGAAAACCCTAATGGTGCATAGGTTGAGCTTATGTGGTTCGGCTATGTGTTGTTGTTAAGGACCAATTCCTTTGGGAATTCCAACCAATCTTTAGACATGTGGGACCATGTGGGTAGTATGGGATGCCCCTAGATGAATACTTAGTTAGGTTGTGGTTGCTCTATATGTCAATGCTCGTGCGACAACGAAGATGAGGAGACAGAGATTTTGTGTTATGAATTTAGCCCTTCATAGTGATGCCTCTACAGAATGCTCGGTCAACGAGATGTTGGGAACATAAATTGAGTGAGAAGTTCGAGAAAGTGAAAAGAAACTAATAGAGGAAAAGAGATTAATCTGGTATGCATTCACCAATTACTATGACAAGTTGTTGCAAAGCAACTTGTGGAAAGGATTCCGGTATGCTATTTTTGCAAATCAAACCTTAACCTTATTTTTTAAGCCACAGTAATATATATATTAGGGTATGAAGATGAGGAAGAAGATGTTGACCCAGCCGCCGAGGAATACCTTCAAGGCCAGGCGGGCTATGAAGAGTTTTAGGGTTTCGAGCCCAGTTCCCAAGCCATGCCTGTGGAATTAGTTAGCGCTTAGGTGCTTCGCCTAGCACTTAGTCGCTTAGTTGCCTTTCGTCGTAAGCTTCCACCGTGTTGCTGCTTCTATTGTTGTCTTTTGTGTTGCAGCGCTATCCATCTGGGGTCTATCCAAAATGATAGCTTATGTAAGGACTATCCTAGTGATGTAATAATAGTACTCTGTTATGTATCACCAATGTTCTGTGTGTACGAGCTTGTGTATCCTGGGACTGGTACAGTAATGGCCTTCGGATCTCTGTGAGAATCCGAGGTGTCACATCTTTGTCCTTGACCTCACCGGCGAGGTGATTTTGGGATGGCACGTGCTCCTCCCTCGCTAGCAGCAACCTAAGCAGGTGGCGGCAGCTTAGATCTACAAGCCCCCATGCTAACCATGGCCCAGCCATCGCCAATGAGGACTATGGCGCCGCTGTCCTCCTCCCAAAGCGCGCAACCCTGGATGAGGGATTCAAGGTGGCCTCCACATTCACCGGCCCAGTCCATGCCAGATCTGAGTAGCTTTGACTTCTGCTACTCCTCACCATCGTGCTTCCTTCCTAGCTACCGAGGGCACACGGATCCGCTTGTGCATGCCATTGGCCAAGATTCTCCACCAGTTGTGCAGTTCCATCATCGATGACCTCAACCTCGACCCAACCTCTGCCACCGGGTGCACTCATGCTAGAACCACTAGCTCGCTATTGATCTAGATCATACCATCCAACACCAATGCAACGGCATCAATCTACCGCCGTGTTAACAGCAAAATTTGATATATGCCGTTAGTCAAAGACTGAGTCACCAGGAGAGATTGACGTCGTGATCATAGGAGCAGCAGCTGGAAATCGTATCGGACTTGTATACTCAAAGTTAGAGTCGGTCTTGTTTTTCTTTTGTATCAAGGAAAGTCTCTCAGTTTCTTTTTCTTTAGAGATAGAATCCTGAGCCAATCAGACCGTGTCTGAGTCGGACTCATTCCAACCTAAGGGTATATATTTGTCTACCCAGGGTCTTTTGTAACATCAATAGATCAATACACAACTTTTGGCGCATCGCCATCCTAGTTTTAGTCTCGACGAGTTATTTTTTTTGAGTTTGGGCTGCATCAGTTTCGATCTCCTGTGAGAAAGTAATTTCCATCATCTTCGCTTGTATCGGCCCCATTAGTACTTTCTCGGTTAAGTCCGATATACTAGTTTGGTTTTTACTAGCGTTGCCTATCCGATATATCGGCTCTTTCTTAGGTTGCCTTGCTCTCTTTGTTTGATCTAATATATCAATCATCTTATATAAGATCTATCAGCTTACTAAATCTACCAGGCTCTTTATTAATCTTGCACTGTCTCGGCTAGGTCTGATTTATTAGCTTATAATTTGCTAAGATAGATTTCTTAAAGATTAATAGGTGTTGTATAAGGTTTCATCGGAGTTTTAGTCGATGAATTATCTTTTCTTTACCGTTCAAGTTGCTATATCGGCTAACTTTTAGATCCGTATAATTGCTTATCTAATCGATCATATATTCTCGCAGTTCAGTCCAATCTATCAAGATTGAACTTGATAAGGAGAAAACTAGTAGACAATTACATGCTATTTATTCATAGCCGATATTAGTTTAACTCTGGTTTTATTCCATGTATCTATTATTACTATACCGCATCGGCTTATATTCAAGATTGTATAATTATTTGATATCTATATTTATTAACTTCAATCTTATACTGTCTCGGTTTGGTCCAATCTATCAAGGTTGTTTTTAATAAAGGATGATTATTAGTAATTATATCCCATCTAGTTTTCAGCCGATGTATATATGTTTATTCTTATATCTAAAATCCATCAGTTATAGCCATTTATTTGAAAATCCATCAGCATTGGTTGGGCACACGATTTCCTATTTGCTTTATGATTTAATTTTTCTATCTTGTTAATTGCAGGATCAAACTAACAGGCATGCCCTGAACCTGATGAGGAACTAGGGTCCCGATCTTCCGATAGGTATTGATATCACTTGATTTGCTGGAAACTTGACACACACGATCCGGCTTCCGATCAACACGATCCGAACTCTGCAATCGCAGCACCATGTCTCCTCTGGTTATCAACCATGCACTGCCCGGTTGACCTCGTTGAGAAGGCTTATCCCTGCATGCAAATCGAAGAACACAAGGAAGAACAAGTTAGATTGCAACTCAATTGCATATGAATGATTAAGCACTCATATTTGGGGTTCCACAAACCGAACTAACGGCGAAACTATAAACTATGACAGCTACAGAATAAATATGATTATGGACATCCTAGGGTTAGCCCTAGGGCTCACACCCCCTTGGGCTTAGCCCACGACACAATTACAAGTTCCAAAGCCCAAATCAGATTCGGACTGGATAAGGTACGTGGCTTGTTTTGCAGATTCCTGACGGCTAAGAAGGAATGTTGATGTGAGACCAAAACCATATGAAATTAGAATCCATAAGCTTTCCAACAAGTACTCATAGGCCCTGAGATTCCTTCTAGATCAGCGGCTAGGTCTGTTTGAAGTTGATGCTGTTAGGATGCCCGAATCCAAATCCAAAACATGCGAAACTTTATCTCTTGACTTCTGTGGACCAAAAGTTACGTGGTAAAGTTGGAGTAGACTTGTGAAAAGTCTTGGTTTGGTCCCCAATCAACTTCTTTGATCATCCATGCACTTCATGAACCCGCAGTCCTTTTCTTCATCCATGCAAGTATTTCTGCAAATGAGAAGATGCAAAACTCATGGTGCAGTAATGTTTGTTCAAACATGTAATAAGTAAATATAATATAGAACATATGCACCTCTAGCTTGTTGATGTGTAACATAAGCATGGTCAGATCCGAACTAGTAATGCCCTCATCATCCTCCCCTTCTTGATTGGAAACCGTCCTCGGTTTCACCTTGTCATTGAACCTGTTGAACTTATCTTTATCTATCACAACATAGGGTGAGGTAGACTTCTTGATGATCATATGGTTGGATTCTGAAATTCTTGCACACGAAAAACCACAACACTCCTCTTCTTGCAAACCAACCTGTAACTCATTTAAACAACTAGAGGAACTAGATAGAGAATTACTTATACGCATGCGGTCCTCTAGACAATACATCTCATCATGAAAAGGAGGTATATTCAAATTCAAACAAATATATACTCTATGCACATTATACTCTCCTTTATTATCATAATTGCTGATAACATGAAAAACTACAGGAGAAAGACATGGCAATTCAAATCTAGCAAATAGTTTCTTCTCCAAACAATTAAGTGGAGAAAGATCATCAAATTGAATATAGTCCCAAGTATTTAAAGAAGATAGCAGTCTAAACTCTTCATTCTTGCTAGCAATGTGAATAACAAGTTTGAACTCAACACATGGTGGTTTAACTATGTAACTAACATGTTCATTCACTAGTTGTGACATGTATATAAGTGAAGCATCGCACAACTCTTCTTTATCACCAGAAACAACAAGCAAATTATTTTGTGACAAAGATATTTCAGCAATTGTTTTCACTATGGGTTGCTCTATTGTAGCATAAGTACTGGACATATTTAACACATCATAACTATTAGTACCTTGAGTAAATGGAGGACCATTATCATTAACTTTATTATCATTTTTAGAAATTGTAGTTGCTGTCTCAATTAAACTTTCTTGCAACATGCATGCAGCAATGGGTAGTTCTTCTTTCTCTCCGCCATTCTTCTCTCCCTCATTACCTTGGTTATTCCCAGATACCTGTAAAATATTAGTATCCAAAGCAAAAGGTACAACAATACAATCGTTTTGTAATAACTCAGGCTTAGTTGAAGGCATCGCAATATTAGTATCAATGCAGATATTTTTGAAAATCTCAATGACTTTACTCTTCATCCTCTCAAGGTCATCTTTAAAAATTTCAGCAAGACTCATTGGTACCAATTTTATTTTTTGACCATTATGTCTAAACGAGTATGTATCAGCAATACCATTATGCAAAAACATTGTTATCATATATCCATGGTTGACCAAACAACAAAGAACATGCTTGTATAGGCACAAGATCAAAATTTGCAGTATCATGGTAACTTTCAATCGAAAATTGTATTCTCACAATTCTAGTTGCCTTGAACTTACCACAAGAGTTGAACCATTTGATGTAATATGGATGAGGATGCGGTTGTGTAGGCAACCCAAGGTTCTCAACCAAATCTGAACTCACAAGGTTGCTACAACTCCCACTATCGATTATAACACGACATTCTTTATCCTTAACCTCAAACCTTGTTTGAAATAAATTGTGGCACTACTTTTGCTCCGCTTTCTTCATTTGAGAACTTAGCACTCGTTGCACCAAAAGACTTACATTATCTACACTTGTGGAATGTGAGGTAGCAACTATGGTTTGTCTCCCATCCAACTTCTTTATCTCATGCCCACGAGTGGTGTACCTTCCATTGTTAGTAGCAAACAAAAAACAACAAAAGAGTATTATCCCTATTAACTATAGAACAAGGATGATTATATTGGAGGCTAGCAAATGGAAGCGTCTTACCAAGCTCTTACAAGTGTCTTGTCAGCAATGCTAAGTACAGTACAACCGGTGGCTGGTTAGTGATACCTTGAGGGCGTGATCCGACGATTGCAAAGGTCAAAACTGTGTTGGCCAGAAGTTTATGTGTGGAGCTTAGGAGGCACAATATATATAGTAGCAAAGAAAACCAATTGTGCTAATGAGAAATTGCAAAGTTGAAGAATAGTTCAAAGTACTAGTCAATGTTGTCTGACCAAAAAAATACCTTTTCCCAATCGCTAGTGCACTGATCCCTGTCCCAAGAAAAGGAGGGGTACACTACAACAATCATGATACAAA
Source organism: Oryza officinalis (assembly GCA_008326285.1). NCBI lineage: Eukaryota > Viridiplantae > Streptophyta > Magnoliopsida > Poales > Poaceae > Oryza > Oryza officinalis. The sequence continues at coordinate 5,643,763 of BDMV01000009.1, forward strand.
AGACACATCTTTATTATAGCGATAATATTTACATTATTACAAAGGCTCTTCAGGCCTGACAAACAAAAATAAACAGCAGCAGACTAGTGGGCCCATGGCTCCATCTTCACAGGCGCTCAACTGGGGTATAAGCAAAGACTCCACCTAGGACTTCTTCTCCAAAGCTTCTCTTACTGAAGGGGGAAAGATTGAGCAAGAATTAGTACAACCACAGTATTCAGCATGTCACACTAGAAGATACATGATTAATGCAAGGGGGTACAAGAAGTAATAGTAGGGGGTTAGGTTTTGCAGTAAAATAGCATTTTAAAGCACTTAGTTGCTCAAGGCTGTTTTGGTAAATCTGAATCTTAGTCTACACAAGATTATTAATCAAGGCCGTGAACCCACACGAACCTACCTTAACCCAAGGCCTACGATGAGTTAGACTGAACTGGCAGCCTTATAGCCGGGCTCCAGCTCATCCCAAGCCAACCCAGGCTAACCATTCCAGGTTTTAGTTGATTAACCAGATTATCCATATTTTAAGACGAAACCACTAACTTGGGTACATTGCTAGCCTTGCCCATAACCAAGGATGCGGCTATTCGAATAGATTATACTCTGATCAGAGGTATACATCTTTACCCACAAGACACACCTTCCTCACGTGTTGCCACACGCCACATACCACCACAGTATATGGACGGAGGGCATGACATAGTTCTTCACTCATCCTAGCCTTGAACAAAAGTACTGACTCAAACGCCTGCCTACGGCCGAGGTTCCCAGGACAGGTAGGTTATGGTTGAGCCCCACGGCATTAGGACATCCTTCAGGAGTGGCCACCCTGATGCCCGTCCTGTGCCACAACATCTCGACTACCGGACACTCGCCCGTGTAGCCTTCATTTGCCTCAGAGATATCCATCACCCAACTTCATCCATCTCTATCCGTGTCCTTTTGTTCATGACTAGACTGAGCAACAAACTAAGCCTTACCCATTAGACATGTGGAAATACGGTAATGCTTTGCAATAGAGGCCCGAGATTAATCCTTATATTGGCCAGGGTGCTAACTTCCCACAACTGGCATGCACCCAAACCCCACCGAAAAACAGGTTTTAGAGGTTTTGAAAGAGGAAGAGAGTGTCATGTTCGGGCTATACCACCCAAGTTCCAGAGTTACCAAGAGTGATGTGAAGTAATACCCAAAGTCTAGTATTGTAAACCTCTATAAGTTGCTACTTAAGCATGGCTAAGCATGAACCTAAAAGGTCTAGTAAGCACCACATATAGAGTTCTTACTAGCTTGTTTTTTCTACCTAGGGTTGTCAAGGAATAATAAAGTAATAACAATTAATAAAGCCATAACAAGGAATAGTAGGCATGGCTAAGTAAAACGGTTATTCGTAGGAATTTAATAAAGCATAATGCAATAATTTAAATCAAAATAATTTTATAAACTGGGATTCAACATGCTCAAGGATGATGCGACTTGCCTTGCTCAGAGGAAACGGTCTTTTGAACCTTCGGCGATGAACACGAACCGTGCTTTGGGAACCTCCGAAATGATCGGAGCTACACGAAGCATGCAAGCAAAGCTAAAACCCTATAAAGAAGCAATAACAATACATAAAAAGAAAAGCACAGGGTTCTTTAGGTTATAACAAAAATTAAGAGACTTGAACGGCTCGATTCGGAGTTCGTATGACCAAGATATGGTCATCTGAAGTTTAATGTTGTTATATGGAGGTTTACGGATTATTGTAATTAATTTTGCAACTATAAAACATGTGTAAGCGCCAGCCCGAAGAAGAAAGGAAGGCTGCGATGTTGACATGTGGACCCCACACGTCAACCTAAAGGACCACGGTGGATTGAGTACACAGAGACGGTCCACAGGCCGACGAAATCGGACCACGTGTGTCAACCGAGGCAAATGGCTGACAAATAGACCCCACTAGACACCACACAGGCTGCACACGTGGAAACCACGTGGCTACCTAGCGGGCACACTAACATGGTCACCGCACGTGCACACGAAGACCACACGAATGACTGCTGATGGTACTGAATGGGGTTTGTTTGTCAGCTCATTCAGTGGGGGTAGCAATGGTACTGAAATCTCTCACAAAGTGGCAATAAAATCCAGCAAGTCCATGAAAACTTCGGCACTTGTGAAACTGTTGTAAGTGTTGGCCAACTATGTATTAAGTGCACCTTGTCTTCATCAACCTCAATTCCCTGTCGAGTCACAACATAGCCAAGAAACGAGACGCGTTCAATGCAAAAGGTGCACTTCTCGAGGTTACCAAATAAACTTGTCGCACACAAAGCCTCAAAAACAAAACGTAGATGATCTAGATGTTCAGATAATGACTTGCTATAAATTAAGATATCATCAAAGTAAACCACCACAAATTTCCCAATAAAAGGACGTAAAACTTCGTTCATTAAACGAATAAATGTGCTAGGTGCATTAGTCAAACCAAAAGGCATTACTAACCACTTATACAAACCGAACTTAGTTTTAAAAGCAGTCTTCCATTCATCTCCTAATTTCATTCATATTTGGTGGTAACCACTACGCAAGTCAACCTTAGAAAAAATTATAGAACCACTTAACTCATCAAGCATGTCGTCTAGCCTAGGAATAGGATGACGATACCTTATAGTTATATTGTTAATGGCTCTACAATCTACGCACATACGCCAACTGCCATCTTTTTTCGGAACCATAAGAACAGGAACAGCACAAGGACTTAAGCTCTCACATACATACCCGCAGTCCAAAAGATCTTGAACTTAGCGTTCAGTCTCCTGAGCCTCCTCGGGGTTTGTTTTGTAGGCAGCATGGTTTGTAAAACTCACTCCAGGTATCAAATCAATTTGATGCTCAATCCCTCAAATGGGGATTTGTCCTGGAGGTATCTCAGATGGAAATGCATCTCCAAACTCCTAAAAAGGTTAGTGACAGGAGAACTCACCAAGTTGTTGCAATTTCCTCCATCGATGATAACACGTGTTCGTCATTCCTTGATGACAAAGAAAATCTGAAACATGTTATGGCGTTGTAGCTTCTCTTCTTGCTCCACCTGTGCACTGAGAACTCGCTGAACAATGATAGCTCTATAGGCATATGTATCCTCACCACCAAAAACGTGTCCTTCGTCTTCGTCTTGAGCACTATCATCAAGGTCATCCTCTTCCACATCAGAGGCGGCAATGTAACCTCCATCTTCTGTGGCAATGTCTGCCCGTTGACTAGGGCAATTCCTTTGCATGTGTCCAAACCTATGGCAGTGGTGGCACTGAATGGCAGAAGTGCTATCGTGGAAGCGACGAATGAGAAACTCTTGGCTGGTACCTGCATGGAAGTTTTGCCTCAATCTGAAGTTTGTACAGTGGACGGTGGTGATGATGGCGCTGCTGCATCTGCGGAAGAAGGCCACGTGCTCGCTGATTGTGGAGTAGGGCAAAAGCTCATTGACTGCTTAGCTGGCGCAGTGTTGTTTGTTGCTCTTGGCGTGATGTAATTGCCGAAATTGCGTGTGTTCTTTTGTTGACGACCCAGATATTCCTTCTCCGCAAGCATAGCAAGCTCGAACAAATGGTTGACAATATTATATTCTTTATAGTCAATGATATTCTGAATTTCAGTCCGCAACCCACCATTAAAATGACAAATCTTATCCTCTGTGTCCTCTACTACTCCACAACATATCATACCCTTTTGAAGTTCAGCGTAGTATTCCTGAATAGACATGTTACCTTGATCTATACGTAGTAATTTCTTTCGCAACTCCTATTGGTAAGAAGCAGGAACAAATCTATTATGAATAACTTGTTTTAACCTATCCCATGTTTCAGGTTGCAATTGGGTATTTCCTAGCTCAGTTCACCAAACTATAGCAACGTCCTTAAACTCACTAGTGGTTTGCCTAATTCTATGAATCTCAGGAACTAGGTGTGCATTAAATTTCTGTTCTACTATCATCTCCCAATCAAGATATGCCTCAGCATCATAAGCACCAGAAAACAATGGAATAGTAAACTTGATTTAGCAAAAGGATCATCATTAGGATAAGCATGATGTTGATTATTGAAATTGTTACGTCCCAAACCATGACGGTTGCGGCGAAGGCGTCGACGAAGTCGTGCCTCTCATGTTGCCTACTGGTCAATCTCTTCGTTATCATCTTGCACAATGCCTTCATCATGATCATGGTCATTATCTCGAATGGGTGGAAGACGCTCCTCTATATCATTAAGTCTGCGCTCCATGCGCTCAATGGCGTTCGTCACATCCAGCTTCACAAATAGATCTTCCAACATTTTCATCGCTTGGTCTATTGCACCCTGCATCTGAGTTTGACTGACACACTCATTGAAATCCTTCGGCCTGCTCTCTTCTCCTGACATTGTTAGTGAAAACACAGAAGAAAAAGCAAAAACACAAAGGATTATCCCCTAACAACTATTAGGCAAGGGTAGTGGAATATATAGCAAATGAAAGCGTCTTATCAAGCTCTTACAAGGTTCTTACTTACCAAGCTAGGGACGGTACACCCGGTGGCTAGTTCGTGATACTTTGAAGGATGTGATCTGGCAATTGCAAGGATCGAAGCTGTGTTGACCAGAAGTATGTATGCGGAGCTTGGGAGGCCAAAATTTTGTTAGCAGCACACAACTCAATAACAGATAGTAATGATGAATAAATGTCCCAAATACTTGTAGCAGTCGCCGGCAGAGACACATTCCTAGAACTAACCTAACTAGCGAGAGTAAGGAACAAAGGAAATAGGACACTCACTCACTAAGTCACTCAAAGCAGCTCGAAGAAACAACACAAAATGGCACACGGAAGCACACCGAAACAATTCTTTCTCCCTTCTCTTCCCTTTTTTTATTTTTTTCACTTCCTTTTTTATTTTTTTTATTTTCTTTTCAATCAGGGATACAAAAATAGCAAAACTGTATGAAGGCACAACTCAATCTGATGTATGGTGCGACCTGTGGAATTTTGGGAGCGTGCTTTAAAATTCGTGCTAGAACTTCGGAGCTCGATAACTCAATCTTCCAAGCCGAATTTCACAAAATACTTTCTGATGAACCCGACATTGTTAGCAGAATCGGATGTAACTTTTTCTGTAGATGTCCGTAGATTGCTTATTTGTCCAATTCCGAGTTCATATGCGAAAAATATGGCTTTTTAGGATAGGTGCACAAGTTAGGGTTTCATGCACTCCCTGTTGCAGCTTCGCTATGGTAAAAAAATGCAGAAAAGGTTATGCGGCTAATAAGGAGGCTAGCGATGTAGGGCGATTGACATAAGGTGGCTTGCGACCTATCTAAGAGGGCTTGGGAAAGCAGGTTATTAACACAAGGCGGTTAGCAATCCGAAACCGAGTAGAACTCGATCTCTCTCAAGGTAGGCTCTCGCACAAAGCAACAGGTAGATCTACAACTACAAACACGACTCTACACCAGCAACCATGAACTTGTCCTAGGACACAAACTCAACACTATGGACTCTGAAACAGAATTATGCAAAAGGCTAAACATGGTTTTAGGACAGGGAAACCTAAGACTACTTTTTTTTGGCTTTTTCGTGGCTATGGGATGAAAGCGAAAAAATAATACTAGGGTAAAGACGAACCTGACGGTATACCTAAAGCTCTGCTACCACTTGATGGCAACGGGATGTTTGATCTTTCGTCAGGTGAAGATAACTATCGATTTGGTGGAAACTTGACACACATGATCAGACATCCGATCAACACAATCAGAACCCTACAATCACAGCACCACGTCTCCTCTGGTTATCAACTGTGCCAAAACCCGATTGATCTCGCCGAAAAGGCTAATCTGTACATGTGAATCGAAGAACACAAGCAAGAACAAGAAAAACAACAACTCAATTATAGATGAATGATTAATCGAGAACTCAAAGTTAGGGTTTCACAAACCGATCTAGCGGCAAAATTGCAATGGCAGAAATAATCTAAGCAAAACTCAACCCTAACTCAATGAAGGCTATTGGATATATAGGTTCTAAGGTCTACCTTGGACCTCTGGACGCGTACCTATTGGACACCGACATGATACACGACCTAACAGGCCAAATGACAGTGACATAGCACCCGGACAGATTCTGAATGTCTTCTTGTTTTGATGATTCCTGTTGACTTGGAAAGAATTTTAATGTGGGACCAGATCCATTGGAAAGGTGGTCTTGTTAGTTTCCATACATATGTAGAACGTCAAAATTGGAGGCTGAATGCAATTCTGACGATGATTTTAGTGAGGACTGCTCCTTGAGCCTGAGGTTGACTTGAACTTGATATGAGTTGGACCTTCATCTTGGCTTGAACGTTCATAACGACCTTGTCCATCTCCTAGCTGTTGGTAGTATGCCCTAGAGGTAATCATAGAGATGATGATGCTACGATTGTATCCATGATATATTTATGTGTTTATTGAATATCCATTAAAGACAACTTATATTGATCAACAGTTATGTGAATTGTTTGTGAAACTCTTTTACTTGTATGGCTATTCTAAACTTGTCCCTGATCGGAGTTCGTGTAGTAACACACATGAATATTAGATCAGCACATTATTAGTTGATGACTACGTTTCACAAGTCATGGACATAGAGATGTCAAACTAATAATGTGGGCGCATGTATGACATGTGAGCTGGACTGACTCGACGTGAGAATTGTCTCTATACACAACATATACGTTATGTCCTTAGACCTGAGATTGTTGTATGTGCTCAAGATGTGAAACGACTTACTTAGGGACTATCAAATGCTACTCCGTAACTGGGTAGTTATAATGGTGGTCTTCGGGTTTGTCAGGAAACATGCTGTGAGACATAAACAATCAAGATGAAAATTGTCCCTCTCCACGTGAGAGAGATATCACTGGATCACTCTAATGATTGGATCAACAAATGCATGGCTGTGCTTAGGTTAAGTGTTAACCTATGAGTGAACCATATATCGAGAGGCAAGGGAATAACATGTATATGGTATTATGGTGGTTCGTCTGATTTGATCTTTGCGTACGCATAGGAGTTGACATGTCTTGCTAGAGGCCGCTGTCAACTATTGGTCGAGTAGGAGTATTTGGGCCATGTCTATGTGTACGTGAACCCATAGGGTCGCACGCTTAAGGGCCTGGAAGCCTAATTCGGGTTGGACCCGAATTAGACTAGGTCTAGGGTCGCTGATGGGCCTCCAACTCGAGGCACACCAGGACGCCTATATAAGCAAGGGGTGGGCGCGAGGTTAGGGTAATTAACTCCCCCTACCAGCAGCTGTCGTGCCCCCCCACGCTCACGCCTAGCGCTCCTCGCGGACCTAGCAGTCCGGAGGGGCATCGCTTCCTCCCCGTACGTGTGAGATTCCTCGGAGGTGCTGCATCTGGAGCACAAGGACGAACCGCACGTGGGACAATTCGCGAGTGAAGGATGGACATGTGACGGACGAACATGCAACTGCACGGCACCGCTGCGACGCGTTCAGTTACATCGAGTCGTGTCCGCTGCACCTGCGTGTCTAGTGGTAATCCCGTAACCTGTAACTAGCAGTAGATCTTGGTTTATGAGGTAGAAAACTTTTGATTTGTCGGCTAGCGTAGCAACCTCATAACCCTACAGTGGTATCGGAGCCGTTACTGCCTCGTTATAGGTTCGGTTTTATGCATATGGTGATATGCGCGGTTGTAGATGAGTCTCTAACCTTGGTTCGTCATCTTGCCGTGTTGGTATTGTAACGATCTACTCATACCGGTCGGAATTCCGCCATCCGAGTTAAGTGATATATGTAAATCCATTCATGGCGAGTTTGAAATCAATCAGATTGATCAAATCGAGGGTTAGATGCCAGGCGCATGTGATGCACGACGGTGATAGATGGGATCTACTACCGGGCGTCAGGCGCATGTGTTGTTCGGTAAAACAACCGTAACTTTTGAACCATAACTCGGATTGAGAAAATTTCTGCGTTGAGGAGTAGAAAAAAAAATTTTGAAGAGAGAGAATCGCGAAAAACCTCTTGGAAAATAGAGTTTTTGCCCCTGCAATTTTAGACGACGGAATCGAATAACTCTGTTTTGCAGGAATTCATGACTGGTATAGCCCGTATGTGTATGTGATGCATGTATGTAATTAATTCATGGCTTGCATGTTGTGATTGTGACAATATGGCTGGAGCCACATAGATATTGTCCACCTGATGTAATGGCCTGCGTGCCAATTTGTGATGAATCCGTGACTATGTAATTTTATTCACTACCTTGCGTTAGTGATGGATAGTTATGGTGGACTCATCACTGGAGGATGGCGTACATGGATCATGGAGATGGCGATCACCATGATGAACAGATTGATGGAGATGGAGATCCCCTAAGTGACAATGGGCTATACCAAGTCATAAATCCGTGATGATGTCGTTCTTACTATTATGTTCTACTTTCACGTGATTATGTTTTTGTCTACATATGTGGTAATGAAGTAGAACGATCCCTCGGCAATGTTTAAGTGTTTATGCTCCCCCAAGCCTTGCATTGTCATAAGTCTTGTACATTCGGTGGTGGGTCTATGAAATTAGGGTGCCACTGATTTTCCTTGACTAGACAAGTTCGTATTGGATACTTACTGCATAAGGTTTGGTTGCTTAGATGAGGTCATCCTAACGGTTAGAGACCTTGGAGCATGAGTCGTTGGTAACACAAGCATAGAGATGCTATCCAACATGATATGATTAGCAAGGAGTTGCTTACCGATCTACCATGTCTTCCAGCGGTGATGCTAAAGCTCACTAGTCGACTTGTTAGTTGTGGGTCTTGAATCACTAAATTTCAATTGAGGGATATTGATTTTAGTGGGAGTAGATTTTATTTAGAATATGATTTACTCTATCATGGATACTTTGTCTTAATATTTTGCATTACTTTTATTGTAGATTAATGGCATCCACTAAGCAACCATTTGCTTTGCGTTCAATTCTTGAGAAAGATAAGTTGACTGGAATAAACTATGCGGATTGGATTCGCAATCTGAGAATTGTTCTCAGGGCTGACAAAAAGGAACATGTTCTAGACACCCCAGTACCTGAAGAGCCTAATGAGAATGCACCTGCTGCTGATAGAACTGCTTACAGGAGAGCATTAGATGCTGATCTTGAAGTGAATTGCTTAATGCTTGCTTGTATGGAACCAGAGCTGCAAATGCAGTTTGATAACAACCATCGTGCGCATGATATGATCGTGGCGCTTAATGAGATGTTAAAAACTCAAGCCAGGACTGAAAGGTTCAATGTGTCCAAGGCTTTTGTGGAATCCAAGCTAGTAGAGGGTGCACCTGTTGGACCACACGTGATCAAAATGGTTTGTCACACTCAGAGGTTGGAGAAGCTTGGCTTCCCACTTGACCAAGCGTTGGCAACTGATTTCATCCTTGCATCGCTTCCACCCAGCTATGGAAACTTCATCTCGAACTACCATTTGCATGGGGCGGAGAGGGGCTTGAATGAATTGTGTGGCATGTTGAAAACAGCAGAGGCTGACATCAAGAAAGGCGCTGGCAGCAGCCATGTGATGGCAGTACAAAACCGGTCTAAGTTTAAGAGAAAGGGCAATTCTTGTAAGAAGAATAAGGCCAAGGCTAAAGATGAGATCTCTAAGCCAAAACCACTTGCGCCCAAGACTAGTGTACCTGCTGATACAGTGTGCTTTCATTGTGGTGGGAAAGGAAACTACAAGAGGAGCTGCAAGTTGTATCTTGAATCCTTGACGAAGGATGGCGGTAGTAAAGGTACTCCTGTTTATCATACACTTGTTGTTCATATTACAGACATTTTCCTCGCTAACTCTTATATCAATTCTTGGGTATTTGATACCGGATCGGTTGCTCATATTTGCAATATGATGCAGGGAATGATAAGAAGTAGAAACGTTGGAAAAGGTGAAGTTGATTTCCGCGTGGGCAATAATGCAAGAGTTGCTGCGTTGAACATCGGGACGATGCAACTTCACCTACCATCAGGATTTATTTTGGAATTGAATAATTGTTTTTTTGTTCCTAGTTTAAGTCAAAACATTGTGTCACCTTCATGCTTGATGGAGGATGGTTATTCATTTGCGAGTAAAGACAATGGTTGTGTGATCTCTAAGAATGATATGTTTGTGGCTTTTGCATCCATTGTGAATGGATTATTTATTTTAGATCTTGATGATGTGCCTGTCTGTAATGTTAGTGCTAAACGGCCTCGGCTTAATGAGTAAAGTCCTACATATATGTGGCATTGTCGTTTGGGTCATATAAGCGAGAATCGCATGAAGAGGCTCCATTCTGATGGGCTTCTAACTTCGTTTGATTTTGAATCATAAGAGACATGTGAGGCATGCCTTCTAGGAAAAATGACCAAGACGCCTTTCATAGGTTTTCCTGAGAGGGCGGCTGACTTGTTGGAACTTGTAAATACGGATGTATGTGGACCAATGAGCACGATAGCTAGAGGCGGATTTCAATACTTCGTAACTTTCACTGATGATTTTAGTAGATATGGCTATGTCTACTTAATGAAACATAAGTCTAAAACATTTGAAAAGTTCAAAGAATTTCAGAATGAAGTAGAGAATCAACGAGGCAAGAAAATTAAGGCCTTGCGATCTGATCGTGGAGGCTAATATTTGAGCCACGACTTTAGCAATCATCTAAAGAGTTGCGGAATAGTTCCACAGCTTACGCCGCTAGGAACGCCTCAGAGAAACGGCGTGTCCGAGCAACGTAATCGGACTTTGTTGGACATGGTTCGATCTATGATGAGTCAATGTGACCTACCTTTATCGTTTTGGGGATACGCTCTAGAAACAGACGCTTTCACTCTAAATAGGGTACCATCTAAGTCCGTAGTTAGGACACCATATGAGATGTGGACTGGGAAGAGTCCTAGTTTGTCTTTTCTAAAGATTTGGGGTTGTGAAGTTTATGTCAAACGGCTTATATCAGATAAGCTAACACCCAAATCGGACAAATGTTTTTTCGTGGGATATCCAAAGGAGACTTTAGGATATTATTTCTACAACCGCTCAGAGGGCAAAGTGTTTGTTGCTCGAAACGGTGTTTTCTTAGAGAAAGAGTTTCTCAAAAGAGAGAAGAGTGGACAAAAGGTGTATCTTGAAGAAGTTCAGGATGAGCCAATAGGGAATGACTCTACGAGTGACGCTAATGTAGCTGAACAAGTTGAGATACCCGTGACAATTGAGACACCGCCACAACCACGAAGATCAGCTAGACTCCGTGCATTACGTGGGGACTTGTTATTGTTAGACGATGACGAACCTGCGACATACGCGGAAGCTATGATGGACCCAGATTCCGAGAAGTGGCAAAGTGCCATGAGATCCGAGATAGATTCCATGAGTGACAATCAAGTTTGGAACTTGGTTGATATGCCTGAAGGGGTTAGACCCATAGAGTGCAAATGGATCTTTAAAAAGAAAAAGGATATGGATGGAAATGTTCACATCTATAAAGCTCGACTTGTCGCAAAAGGTTTTCAACAAGTTCAAGGGATTGACTACGACGAGACTTTCTCGCCGGTAGCGATGCTTAAATCTATCTGGATCATTCTAGCAATAGCTGCTTATTTCGATTATGAGATTTGGCAGATGGATGTTAAAATAGCCTTTCTAAATGGGAATTTAGAAAAGGACATGTATATGATGCAGCCCGAAGGTTTTGTTGATCCTAATAATGCTGGAAAAATATGCAAGCTTAAGAAATCCATTTATGGATTAAAGCAAGCATCTCGGAGTTGGAACATTCGTTTTGACGAAGTAGTCAAAGGGTTTGGTTTTCGTCAGAACGAAGAAGAAACTTGTGTTTACAAGAAGGAAAGTGGGAGCGCTGTAATATTTCTAATCTTATATGTGGATGACATATTATTGATTGGGAATGACATTCTGATGTTGCAATCTGTAAAGACTTCATTGAATAATAGTTATTCAATGAAGGATTTAGGAGAAGCAACATACATTCTGGGCGTAAAGATCTATAGAGATAGATCGAAGAGGCTTATAGGATTAAGCCAAGATACGTACATTGACAAGATACTGAAACGGTTCAACATGGAGCAATCCAAGAAAGGATTCCTACCTATGTCACATGGGATGCGCTTTAGTGATAAACAGTGTCCTCAGAATGATGAGGAACGAGAGCGCATGAGTAAGGTTCCATATGCTTCGGCCGTTGGTTCCATAATGTACTCCATGATACGTACTCGCCCAGATGTCTCATATGCTCTAAGTGTTGCGAGCAGATATCAAGCTAATCCTGGTGAGAGTCACTAGACGCTTGTTAAAAACATCCTTAAGTACTTAAGGCGGACTAAAGATGTGTTCCTAATCTATGGAGGTGAGAAGGAGCTCGTTGTAAATGGTTACACCGATGCTAGCTTCCAAACCGACACGGATGATTCACAATCTCAATCAGGTTTTGTGTTCACAATAAATGGTGGTGCTGTCAGTTGGAAAAGTTCTAAGCAGGAGACAGTCACTGATTCTACAGCAGAAGCCGAGTACATTGCAGCTTCAGAAGCTGCAAAGGAAGGTGTTTGGATGAGGAGGTTCCTCATTGAGCTTGGTGTGTTTCCTAATGCGTCTAGCCCATTGAACATGCATTGTGATAACAATGGGGCGATAGCGCGGCTAAGGAGCCAAGGAATCACCAGAAGAACAAACATGTACTTCGGAAATTTCACCTCATTCGAGAGTTCATTAGAAGAGATGAAATCAAGATATGCAAAATACATACGGATTTGAATGTTGCAGATCCTTTGACAAAGGCTTTTCCACAGCCTAAGCATGAGGCGCACATGAGAGCTATGGGTATTAGATATCTTTGAGATTAACTCTAGTGCAAGTGGGAGACTGTTGGTAGTATGCCCTAGAGGTAATCATAGAGATGATGATGCTACGATTGTATCCATGATATATTTATGTGTTTATTGAATATCCATTAAAGACAACTTATATTGATCAACAGTTATGTGAATTGTTTGTGAAACTCTTTTACTTGTATGGCTATTCTAAACTTGTCCCTGATCGGAGTTCGTGTAGTAACACACTGTTAACGACGAAATTTGGTAAATCATGCATTAGATTCAGAGTTAAAGCCGAAGCCGATTGGAGGAGATAAGCGATTACAGAAAACGGAGTATGAATCGGCTGCAAGCCAAATCGGCTACGGTGTGCATCGGCTGAAACAGAATCGGATAAGGATAGCCGATGTAGCCGATTCCGATAAGGAGATGGCATGATCATTGTCGGGTTCGGTTGGTGTGCTTCATGAGGATTGCCACGTGCGGATTGAGTCCAAAGAAGGCAATTGTATCTATTAATTAGAATATTTGTTAGTTTCCTTTTATCTTTAGGAAAGTGTGTTTAGTGTCCCTTAAGGACTTTATGTTTTTCTTTTATCTGTAGGAAAGTTTCTTTCTTGTCCTACAAGGACTAGTATCTCCCCATGGGTATAAATATGTACACCCGGGGTTATTGTAAGGATCAACTCTCGATCAATACAATTCGGCGCATCGCCACCTTTTACTCTGTTACGGTTTATTTATCAACCGGCGGAATTTGGCACCTGACGCGGGGCTGCATCGGCTGTCGATCTCTGGCGAAGGGGTAAGTCCAATGTTCCGTCGGTTCAGGCAATTGTATCATCTACGTCGGCGTCGTTCAAGGCTGCATCAGTACATTCGACCTCTTGGATTGCTCTGGTTTGGATAATATATTTGCCTGGCTATTTATCATATGTCTTCTGTTAATCTAGTGTTAGCATCTCGATTTAGCTTTATCGGCTGCTTCTCGTTTTAGGGTTTCTGCCGGTATCGACTAAATCGTCTTGCTAGATTAGATTAGCTTAGGCATCTACCACCCTGAAAATCAGTCAAGGGCTTGATCATCTAGATATTGTGTTTCTTTACATACTTAGTGCTGCATCAGTTGAGTTTGACCTACTAAGTCGTGCTTAGAACCATGAATCTCTAGCCTGCTTTTTGATTGCCGATAAGGGTTTCATCGGGGTTTCAGCCGATGAGTTATCTGGACGTTGCATCGGCTTATAAGGAATGCATATAAGTTGAATTTAGCCGATGACAACAAAGGTTTCACTGTTTAATCTAATCTTGTGGATTTTATGGCATTGGATCTATGTTAGATTTACTTCATCGGCTATGCTATGAATATATATAATCTCTCTCTTGAGGTGTTTTTAGACATAAGTGATTTATACTGTCTCGGCGCCCTGTCCGATCTATCCCAATCACTTGGTTTAAATATATTTTGAGATTTAGATTATGTATCATTGATATCTACAGCCGATCGAGTATGTCTAACTTTCGTTTCACTTTATCAAGTCATTGCCGATCTAATGCATATTATCATCAGCCGATTGTCTCTTTGTCAAGTGTCAGAATCTACATTGAACACATAGCCGATAGCTCGAAACCCTATCGCTATCGGCTGTTATCAGGATCGGCTGGAATTACTACATCGGCTATGTTGGCCGATCGATTGTTTTATTTGTCGTTTGTATATCTTGTCAGTTGCAGGATCAAACTGACTGGCACGCCCGCATCTCACCAAGATTTGGACCTGCACTGGAGCTAAGCAGATCTCCCAGGCCAGTGTGTGTTTTTTGCATCAACACACACATGAATATTAGATCAGCACATTATTAGTTGATGACTACGTTTCACAAATCATGGGCATAGAGATGTCAAACAAATAATGTGGGCGCATGTATGACATGTGAGCTGGACTGACCCGACGTGAGAATTGTCTCTATACACAACATATACGTTATGTCCTTAGACCTGAGATTGTTGTATGTGCTCAAGATGTGAAACGACTTACTTAGGGACTATCAAACGCTACTCCGTAACTGGGTAGTTATAAAGGTGGTCTTCGGGTTTGTCAGGAAACATGTTGTGAGACATAAACAATCAAGATGGAAATTGTCCCTCTCCACGTGAGAGAGATATCACTGGATCACTATAATGATTGGATCAACAAATGCATGGCTGTGCTTAGGTTAAGTGTTAACCTATGAGTGAACCATATATCGAGAGGCAAGGGAATAACATGTATATGGTATTGTGGTGGTTCGTCTGATTTGATCTTTGCGTACGCATAGGAGTTGACATGTCTTGCTAGAGGCTGCTGTCAAGTATTGGTCGAGTAGGAGTATTCGGGCCATGTCTATGTGTACGTGAACCCATAGGGTCGCACATTTAAGGGCCTGGAAGCCTAATTCGGGTTGGACCCGAATTAGACTAGGTTTAGGGTCGCTGATGGGCCTCCAACTCGAGACACACCAGGACGCCTATATAAGCAAGGGGTGGGCGCGAGGCTAGGGTAATTAACTCCCCACTGCCAGCAGCCGTCGCGCCCCCCCAAGCTCACGCCTAGCGCTCCTCCCAGACCTAGTAGTCCGGAGGCACATCGCTTCCTCCCCGTACGTGTGAGATTCCTCGGAGGTGCTGCATCTGGAGCACAAGGATGAACTGCACATGGGATGATTCGCGAGCGAAGGACGGACGTGTGACGGACGAACATGCAACTACACGGCACCGCTGCGACGCGTTCAATTACATCAAGTCGTCTCCGCTGCACCTGCGCGTCTAGTGGTAATCCCGTAACCTGTAACTAGCAGTAGATCTTAGTTTATGAGGTAGAAAAATTTTGATTTGTCGGCTAGCGTAGCAACCTCATAACCCTACACTAGCCTCTCTCCAAGTGCTCCATAATCCTCTCCATAGTTTCTAATCATAATTAAATTATTAGGTAGTAATCTATCCTCAAAATCACATAAAGAAGTACTTAGGAACAAGCTCACTTGTAAATTCAATTGTCGAGCGCGAGCTTTAGTGATTGGACCTTGCATAAAAACTTGAAAAGTGTTGTGTATATCCAAAGGAGTGATGTCCTCATCAACTTTCGATCTTCCAATAGGTATTGATAACTCTCGATTTAGTGGAAGCTTGACACACACGATTCGACATCCGATCAACATGATCTGAACCCTACCATCGTAGCACCATGTCTCCTATGGTTATCAACCGTGCGCTACCCGGTTGACCTTGTCGAGAAGGCTAATCCTTGCATGCAAATCAAAGAACACAAGTAAGAACAAGGTAGATTGCAACTCAATTGCATACGAATGATTAAACACTCAAATTTAGGGTTCCACAAACCGAACTAGTGATGAAACTGCAATGGCAGAAATAATCTAAGCAAGACCCCACTTTAAACTATAACGGCTACTGAATAAATATGATTAGGGACATCCTAGGGTTAACCCTAGGGCGCACACCCCCTTGGGCTTAGCCCACAACATAATTACAAGGCCCAAAGCCTAAATCGAATTAGGACTGGATAAGGTACGTGGCTTGTATTGCAGATTTCCAACGGCTGAGAAGGAATTTTGACGTGAGACCAAAACCATATAAAAGTAGACTCCATAAACTTTCCAACATGCAAGTACTCATGGGCCCCAAGAGTCCTTCTAGATCAGCGGCTATGTCCGTTTTAAGTTGATGCTGTCAGGATGCCCGAATCAAAATCCAAAACGTGCGGAACTTTATCTCTTGACTTCTATGGACCAAAGGTGACGTAGTAAAGTTGGAGTAGACTTAGGGAAGGTCTTGGATTGGTCCTCAATCAACTTCTTTGATCATCCATGAATTCCTTGCGCTCGGTCTCTTTTCCTACGAGAACACACAAAACTCATAGTGCAATAATATTTGTTCAAATGTATAACACGTAAATTTCACATAGAAAACATACACCTTTGATTGATTAATACATAAGGTAGCCATGGTCATATCCGAGCTAGTGATGTCCCCATCAGAACCCAATTAATAGGACCTGTATGAGAGCTAAGTAGATCTCTCAGACCTTCGTGTGTCGCAACGTATTTTGCGTCAACACACCGTTGAACGGGGAGGCCCTTCTCGCCGCCCTTAACCGGGAGGCCCCGCTAGTTTTGGATTATAAAAATTAGGCGGAACGATAGGAGAGCGGAAATGATTGGTTATGGGCCGGGTAGTGGTAAATAGTATGGATGGAAAGTATATATAGGTTGTTTCTAGCCCTAAACGTTGCTATATCCCAACAAGATTGAGTGGAGTTGAGTTGGTACAAAATTTGGATCGACATAATCAAATTGTCCATGAGACTCAACGGACTGGCCTGACTGTCCAGTGCGCAGACTGAAATGTGTTCGCCCAACATCTGGCCAGACCATGTGTTGGTATGTTGTGTACATGAATTAGACAATCTAGCCATGCATGGTCGGACCATGCATCCAGTACTGTGCTGTTCATACGACTGGATCATGCACGTATTAGTCCAAGCCGTACGTGTTGTGTACATATATAGATCCGAACAACCTGATTGTGAACCTGATCTATCAACGATTATTTTCTTGACGAGTATTCTACCTGGGGTCATGGGGTCGTCATTTGTATAAAGGCAAAGGATCCATAGACCCTCGTATTCAGAGATTTCACACATTCAAGCCCCCTTAGTATAACAGCCCTACATTTTGTTGGGTTTGTATATGAGTACAAAATATGTGGTACATGGATAAAATAGGGCATGCAGGCTGACCTATGTGTAAGGTTAATGGCGAGGACTACTCCGGCCTGCAAGGATGAGGGGTATGTGGGCAGAGAGAGTTTCAGGATATATAATTGATGAGAAATAAACATAATTCCATTGTATTCTCATATATAGGACATAAAGAAATAAACATAGTATGTCTGAAGATAAATAAGGCATATATAGTAAATAAACATAGTATGTCTGAAGATAAATAAAGCATATATAAGTAATCATGTCCAATTAGATCTCTTATGTCTTGTCATGCATGTTAGGTGATCATGTCCTACTATGATTTTTTTAAGACTTTATGCCTTTCATGTACGTTTTATTGTACCAACTATATATATATATATATATATATATATATATATATATATATATATATATATATATATGGTATGTATAGGATTTCTGTATAATCTCATGGTAAGTATACCGCTTTAATTATAGTTATACATGGACAGGATCATTTGTCACTACTAGAGAACTGATCTTTGGTCGGAATCAGAAAAACCGGAATAGTCTCGATTCGAATATGAATCGGGGCTAAAGATCAACTTTAGTCCCGGTTAAAAAGGGCAACGGGTCGCGATGATCTTTAGTCCCGGTTGGTAACACCAACCGGGACTAAAGATCATCTTTAGTCCCGGTTCACACACCCATCGGCCGTATCAGGCCGGGCGGGGATCTTTAGTCCTGGTTGGTATAATCAACCGGGACTAAAGATCCTCACTTTAGTCCCAGTTGGTAACACCAACCGGGACTAAAGATAATTTAGATCTATAGTCCCGGTTAGTGTTATTAACCGGGACTATAGTGATCTACCTTTTTATACTTCTTCTTCCTCCTCCAGCCCGAGCCATTGCTGCCAAGAGGAGGAGGAAGAAGGGAAGTGCTGCCAAAATTTTTGATAAATTTGTTTTGGTGATAATATACAAATCGGAGAGATCGAAAAGGTTAGCAAATCCATTTTCTAATAATGTATTCTTAGCATATTGCATTTGTAGCTTTGTTTCTATAAAATATTTTCTCCATAAAGGTTTATGCAAAATGATGAGAGAGAAAATATGTTAGGCAAAATTAGGTTGATTTTGAAATTAGAAAATTTGGATAATGATGTTAGGCAAAATATGTTAGGCAAAATTAGAATATTTTCTCCATTCTCTTTTCTAGAAATTAGTACTTTGAATAATGATGTTTTAAATTTTTGTATGATTATTTCATTAGTTTCGAGAATGTGGATTTCGTTAGTAACATTGGACTATTTGATGTCTAGATGGATCGACAATGGATGTACACCGCGGACCGACGGTCGAAAGAGTTTATTGAAGGCGTCCATTATTTTTTGAAGGTGACCAATGCTAACAAGTACAAGGGTTTCATGTGTTGTCCATGCAAAAAGTGCAGTAACCGAAAGGAGTATTCATCATCAAGAACTATTCATGCGCACTTGTTTGAGTCTGGATTCATGCCTAGATATAATTGTTGGACCTCGCACGGAGAGCTAGGGGTTACAATGGAAGAAGATGAAGTAGAAGACGAGAATATTCTGGACTGGGCTCATCAATATGGTGGATTTGAAGAAAATCCAAAAGGCGAGGCGGATGGAGCTGTTCAAGATAACAACGCTGTAGATGATCTTGGTCAAATGTTGCGGGACGTAAAGGACGGCTGCGAAAGTGAGAAGGAGGTCTAAAAATTCGACCGTATGTTAGTGGACCACAAAACTTCGTTGTACCCAGGTTGCGAACAGGGGCACAAAAATTTGGGTACGACGCTAGAATTCTTGCAATGGAAGGCAAAAAATGGTGTGAGTGACAAGGCATTTGGCGAGTTATTGAAACTCGTCTAGAACATTCTTCCGGAGGGAAATGAGTTGTCCGAAACAACGTACGAAGCTCAGAAGGTGGTATGCCCTCTAGGACTAGAAGTACATAAGATACACGCATGTCCGAACGATTGTATCCTCTATCGCGGTGAGGAGTACGAGAACCTAGAAGCATGCTCGGTTTGTAAAGCACTACGATACAAGATTAGACGAGATGATTCAGGTGATGTTGACGGACAGCCTTCAAAGAAGAGAGTTCCTACTAAGGTGATGTGGTATTTCCCTATAATACCATGGCTCAAGCGTTTGTTCAGGAACAAAAAGCATGCTAGCATGATGCGCTGGCACGCAGAAGAACGTCAACAAGATGGGATGCTGAGACACCCCGCCAACGGGTCGCAGTGGCGAAACATCGACAGAACATTTCCAGACTTTGGAGAGGATGCCCGAAACGTAAGGTTCGGTTTAAGTACAGATGGCATGAATCCATTTTGAGAGATGAGCAGCGGCCATAGCACTTGAGCTGTTACCATGTGTATCTACAACCTTTCCCCTTGGCTATGCATGAAGCGAAAGTACATCATGATGCCAATTATCATTCGAGGCCCAAATCAACCTGGTAACGACATTGATGTGTACCTAAGACCATTGGTTGAGGATCTGCTTCTGCTGTGGAACAAAGAAGGTGTCTCCATGTGGGACGAGGACAAACAGGAGCAATTTAACCTGCGAGCGTTGTTGTTCGTGACCATTAACGATTGGCCTGCACTTAGCAACCTATCCGGACAGTCAAACAAGGGGTACAAGGCTTGCACCCATTGGATGGATAAAACTGAAAGTACGTATCTGAGACACTGCAGGAAGGTTGTTTACATGGGCCATTGTCGATTCCTTGTTGCAACCCATCCTGTACGAAAAAAAGGCAAGCATTTCGAACAGAAGGCAGACCACCGTACTAAGCCTAAACATCGCAACGGAAAAACCATGTTTGCTATGTTGAAAGATCTGAAAGTAGTATTTGGAAAGGGACCGGGCAGCCAACCTATAGAGAGCGAAGATGGTCACGCGGCGATGTGGAAAAAGAAGTCTATTTTTTGGGAGTTACCCTATTGGGAAGTCTTAGACGTCCGGCACGCGATCGACGTGATGCACCTCACTAAGAACCTTTGCATCAACCTGTTAGGCTTCCTAGGTGTATATGGGAAGTCGAAAGTTACACTTGAAGCACGTAATGATCTCAAGCATATGCAACAATGCAAGGACCTTCACCCAGAACCGAAGGATAAAGGAAGCCATTACTTGAGTCCTGCAAGCTACACCTTGAGCAAGGAAGAGAAGGAAAGTATGTTTGAATGCCTGGAGAGCATCAAGGTACCGTCTGGATACTCCTCGAACATAAAGAGAATAATAAGCATGAAGGAGAAGAAGTTCACAAACCTAAAGTCTCATGACTATCACGTGTTGATGACACAACTGCTTCCTGTTATAATTCGTGGTATCCTTCCTGATAATGTCCGGGGAACAATAACAAAGCTATGTGCTTTCATGAACGCAATTTCGCAAAAGATCATAGATCCAGACAGTTTAACAACCCTTCAAGAGGACGTAGTCCAATGTCTCGTCGGCTTTGAGATGATCTTTCCACTGTCATTCTTCAATATAATGACGCATCTTCTATGTCACCTTGTGAAAGAGATCAGTATTCTCGGTCCTGTGTACCTATACAACATGTTTCCTTTCGAGAGGTACATGAGCGTTCTAAAGAAATACGTTCGTAACCGTTCTCGTCCGGAAGCAAGCATCGCCAAGGGTTATGGAACAGAGGAGGTCATTGAGTTCTGTGTAGAATTTATTGAAGACCTTTGTCCAATCGGGGTACCCGAATCAAGCCATGAGGGGAGACTACGGGGAAAGGGGACTCTTGGAAGAAAAGCAATAATGACCGTGGACAACGATTTATTCCGTAAAGCACATTTCACGGTTTTGCAACAATCTTCGTTGGTGGCTCCTTACATCGAGGAGCACCTGGCGATTGTTCGGTCGAAAAACATCGGCAAGTCTAATGCATGGATTACACGCCATCACATCGATACTTTCCCCGTTTGGCTACGACAACGTCTAATGGGTGCAGAAACTATTGACCGACAACTAGCCTTCTTGGCGAGGGGGCCTTCTTGCTCGATATCGACATTCTAAGGATATGAAATCAATGGGTATACATTTTACACAAGAGCCCAAGACAGAAAGAGCACAAACCAGAACTCTGCTATTCATATCAACGCCATGAGATACGATGGTGCAACTAGCACGTATTACAGTGTCATCGAGGACATATGGGAACTAGACTACAGACCCCTGAAGGTACCTCTATTTCGATGCCAATGGGTTAGGCTCACCGGTGGAGGCGTAACGATTGATGACAGTGGGATGACAACGATTGACCTAAGCAAGGTTGGATACTCAGACGAACCTTTCGTCCTAGCCAATGATGTCACACAAGTTTTCTACGTGAAGGACTTGTCTAGCAAACCAAAGAAGGGTAAAGGACCCGATGAGCCAAAGCGCCACGTGGTTCTCCCAGGCAAAAGAAAAATCATCGGAGTCGAGGATAAGACTGACGAAGATTACGATCAGTTCGACGGGTAACCTCCATTCGCGGTAACGGTTGACCCGAGCATCCTCCTTTCAAAGGAGGACACCCCTTACTCACGCAACAATCATAGCGAAGGAACATTAGTGAGGAGAAAGTACGTGAGAAAAACTGTGACATAGGTTGTTGTATGGACGACACAAATTATTTATAATGTATTGAAGGCCATGTAATGTTTGTGTTTTTTAGTACTACAATTATATATGTAATATCAATTTTGAACTATTTAAATAGGTAATATAGTATTAGATAGTAATATCAATTATTGGAATGTAATATCAATTTGAAACGTCATATGTTATTTATATGTGATTATTTATATTTAATAATATTTTAATACTATTCAAATAGTATTTAAATTGGTCAAATTTTAATTATATATCATTATTGAAATGTAATATCAAATTGAAACTATTAAAATAGGTCATATGTTATTTATATGTAATTATTTATATTTAATAATAATTTAAAACTATTTAAATAGGTAATATGGTATTAGATATTTTAATACTATTCAAATAGTATTTAAATTGGTCAAATTTCAGATATATATCATTATTGGAATGTAATATCAAATTGAAACTATTAAAATAGGTCATATGTTATTTATATGTGCACTGTTTCAATCTTTAGTCCCGGTTATTAAACATAGCCGGGACAAAAAGATATTTTGGCCGCAACGGGAAAACATTTTTAGTCCCGGTTGATACCACCACCCGGGACTAAAGATGTTATCTTTAGTCCCGGTTGTGGAGCAACCGGGACTAAAGATATCTTTAGTCCCGGTTTCGGCCACCAACCAGGACTATAGATCCCAACTATAAATAGTTGTGCGCATCGTCTTCTCCGGATCCACACTTAGCCGTTTCTCATTCTCTCTCAACTCTCAGTGCGCACGACCTCCGTCTTTGCCGCCGCCGTCGTCTTCGTCGTCTCTGCCGTCGTACGTTGTCGCCGTCCGCACCGGGCCTCCCGGCCGAGATTTGCGCCGATCTCCATCTTTTCTTCCGTCCGTTTTCAAGAATGCCATGTGCCACACCGCCGTCGCCGCGCTGTCCGCACCGCCGTCGCCATGAATGGCACGTACCCACGCCACCGCCGCCGCCGCCGGCCCGCGCCACCACGGCCGCTGTCGCCATGAATGCCACGTACCCGCGCCACCGGCCCGCACCACCACGGCCGCTGCCACAACACGGCCACGCCACCACCACGGCCGCGCCACCACGGCCGGACCACCACCGCGGCCGCGCCACAGCCGCCCGTGGCACNCCCACGGCCGCTGCCGGCCCTCGCCACCATGGCCGCCGTCCCCCCGCCGCCACACCGCGCCAAGGCCACCGTCCCCCCGCGGCACGAACGAACGTGAACGAAGAACGTGAAAGATATGTAGAACGAACGTGAACAATAGAACGAACATGACCGAACCAACGATAGAACGAACGACCAAACGAACGATAGAACGATAGAACGAACGACCGAACGAACGATAGAACGACAACCGAACGAACGATAGAACAAACGACCGAACGAATGATAGAACGAACGACCGAATGAACGATAGAACGAATGACCGAACGAGGAGTAGAACGAACGAACGAAAGAACGAATGATAGAACGAACGAACGAGTGAACGAACGACCGAACGATAGAATATGTATGAATGGAACAAATTGTATCAATGTAATAATTATTGTATGTATGTATGGAACAACCATGTGTATAGTTCCTCTGTCTTTATTCATTCATATGTATGTATGGAACGATTACCTCTAAAAGTATATATTTAAAAATGATTAAAATTAAAATATGTTGATAAGATTACTTGTGATGTATTTTATATAAGTTCGATATGCATGTGTGTTAGTTCCATTTTCACCAATTTCCTCTATTTTACGGTAGGAAAAAAGAAAAACACTTAATTCAACTATTTTTATAAGAGAGTTTGCGACGGTCCACTATATATGGAGGCCTCATATAACTATGTACGCGTTGCTGCGGGAATTGGTATAAAAATAGTTATGTTTGCAAATTGGTATAAAAATAGTTATGTTTGCGAATTTGGTATAAAACTAGTTATGTTTGCGAATTTGAATATAATATTGCACATCTTTTTACATTTTCTAATAGTGATTTAATTTTTTGTCTAATTTTTTTTCTAATAGGTGCTGACCGCCGTCGTCGCTCAAGCTTAAGTGGCCTTAATAACTCCAAGCAAAACTAAGGCAAGTTTCATGAATTCCCTGATGTGTGTGTATATATATATGACATATGCATGTAGGTTGCATGTATAACAATGAATTAACTGGTCATTATACGTATTTCTCAACAATGTCATTATATGTAAAACAATATACTATTAGTTGATGTGTATCTCGTAATGTTATGAACAGATGGCAGATCGCGATGATGAACAGATCCTCATGGACGAGATTGCAGAGGGCAACAGCCAATATTGGGCGGATGAGGAGCTAGAGGACCCCAACCAATACCTCAACGAGGAGGGAAACGAGGGCACAAACCAACAGGAAAGTGAAAGGGAACCTGCCGTTGAAGAGAAGAGGCCACGCGGACAACAGGGTGCCGCAAGGAAGCTAGAGGGCAGGCATATTATTATTGAAGTGGCCCCAGACGGCGAACCAGTTGCCCTGGCCGGTATACCACGTAAGTTTGTGGGACACAGTGGTTGGGTTGTGAGGGATCACGTGTCTATCAGCATAGTGCACCGAAGTCAAACAAGAACAGCAGAGGATGATGAAAGTTATCTGCCAGATACGGAGAAAGCAATGCTGTGGACCACCATGCTCGAGACCTTCACGGTCCCTAAGGCAGATCAGCCAAGACTGAGAGAATGGATGATGAAGAAAATGGCTGAACAGTTCTAGAAGTACAAGTCAGTTCTGTACAAGAAATACGTCGTGAAGGGGCTGACACCTGATTTCGACAAGTTAATGAAGCTGAGGGATCATTGGGATGCGTTTGTCGCATACAAGACTTCCAAGCATGGGCAAACACAAATAGCAAAGAATAAAGCCAATGCCACTAAGAAGCAGTACCACCACCGGCTAGGGTAAGGGGGCTATAAGAAGGCAATCCCCAAGTGGGATGAACTGGAAGCCGGGTTGATTGGAAAGGGTATTGAGCCGGCCACAATGAACTGGCCAGAACGTTCAAGAAATTGGTACTGTGCTCATGGTGGAACGCTCGATCCTACTGATGGCTCCCTTGTATTCGGCGATGCGATCCGCGAAGCAGCTAGCCGACTCACGGAAGCAGTGGAGACGTCTGCTAAGGGAACATTCCATCCAGACAGAGAGAAGGACGAGCTTACGCTCGCACTACAGAATCTCGAGCATCCAGGACGAACACGGGGAAAAGGCGTGGTTGCATGGAAATACGGATTTCAAGAGGACAGCCACACTTACAAAAGACGGATGAGGAGCAAGAGGGATACGGAGGACAAATTAAGACATCTCGAGGTTGAATTGGTGGAATGAGGGTTCGACGATCTCGAGCTGGACATCCCCGGAGAAGACGGGGAGACGAAACTAGGAGACACGGCCCACGCCATTATACTATGGTGCAAGAGGCACATCGTGTTTCCCGGGCGAGCAGCGGTGTCTTCTCCTCCGTCTCCTCCGTCTGCACCCTCTCCTCAGCCTGCATTGGCTCCTCCGCCTACACCTTCTCCTCCGCCTGCACTTTCGCCTCCGCCGCAGTCTCCTCCGCCTGCAACCTCTCCGTCGCCTGCACCAGCTCCTCCATCGCAGTCTCCTCCGCCTACAACCTCTCTGTCGCCTGCACCGGCTCCTCCACCGCAGTCTCCTCCGCCTGCAACCTCTCTATCGCTTGCACACCGCAGTCTCCTCCGCCTGCAACCTCTTCTTCGCCTGCACCGGCTCCTCCGCCTACACCGTCACCATCTGCTCTGCCTTCACGGCCTAAAAAGTCATGCCCACTTCATCCCAGGCCGTCAAAATCCACAACACCAAGAAAGAAGCCAACACTTGACGAGCCAAAACTCCCCGCTCTCAAGAAAAGGGTGTACGACCGCACTCTCGAGGAGAATGAGGAGGTCGTACGAGCAGAAGTGAAGGCGTTCTTCGAGGCACGGAAACCACCAAAGAAGATTCCAATAGATCCGGCTGCTAAGAAGTTCTTCCAGAAGATGAGCGAACCGGTCAAGAGGGTTGTACTTTTCGATTATGACCGGTCGGTGACGAAGTCGTACAAGAAACAAAGAGCAAAGGCCAAAGAAGTGCCTCAGCTCGAAAAGCAGCGGAAACAATCGGTTGAGCCATTGCTACCACCCGGTGAAGAGGAGCTGAGGCAATGGATGAAAGAGATGGGTCTGAGCAGGGCGCAACTGGTGGGAGACACACCGATAACCATGGCGACAGAAGCCAACTTGAAATACAAATTTAAAGTCGGTGAACCGCTTGTCAAGCCTGGTGAGGTGAACACTCTCTCAACACAAATGCATCGATTCCATCAATGGTATATGGAATGTTCATCCAGAGGTAGAATAATGTTTGGAGCGAGGATAAGAAACACAGACTACTACCAAGGAGATGATGTTCTGTGGATCAACTTTGAGAATGTGTTCGATGTATACCAACTAGACGCTCTTGACGTCTCCATTCTCAGCTACTGGGTTTTGTAAGTATCATTTTAGCAAACTTTATTTTGTTCCTTAGCTTCTTCTATGTACCATTCCCTGGTTAGAATGTGACGATAAGACTGATGCAAATTTCTTTATCTTTTGTAGAATGGAGATTCAATCGTGCCGTAGGCAGGGGATTTTCAATATTGGATTCATGGACCCCCGCAAAGTCAATGACGTAATGATACGGGCCTTTGAGAAAGATAGAGAAGACAATATTGTTCATTTCCTGGTGCAACAGCATTACAAGACCTACATACTATTGCCCTACAACACAGAGTGAGTTTTAACTGTCTTTCAAATTTGTACCAACTTCCTCCCCGTACTCATACCGTCACATATATATCATCTGGCGCAATTTGCAGATTTCACTGGGTCCTTTTCCTCTTCGACCTTGAACTTTGCAAAGTCCATGTCTATGACTCAATGGATAAACCAGAGTCTACTTTCACTATGGTTTTTTAAGTGATAGACAGGTAATGCCATCTATTCAACTGTCATTAATTATGAACACTGCTATTGGTACTATGCAGATCTCCAGTATTTAATCATAGCTTCCAACTGTACATAGGGCATGGACAAAGTTCGGTACATTGGTCCGCGGGATTTGGAAAGAAAAACTTGATAGGAGATTTAATTTTCTGGTAAGTACATGCTCCAAAACATGTTTAATCATTCATTGCTTTTAGAAAAAATTAGTACATTAAATCTCTCGTCGTTTTTCCTTAAGTGTGTAAAACAGGAGAAAGGAAATAACTTGTGCGGCTACTACGTCTGCGAATATACTCACGCACTTGTACAGCAAATCAACAGTGACAGGGATCTGGAGTACGTAAAAATTATTCATACATTATGTCCCGATTTATTATTGACTTCGTATACTTATATCTCAATTATTTTTCAAATGATAGATTATTTACATGAGGGAAAATCTATCCAGCGAAGAATTTATCAAGACTGTTCAAGAACAATTGATGAGATTTATCAATGAACAAATAATTGATCCTGCGGAAGAATTCTACTACGATGGAAGAGCTATTGATAATCCTCCTCATGGATAATATGTCTTAGCTTTCTTCGTAATATACAATAGAATATTATAATTAACGAAAGATTGTAATATATGTACATATTCAGATGTGCATTCAAGTACTTATGTGTGTGACTATATTTCGGTAATATAAGTATATATTTACTTGAGTGCTTATTTGTAGGATATATATATATATATGTAAAACATGTATTTATACATATATATATATATATATATATATGCATATTGCATATATATATAAAAATACATATATTACATATATACGCATATTATATATACATATATATTATGCATATATATATATTTATACAGATACATGCATAATATATCAACAAGCAGCTGGCAGAACTAGCAAATGTTTTTTTTTAAAAAAATATCATTAGTCCCGGTTGGTAACATCAACCGGGACTAAAGATGTAGTTGCCGCAGTCATCTTTAGTCTCGGTTATTTCATCCGAGACTAAAATGAGCATCTTTGGTCCGGTCCCGGATTCAACCGGGGATGGACCATTTGGGTCACAACGTACGATACACGCAAGGTATATAATGGTCCTAGATCGATCGACTGGACTGTCCGGTTGCAGGCAGCTCACAACTTTTCTTTTTTTTTAAGGAAAAATTGTTGGAGCATTAAGGCGGAGAAACTTAATGTATCCAATATTGAGAGGAAAGAAAATGGTAAGATATATATAACCGCACTCAGGGGATTCGAACCCAGCTGGCCGGTTGTAGCTCCTGGCAGTGGCTCCCTCTGCCAGCTGAGCTACTCCCTCTAGTTTTATAATACTAGTCGTTTTGATAAGGACACAGTCTCAAAAAAAGTTTTTGATCACTATTTTGTATTATAATATATATATATAAATATTAACAAATATATGTTTCTATTGAAGTATATTTCAAAATATATTATATTAATAAAGGAATAGAAAAAGAAGTCGTCACGTACGTTTTCACGGTCTAAAAATTCTCACGTTAATCGAAGAAAAAATAAAAAGAAAAAGAAAAGTGCAAGTAAAAATTACGAGCATGTACATATACCGACTCCAGATTGTCTTCAAGGGTTTCTGATTCGGGAAAGGAGATAAAAAATACAAAGTTGCGCAGACAATGAGCCAACCGATCCGGACTCTGAACGTGCAGTCATGTGCATACTACTCGGGTCCTAATTCTTGACTCGTGATGTGTGGGCAAGCATTCCAGTGAAAAAATAAAACGTAAAAACAAAGTTGCTGAGCCCATAATAGATGGAAGTCAGTTTGCATTTGATTCATCATCTTCTAATTGTCAATGCCTGCTGCTTAAGGTAGTTCTTTTTCAACTTAATGTGTATTTGTTTGGGCTATTCAACAATATAAAAAGAGCATCTACTTCATGATTTTGACTTAAAATTACTACATTAATAGGAGAAAAATAAAAGATATCCACCATTAATTATAGAGAAAATTCATTATATGTCACTGAGTTTCTTACAGGTCTACGATTTGCTACTGATTTTGTCATGTTCTATAATATGCCATCGACAGGATTAATTTTTGTCACTTCATGGTACAAGCATGTGTTGAGTTTCGGTTGATTGCCTGGATAAGTTAGGTAGATAGATTGTATTTGAATGTACTAATTTATGATTTGGTACCATGTAGCACAGAACCACAGGCTACTTGCTCTTCTCAAATTAGGAACTGGAAAGTACAATGTGCTAGGCTACTCATATACAACTAGATATGATTGTCAGAATCAGCTTCTGTTTCTTCTGGAGTTAGGAATTTGATTCCTAGCCAACATGTGCTTTGGCATACCACTTTGTGTTCTTTAATTTGTACAAGATGTCCTGTAATGCTTCCAAAGGATTCCAAGCATATGGGTAAATTACTTCTAGGAATATTAGCATTTAACTCGATTTTGGTCCACAGTTATTACAGAGTTAAAATTTCAAGATCTAAAAGAATCTCAAATTTCTGAATTGGAGGAATGAGAAGTGAAAGGAGTGACATCTACAATGAATGGAGGTGTCTACCAATATATTTTGATATATCTGATTAAATTGGCTGAAGCATTTACCTTTAGAGAAGGAATACCAAATATATACGGAGTTTGGACTTGAAACGTCACTACTACGAAATCAATTTTTGCATACGGCTAAAATTGATTTTCGCAAGCGGCTGGGTGGCCCGCATGCATCCGGGTGTCTATGAAAATCAAATATTTCCGTGCGACCAGCACAACCGCATGCGAAAATGAGATTTTCGCATGCAGTCACATGTATTGACTACATGGAAAAATAATTTCGGTGAAAAAAATAAAATTCCAAAACAAAAAATCGGCCGAAACCCTTGCCCGCCACTAGCCAAAACCCTAGCTCCCCAAGGCACCGTCGTCGTCGTCCTCACCATAGTCCACCGCTGTCGTCGTTGCTGCAGCAGCCGTAAACGAGGGCTGGGGGCTGGGGGTAGCAGATCCGCCCCTCCCGAGGGCGGCACCACCGGATCCGCCATCCTCGAGCTCGCTGTCGCCGCCGCTGTCATCATCACCCCTCCTGTGATCGAGGGTGGCGAATCCACTCCTCTCGAGGGTGGCATCGCTGGATCCGCCCCTCTCGAGGGCAGCGCCGTCGGATCCATCGCCCCTCGAGCTCCACCGTTGTCATCGCGCCTCTCGAAGCCGAGGACGGCCCCACGCCGCCCTCGAGCTCCCTGCCGCTCTAGCCCGCCGCTCCAGCCACACGCACAAGAGGGAAAGTGAGACAGAGAGAGAGAGGGAGGAGAGGAAATGAGAGGAGAGGTGGAGGAGTGGAGAGGAATTGGTTTTTATATGTAGTTCACAGTGATTTTCGCAAGCGAACCTCTTAAGGAGGCGTCAGCGAAAATTTAATTTTCGCATACGGCCGCTTAAGAGGCCCGCCTGGAAAAATAAGTCTATTTTCGCAGGTGAGCCTCTTAAGATGCCTCAACAAAAATGCATTTTCATATGCGGCCCTTTGAATTGACTCCGGGGGAGCGATTTTTGCAGGCGAGAGCAATTATGATCTGCCCGCAACCTAAAGGAGGTCTCGTCCAGAAAAATCAATTCTCTAGTAGTGGGTGAATCTATTCTTTACCTTTTTTTTACATGTTATTCAATTGTTTCTCCAATGTTCCTGTCCAATGAAATAAGAAGAGAAAAGGCCATTGACTTGGCACATATTTTCTAGTTTAAAATTTGGTATCTCCAGGTACTAAATACCTTGAGGTACCAAAAAATTTAATATAAAATTTAGGTATCTCTAGATACTTTCTCAAGTATCGTAAAATGTAAAATTTCTCTAATTATTATGATGCCTCTAGAAAGGGGATTGTTTCTATTTTGTCATGTGCAGTCCGTCATCTTTTCCTTCATTTGCGTCTATTTTTATTAGGATCATATTTGCTCTCCTATTTGACTTGTCATCTCAGAACGAACTTTGTTTGGATAGTTGAGCACATTTAGTTGTTTGAAGTCATCTAGAAAACTTATGAATTGGCAGAGAATGAGGTCAGATCCCGTGAATTGGGACGATACCGGTTCCGTGATTTGGAATGTGCCACGTGGATTGTCTCTCCCTATATTAATCTGCAGTCAATTCGTTATAAGACATGCATATATAATACTTCACTCATGGAGTTTTAGGTTTAAATTAGATTTGTCTACATTTGAACAATAATTAATTTTTTCGATAATTACTAAAGCAGTTCAGCTGGTTTGCCGAAGTTAAATGCTTTGCTCTGATCTGAAATTCTCTAGGCGCTTTTGCAGAGTGAAATCATTCTCAAGCATAGTTGTTGTTTGCGTAAAAATAATCTTGAGAGTATGATATACATATCAAACTGTGATATTTTCCGAGACTTTGGTAGCATTAGGACCAACCCAAATCTAACTGACTTTGCTTACTACAAAGCTCACTAGAACTCTGGGTTTCTATCGCAAATTAAGCTGACTACAAACCATACAATGTGCTAGGTTCATCTGGGTTTACTCTACAAGGTTCAATCTTGGTAAATTTGAGTATTGCTCCCTTGGATGTAACTTATTCTATTTATATGAATCTCCAACAAATTAAGATATTTGCAAAAGCTGGAGATACTTTTCACATTTCAGTTTGCTTATGCAGGTTCGTAGAGGTGATTGTTTCTCTCTCCTGGCATGCCCACATTTATAGTTTTACACACCTCTCATGGTCGAGGGTCATGCTGATTAGTTTTTGCTTGAAACCTAACCCAGTTGAATATGTGGTAAGCACCCTCTCTATGGTTTAGAAAGTAGAAACATAGATGCTTAATTATACAGGATTTTCAAAAAACAATGTCAGTAGATATTTGTTTGCATTACCTCAGCAGAGAGTGTGGATCAATGCACATATAGCACCATTCATTTGTGTAGAGGCTATCTGACTTTGTATTTTATTAACATTAGAGGCTACGACACATTTAACTCTTCCTGCATCTAAGCATCTCCACAAATCTATTTAGCCAATTGTCTGATTAATGTCTCAGGAACATTGCGTTGATAGTTAATTTGGACTTCAGACAAGGCCTCAAACAAATTTCCTGCAAGCTCACAATGCAATATTACAGCCCAAACGTACATTTGCAGTTGCTGAGATTCTGGTTTGATCTAATACAATGTGCAACTTGACAACAGGACGGCACTAGCACGGGATCGGTTATCTCTAACGGGCGTCAAGCGTCATCTTTAACGGGTAGGGCCCCCGTCACTAAGCAAAAGTCAGTGATGTGAGAAAATATCTCAATCAGGCACCAGGCCGTCACGGATGGACATTATCTCAATCGGGCCTAACAATGTAGCCCGTCACAGATAAGATTGACCAAGCAATACAACTCAAACCAGGTTAGGTAGGAGCTCGTCACAGATGACTAATCTCAATCGGGCAAACTACTAAGCCCGTCACCGATGACTACCCATCTCTAACGAGCCTTTCGGAACAGCCCGTCACCGATAGGTTTGACCTCACCTGTTGAGTTAAAATAGTCCTGGTTCGGATAACTTATCTCTATCGGGCTTTGTTTGGAGCCCGTCACGGATGAGTATCTCTTTCGGGCATTATTAAAATGCCCGTCAGGGATGAGTAAGTCAACAAAAAAAAATAAAATTTGTTTTTTGGCTAGCCTCAGGCCTTTGCTAGCCATGCCCGCTGCAAAAAATGACAGTCCCAGCAACCATATTCCCAGCAACCCCATTCCCAGCATTCAGATATTCAGTGCATATTCCAGCATTCCGTTAGATATTCACAGCCAATTCACAAAATCAAACATATATACATTCACATATATATGTCATTCACATCCTTTTTTGCTCTCCAAACTGCCGACATGCATCAAAACCTATAAAACTGAGTTATAAATTGGAACAAGCTTATATGTAATTAGAAATGCAAATATATACAGAACATCGCACAGAATTGTATTACAAAGAATATTTACATAAAGCAAATGTTTGTCGTAAGCATTGCAAATGTTCAACAAATGGGAGACGAGCTAGCTAGGACTTGACTCTAAACATTCCTTTGGGTAACAAGACATCATCTAGTATGAATTGTGCTATCTCCTCTCTAATGATATCAAAGTTGTTTTCCGGAATCGTTGAAAGTTTTTCCTGCATGTGAGGCGCCAAGTTAGTCTACATACTTGGAAAGTTAGTCTACATCTAGTATGAATCGTGCTATCTCCTCTCAAATGTATATAAACAATTGAAGCACACACCTCAAAGTCGAGGAATGTCACCTTGTCTGCAAGGCTCCTCATGTTATGGCAGACGTGAAACCCACACTGGTCGCCAAATTGTTGACGTATTGGGAAGTCTTTTTTGTGACCGAGTGTGGGATGCCCTTCCTTATGCCTCCCGCCTTTTGCCACATATTGGTCCCAGGCATCGTTCAAGGCAACTTCGACGGCCGACCAATCGTATATTTCTTTTTTGATATTGGAGTTAAAGTAGTATACCAAACTCTACTTCGGCACTATGACCAGGAGAATCCAATGACGACTGCGACATTAATAAATTGCAAGTTAAATACTAAAGCTATACGCATCGCACATTTGATTCTAAGTAGGGTACACGCTTACTGTTCAGAGTAGGCACACATAATGAAGTCCTTGTCTTGACGGGACCATAAGCAGTCCGTGATATATTCTACCATGCTGGCTCGATCGTAGTTCATAGTTGTCTCGTTGACGACAGTTGGATCGAGTAAGGCAACATGGGGTGTATTACGATGGACATGCTTCCAAGTTAACCTAGAAGCAAGACAAGAATCCGGGTAAGCGTAATACAAGGATAGTTATTACCATATCTCGTACGCAAGAATACTTACAAGGAGTAGCACTTAAAGAGGTTGGTGTCGACCGCTTGCACCCTGTAGAGGTCCCATAGATCTTTAAAGTCTACGGCGATGAAGGCTTCAGGGCCGAGGAACGGCTGTCTATCGTGCTGGCCCGCCATGGAGGTCTCTCTATGCTTCCTCCTTGCGTTGGACCTCTCCATGTAGTACCCGTGCAACTCCTTGCATGCAGGGCCCATCTTCGATATGGCGTCGTCTCCGACCAATGGCATGCCTAATGTGAATTCGGCCGGAGACTTAGGAGGAGCTAATGGCGCCTTGCCAAGATCTAGCTTCTTCGGAGCCAGAAGCGGCCCTTCCACATTTCCTCCTCCTTTCCCCCTTCCAGCAGCTCTTTTGCGTGTTTGAAGGTGCGCTCTGCTGTTGACCTCCGTACCGTCATCCCCAAAATCTGTATCATACTGCAATTGGAGATCTTGATCTGGAGCTTCAACGACAGGAGGGGCAGATACAAGAGTTGGAGCGGGACGCGGCGGCGGCGGACGAGCACTTGGTGCTGGCCTAGGAGTTATATTGATCTGAATGTTCTGCTTGGGCCATTGGATAAATGTCCCACGTGCAGCTCCAAGGGTCAGACCCTCGTCATTTGGTGGGTGCGGGAGAGTGAAGCCAACCCAATCGGGTTTCACCATGTCCACTTCAACTTTGGCATGGCCAGCTAGCAGTTGCGCCCCATGCACTCGGGTCTCCGGCGTGGGCTTGAACGCAAGACCCTCTGCGGCAGGAATTGCAAATGCATGTGTCACCCTAACGACTAGGGTGCACGATGTGGGTCCCTACAATAGATTCATACGTGTCCTTATAATATGTTATAATGTACTATGGTGCTAAGAGAAAATATACATTTTTTATTGGTTTTACCGTTATGTGGTCCATCGCAGTGGGGGCTGGTGGTTCTTGTGTCACCGCCTCAGTTGATGCGCAGCTGCTACGCCTCTGCGTGCGTCTCATTTCTACTATGGGAGCGGCAGTGTTAACGGCGAAATTTGGTAATCGACTTGGAAAGAAAAGGGGAACCGAAGCAGAGAGGAAAGATTGAGTTGGAGACAGACCAGGTTTCGTATCGGACCCGGTGGTTGTATCGGACTGGGAAAGGCGTTGCCATAAAGAGCGTATCGGCCGATACGGATTCGGTTTGGTCGTGGGCCGATACGGGTTGTGAGTTGACAGTGTCAACGTGGGCTTGGTCTGGGCTCAAGATAAGCTTTAAGGAAGTTGCCAAATAGAGATAAAGCTCGGTTTTAGGCAATTGTATCTTGTAAATTAAGTAGTTTAGATCTAATCTGTGGCTAGAGTCTGCTGCAAAGACTTGTTTGTTAGTTGTAGATAAGATCGTACCCGACAAGGGTTTTGTTGTAACCTCGGGTATAAATATCCCGATAGTTTGTACATAGAAACTCTCTCTCAACACATAATACAACAATCAGTTCAATCTACTTTTGGCGCATCGCCAACCCTCGCAAGAGGTCTTCTTCGACGAGTTCTTGCTTCGTCGGAGCAGAGGTAAGAACTCATTCCCGACGATTTGCATCGTCGGGGCTAACGTGTCACTTTAGACATGTTAAGCCTCGATGATGTGATCGTCGTTTATCATGTCTTGGATAATCTTGACAGATGTTGTAATTAAGCTTCGCCAGCGATTTGCTCGTTTTAGGGTTTATTGCCGACGGTGGTTTAATTGCTATGTTTGGCTAGATTGTTCAATGCATCTACCATCCCCAAAAGCAATCGACGGCTTGATTTTCTTTGCGTTAAGTCTCAATTCACACTTTGAGTTGTCATCGACCTTAGTCCTGTTTTGAGATCTAATACAAAGCCTGTTTTCGGTTGTTATTAAGGATAGTGCCGGGGTTTCAGCCGGTCTTACCTAATGCATGTGATTGCTTTATGTTTTTGCATGTGTTTGCCACTTATACGTGTGGATCGGTGAATATAAGTATGTTGATTACAGGGTATTCTCAGGATTTCTCTGTGATTG
This sequence comes from Oryza officinalis, assembly GCA_008326285.1. Classification (NCBI taxonomy): domain Eukaryota; kingdom Viridiplantae; phylum Streptophyta; class Magnoliopsida; order Poales; family Poaceae; genus Oryza; species Oryza officinalis. The sequence goes on from BDMV01000009.1 coordinate 5,679,968, forward strand.
GTGTATTCATATCGGCCGATTGACTTGTATAAGTTTGCACTAGAGAATTAGCTAGTGTAGTTATCTTTGTTATCCTTATCGGCCGATGCTGTTAATTGACATTTATATGTCGATGAAGGCCGATAAGATTAGATTCGTGCTTTACTTATATTTTATCACGAGTGAGCCGATATAGCTTTGCCCTATCGGCTAGGCTATGACAATGTGTCATCGGTCTGTCGGCCGATCGGCCATTGTTTTCTGACTTGGTTTACTTGTTTCTTGTTGATTGCAGATCAAATCAACTGGCACGCTCTGCGCACGACTAGGCAAGCCATTTGGACCTGCACTGGAGTTAAGCAGATCTCCCAAGCCGCCGTGGTAACGCGGAACCCGTTTGGTTGCTAGACGGGTCGAAATTCTGCGCCAACACGCTTTTGGCACGCCCAGTGGGACATCAAGAACACAAGCCTTTCAACAAGCAACAAGATCACCACGAGATGTCGAAGCAGGCCAAGATCTCCGAGGAGAACGTCGTCCCCGTAACCGCCGACCAGCTCAACGCAGAGCAAAAAGCTGAGATGGAGAAGCTGGTCGAGCAGTTCCAGAATATGTACCTTCAAACATATTCTAGGACTCGGCAAGGCACCTTGATCCAAAAATCCAAGGTAGTTATGCCGAGTCCTAGAGATAGAGCTGGCACGTCGACGGCGGCGCACGACCACACCGTCAAAACTGAAGATACTGCAGCGCCGATGTTGCAAGAAAGGATTGACTCCGCAGTTCATTCTGCGCTAGTCAACCAATCGGGGATTCTGGTGAATACATTGACCAATACGGTCAAATCGATCCTAGACGGGTCAATTCACCAGTACAAGCCTCAGGGGCCGATTTTCTTGCCAGAAAATAAGTTCCCTGCCTATCGAACCCTGAGGAACGACCTCAGCACGGCTCAGCCGACAGCGCCGATGCCACCCCCATCGGCGCAGCCAACAACGACACTGCCATGGGTCCTCACCAGGTAGACAGGGGGGAGCCCTCAGCACATCACGGAGGAGCAATATGCTCAATGGACCAAGGGGAAGCAACCAGTGATCGAGCCGATGCAGCAAGTTCCTGTCAACCAGCCATCGGCCGGACAGCAGCAAGCCCCGGTGTTCAACAATCCTCCACCACAAGCTGCATACAACATACCACAAGGCTACCAGCAGCACACTGCAGGGCAATACGGTGCGCAGAATATCGATCACCATTACCAGCCGTACTCCCCCAGGCAGTACCAAGCAGAGGGCTTGCAGCAATCATATCAGCAAGACCTCCCACATCGGCCCGCAGGATACTGGGCCGATATGATAGCCGAAGTGATGCGAGATCAATTCGGCTTGAAGCCCAAGGAAAACTCTACAGTGTATCGGCACCCATATCCCGAGGAATTTGACAGAGTGCCATTGCCAGGCCGATACAAGATCCCGGACTTCTCCAAGTTTTCGGGGCAGGACAACGTCTCGACATACGAGCATGTCAGCCGATTCCTAGCACAGTGCGGGGAGGCATCGGCTATCGAGGCATTGAGGGTGAGGTTTTTCCCTCTGTCCTTATCAGGGTCTGCATTCACATGGTTTTCTTCTTTACCCTGCAACTCCATCAGAGGATGGATAGATCTAGAGAAACAGTTTCACAAGTATTTCTACAATGGCGTACAAGAGATGAAACTGTTCGATCTGACTGCCATCAGACAACGAGTGGATGAACCGGTCCCAGAATATATCCAAAGGTTTAGGGACATAAGGAACAGGTGTTACAGCCTCAGCTTGACCGATTCCCAGTTGGCCGATTTGGCATTTCAGGGATTGCTAGGGCCGATACGCGAGAGGTTCTCCTCGCAGGAATTTGACAGCCTAGCTTAGCTAGCACAACGGGTATCGGCCCACGAACAACGATTCCAGGAGGCAAAGAAATTTGCGAAGAAGATCAACACAGTTTATCAGTATGCCTCCGACGACGATGACGAAGAAGATGTTGATGTCGACCTGGCCGAGTGGGCCCGGATGAGGAAGCCGACAACTTGCCAATGGGTAAAAAAGGGCGACAAAGAAGACAAATTTGACTTCGACATCAACAAGGCCGATAAGATATTTGACTTACTGTTGCAAGAAAAGCAAATTCAGTTGCCAGTGGGTCACGTATTGCCATCGGCCAAAGAAATCAAGAAGAGGAGATATTGCTAGTGGCACAACTCTTATTCACACCATACAAATGAATGCAAGATCTTCCGACAACAGATTCAATCGGCCATCGAGCAAGGCAGGATTAAAATCGACGATGCCAAGCGGCCGATGAAGATCGAAGGACACCCGTTCCCAGTCAACATGGTGTGGGCGGACAGGGCCGATGGCAGTGGCCATCGGACCGGCAAGCGACCTTATCAGACCTCTGAGGGCCTGATCAGAAAATACCAGCGGAGGCAGGAAGAACAAGCTCAAGACTATGCTGATCAAGACAACTCTTACGACCCACATTGGGAGTGCGAGTTTTTCCGATTTTGCTAGAATGAGGGGATGAGGTTGCCATCCATTCAGGAGTGCCCTGCCTGCAATGGTGCAGAACATTATCAGGGCAGCTCAACCAGGCAAGCGCATCAGCCGGCGAAGCAAAGGAAATCTGTTCATGAGAGGTTAGGGCCGATGCACCAAGATCAACAGACCGAAGCCGAGGAGCAGGTCTAGAACCCCCAATGGTGCCCAAGTGATGTATTCACCAACACACAAAAACGACGGGTTCAGAGGCTAAGGAGGAAGGAGCAAATCCAGGAGCAACAGGCTGAGATACCCCATCGGCCGGCCAAGACCAGGAAAGAGTGGAGGATAAAATCCACGGTGGTAGCGGCCGATGAGGGCACCTCCGATACAGCACGGGCTTCGGCGGCTTCAAAAGGTAAAAGAGTGGCATCGGCGCCTGTTATCATGGTTTTTATACTGCCGGTAGAATACAGCGTGCAGGCGACCGATGAAGCGATGGCCGATGACGAACAATTTTCGGCCAGACTACAGTTGTTACCAGATCAAGCCATCTTCGACAAGCCAGTTGACGCCAGCTACAGACACCTACGGCCGTTGTACATCAAGGGATTCATCAACGGGAGGCCGATGACGTAGATGCTGGTCGGTGGCAGCGCGGCGGTCAATTTAATGCCATACACAACCTTCAGGAAGCTTGGAAAAGTACCTGAAGACCTTATCAAGACCAATATGGTATTAAAAGACTTCGGTGGCAACGCATCCGAGGCGAAGGGGGTCCTAAACGTGGAACTCACCGTGGGCAGCAAAACAATACCCACCACCTTCTTCATCTTCGACGGAAAGGGTTCCTACAGCTTGTGGTTGGGACGGGATTGGATCCATGCAAATTGTTGCGTCCCTTCAACAATGCACCAGTGCCTCATGCAATGGCAAGGGGATCAGGTTGAGATCGTGCAGGCCGATCGATCAGTACACGTGGCCAATGCCGATCTCACAGTATGGGAGATGGAGGGAATCGACTACTTGTCCGGGCGAGTCTAGGATGCCGATTTCCTCAAGGTAACTGACTGCGACATCGAGACGATTGAAGATCAAGACAAGCAGTTACTTTAGCAAAGATGCGCCGTCCGCCGTTGAAGACGAACAAGCTAATCCCTACACAGATGATGCGGTGGATGAGCTAGATGGCAAGTTGGGATAGGGTTTTACGTCGGCCGATGAACTGGAAGAGATTGATATAGGAATAGGTGATAGGCCTAGGCCGACGTATGTAAGCGCTAACCTGCCAAAGGAATACAAGAATAATTTAATAAATCTTTTGAAAGAATTCATGGATTGTTTTGCATGGGAATATCATGAGATGCCAGGTTCTAATCCCTCCACAGAAAGGGGTTCCGTTCAGGCTGTACCTATCGGCCGATGAGAAATTCATCGGCTCAGTCTTGGTTCAAGATATTGATGGTAAGGAAAGAGCTATTTTTTATCTCAGTAGAAGGATGTTAGACGCTGAGACAAGGTACACGCCGGTGGAGAAATTATGTCTGTGTTTATATTTTTCATGTACCAAATTGAGGCATTATCTACTTTCCAACGAGTACATTGTGGTGAGCAAGGCCAATGTGATGAAATACATGTTATCGGCCCCTGTGTTAAACGGGAGAATTGGAAAGTGGATTTTTGCCTTAACAGAGTTTGATCTCAGATATGAATCGACCAAAGCAGTCAAAGCACAAGCCCTGGCCGATTTCATTGTCCAACACAGAGATGAATCAAGTGTATATGCAGATATTGTGCCATGGACATTGTATTTTGATGGATCCGTCTGCAGACATGGATGCGGTATCGGCCTAGTTATCATATCCCCTCGGGGGGCAAGTTTTGAGTTCGCTTTTACTATCAAGCCTTATTATACCAACAATCAAGCAAAATATGAAGCGGTGCTTAAAGGCTTGCAGTTATTACAAGAGGTCGAGGCCGATTCCGTCGAGATCATTGGTGATTCACAGCTGGTAATTAATCAACTTTCTGGAGAGTATGAATGCAGAGATGATATTCTCAAAGTCTACAATGAAGAGTGCAAGGAGTTGCTACAAGGTTTCAGGATTGTGACGATGAGACATATACCCAGGAAGCAGAATTTTGAGGCCAATGATTTAGCTCAGGGGGCATCGGGATACAGGCCGATGGCTAAAGATGTTCAGATTCAGATTGCTCTCGTGCATGCCGATGACTGGAGGTTTGATATCATCGAGTATTTGAGAAATCCTTCTCAATCGGCGTCACGACGAATGAAGTATAAAGTTTTGCACTATGTCCTACTGGACGATGACCTGTATTATCGGACGATTGATGGTGTCCTACTCAAGTGCCTAGGTCCTGAGGAGGCTAAAATTGTTATGAGTGAAGTACATGAAGGGATTTGTGGCACCCATCAATCGGCCCATAAAATGAGATGGCTGATGAAGCGCGTCGGATATTTTTGGCCAACCATGCTAGAGGATTGTTTCAAGTATTATAAAGGATGTCAGGATTGTCAGAAATTTGGAGCAATTCAGAGAGCACCGACATCGGCTATGCATCCAATCATAAAGCCGTGGCCGTTTCGTGGATGGGGAATAGATATGATCGGCTAGATTAACCCGCCATCGAGCAAGGGACAGAAATATATCTTGGTGGCTACGGATTACTTCACAAAGTGGGTTGAGGCTGTTCCCCTTAAGAAGGTTGATTCCAAAGATGCAATTCAGTTTGTCAAGGAATATATTATATATCGGTTTGGGTTACCTCAGACAATAACCACCGATCAGGGATCACTCTTCGTGTCCAATGAGTTCGTCCAGTTTGCCGACAGCATGGGCATTAAATTATTAAATTCTTCTCCTTACTACGCGCAGGCTAATGGGCAGGCAGAGGCTTCTAATAAGACCTTAATCAAGCTAATCAAGAGGAAAATCGATGAACAGCCGAGGCAATGGCATACAACGCTGGCCGATTCCCTTTGGGCATATCGGATGGCTTGCCATGGTGCAATTCAAGTGCCTCCGTATCAGTTGGTTTATGGACATGAAGCTGTGCTGCCTGGGAAACCAACATCGGCTCAAGGAGGATTGCTTTGCAAGACGACTTGACAGCCGATGAGTACCATAATCCGATTGATGAGTTAGATGATTTGGCGCATGTCCGATTACGGGCCTTAGAGAAGATCAAACGTGATAAAGATAGAGTGGCTCGTCATTATAACAAAAAGGTTGTTGCCAAGTCATTTGAGGAAGGGGACCTTGTATGGAAATTAATAATGCCAATTGGTTCCAGAGATAATAAATTCGGCAAGTGGTCACCTAATTGGGAAGGTCCTTTTCAAATTCATCGATGTGTTCCTCACAATGCCTATTTGCTCAAAGGATTAGATGGTGAGATTTATGGACGAGCTCTTAATGGCAAGTACTTAAAGAAATATTATCCCAGTGTCTGGATCGACTCATGATCGGCCCTCCAGCCGATTTATGATTATAGCCGATGTGTTATGCATCGTCTTTAGATGGCCGATACACACTATCGCCCTTAGTTCAAATTTTACAACATGAGCCCTCATCTTCTAAAATTTGGGGGACATATATATATACAAGCGCAAAATTGTTCAAGGAATTTTTCCCATGGAATTTTTTCGAGTTGTTCAAGGAATTTTTCTCAAGGAATTTTTCGAGGAATATTTTCAGTTGAGATCGAATTCGGCTTTCTGGCCGATGAGATTATTTATAGTAAAGGAATATTTGTTTGCAGGATGTCAGACTTCTTCAGAGTAAGATCAAATTCGGCTTTCTGGCCGATGAGATTGGTTATAGAAAAGGGATATTTGTTTGCAAAGAGGATTTTAGAAACAATATTTAAACTGGAAAGTTCAGATCAAATTCGACTGCTTGGCCAATGAAGTTTGTATTTACACAAGTATAAAGACAACATATGCTACATCACCCTATGAAATCTGCAATAGCTGCAACGGCTTTACGGCGAATTTGCTCGATGTCTTCTATGGCTTGGGCGTCATCGGCCGTCGACCCTGGGATCGGCTTCAGCGATTTGCTTAGGGTCGCAAGGTACTTGGCCGATGCTTTGAGCTTTGCCGTCTGGTCTTCTATGGCCTTAGGTGATGCAGCTATCCCGGCTTCGACTTCTTGGATTTCTCGACGTGTGGCTTCCAGCTTTGATTCTAGCTCTGTCTCGAGGTGACGGAGTTCTTCAAGTTTGTGTTTCAAGACAATCGGCTCCACCGCTAGCTCGTCCAGCTTGGTTTTATCGGCATTAACTTGAGCCTTGCTAGCGGACAGGGCCGATTCCAGTTGTTCACACTCTCGTCGCTCTGCGAGTCTTTCTTTTGCCTTGTTGAGCTTGAATCGGTATTGCTCCAAGAAGATGGCCGGTGTTAGAATCTCCATCAGGTCTTCGGGCAATTCGTCTTGGATTTCTTGTACCCTGGCTCTGACGGAGGTGCAATCTTCTACCAAACACTCCAACAAGGCCTCCAGCCGATTAGCGATGTCGGTCAGCCGGTTCTTTAGATCATCGGAGATTGGTGCCCTGGCTGTGCTGGGTAGCTCCTTGCCCTCATCGTCGAGAAACTGGCCGATATCAAATGAGAACATATCGGCTAGGTTCTGCAAGTATCAACATGGGTCAAGGTCAGCCTTGTTAAACAGGAGCCGGCAGAAAGGGGATTACAGTAATCTTAGTTACCTGTGTTGGAGCATCGGTGGTGCTTGCATCGGCCTCCCTTTGTTGTGTCGACGCAGTAGGCGAGGGGGTGGGCCAATGTGGGGAAGGTGACGCAGCCCTAGGCTGAAAAAGCAGAAACTTGGTGAATAGGGCTATGTGACTAGTAAGATAATACACAAACCAACTTTTACCGAAACAGTCGGAGAGGGTGGTGGAGAAGGAGAAGGAGTCCTCAATCTTGCCTTGGCTCGTTCGCGCCGTTGTAAGGTTGCCTTTTTGGTCCTTGGCAAAGGGGTCGATTGTGTTCTTGTTAATGACGGATTTTGGTAATCGACTTGGAGAGAAAAGAGGAAACTAAAGCAGAGAGGAAGGATTGAGTTGGAGTCGGACCAGGCTTCGTATCGGACTCGGTAACCGTAACGGACTGGGGAGGTGTTGCTATAGAGAGTGTATCGGCCGATACGGATTCGGTTTGGTCATGGGCCGATACGGGTTGTGAGTTGACAGCGTCAATGTGGGCTTGGTCTGGGCTCAGAATAAGCTTCAAGGAAGTTGCCAAATAGAGATAAAGCTCGGTTTTAGGCAATTGTATCTTGTAAATTAAGTAGTTTAGATCTAATCTGTGGCTTAAGTTTGCCGCAAGGACTTGTTTGTTAGTTGTAGATAAGATCGTGCCCTACAAGGGTTCTGTTGTAACCTCGGGTATAAATATCCCGATAGTTTGTACATAGTAACTCTCTCAATCAATCAAAACATACAACCAATTCAATCTACTTTCGGCGCATCGCCAACCCTCATAAGAGGTTGACCTCGACGAGTTCTTGCCTTCCCAGAGCAAAGGTAAGAACTTGTCCCCGACAATTGGCATCGTCGGGCTAGCGTGTCGCTTTAGGCACGTTAAGCCTCAATGATGTGATCGTCGTCTATCGTGTTTTGAGTAATCTTGACAGGCGTCTTAATTATACTTCACCGGCAGTATATTCGTTTTAGGGTTTATTGCCGACGACAGTTTAATTGTTATGCTTGGTTAGATTATTTGATGCATTTACCATCCCCAAAAGCAATCGACGGCTTAATTTTCTTTGTGTTAAGTCTTGATTCACACTTTGAGTTGCTATCGACCTTAGTCCTGTTTCGAGATCTAACACGAAGCCTGCTTTCGGTTGTAATTAAGGATAGCGTCGGGGTTTCAGCCGGTCTTACTTAATGCATGTGATTATTTATGTTTTTGCATGTGTTTGCCACTTGTACATGTGGATCGACGAATATAAACGTATCGGTTGCAGGGTGTCTTCAAGATGTCTTTGTGATTGGTGTATTTATATTGGCCGATTGGCTTGTATAGGTTTGCACTAGGGTAATAGCTAGTGTGTTTATCTTCATGAAATCTTCAACGGCTGCTTCTAGTAATTTGCCTTAGGCATGTTAAAATAGGCCGATGAGATTAGATCTGTTTCAATTTACTTATTATCTTGAGTAAGCCGATACAGCTTTGCCCTATTGGCTGGGCTATAACAATGTGACATCGGCCTATCGGCCGATCGACCATTGTTTTCTGATATGGTTTACTTGTTTCTTGTTGATTGCAGATCAAATCAACTGGCACGCTCTGCACACGACTAGGCAAGCCAATTTGGACCTGCACTGGAGTTAAGCAGATCTCCCAGGCCGCTGTGGTAACGCGGAACCTGTTTTGTGGTCGAATGGGTCCAAATTCTGCGCCAACACGCTTTTGGCACGCCCAGTGGGACTTCGATTTTCAACTTCACTTCCAGAGAGACCACGCTCCACCGTTCGCCCAAAAGCTTTGTTTCGACAACATGCTTTTGGCACACCCAGTGGGACAAAGAACGCAAACTCTGCAACAGCAACAAATCTCCACAGGATGTCGAAGCAGGTCGAGATTTCCGAGGAGAACATCATCCCTGAGACCGCCGACCAGCTAAATGCAGAGCAGAAGGCTGAGATGGAAAATCTGGTCGAGCAGTTCCAGAATATGTACCTGCAAACATATTCTAGGACTCGGCAAGGTACCTTGATCCAAAAATCCAAGGTAGTTATGCAGAGTACTGGAGATGGAGCTGGCACGTCGGCGGCGACGCATGACCACACCGTCAAGACTGAAGATACTGCAGCGCCGACGTTGCAAGATAGGATTGACTCCGTAGTTCATTCTGCGCTAGTCAACCAATCGGGGATCCAGGTGAACACATTGACCAATACGGTCAAATCGATCCTATATGGGTCGATTCACCAGTACAAGCCTCAGGGACCGATTTTCTTACCAGAAAATAAGTTCCCTGCCTATCGGACCCTGAGGAACGACCTGAGCACGGCTCAGCCGACAGCGCCGATACCACCCCCATCGGCACAGCCAATAACAACACTGCCACTGGTCCTCACAAATCAGACAGGGGGAGCCCTCAGCACATTACGGGGGAGCAATATGCTCAATGGACCAAGGGGAAGCAACCAGTGATCGAGCCGATGTAGCAAGTTCCGGTTCACCAACCATCGGCCGGACAGCCACAAGCCCCGGTGTTCAGCACTCCTCCACCTCAAGCTGCATACAATGTGCCACAAGGCTACCAGCAGCACACCGCAGGGCAGTACAGCGCGCAGAATCTTGATCACCACTACCAGCCGTACTCCCCCAGGCAGTATCAAGCAGAGGGATTGCAGCAATCATATCAGCAAGACCTCCCACATCGGCCTGCAGGATACTGGGCCGATATGATAGCTGAAGTGATGCGAGATCAGTTCGGCTTGAAGCCCAAGGAAAACTCTACAGTGTATCGGCACCCGTATCCTGAGGAATTTGACAGAGTGCCATTGCCCGGCCGATACAAGATCCCGGACTTTTCAAAGTTTTCGGGGCAGGACAACGTCTCGACGTACGAGCATGTCAGCCGATTCCTAGCACAGTGCGGGGAGGCATCAGCTATCAAGGCGTTGAGGGTGAGGTTTTTCCCTCTATCCTTATCAGGGTCTGCATTCACGTGGTTTTCATCTTTACCCTGCAATTCCATCAGAGGATGGATAGATCTGGAGAAACAGTTTCACAGGTATTTCTACAATGGCGTACAAGAGATGAAACTGTCCGATCTAACTGCCATCAGGCAACGAGTGGATGAATCGGTCCCAGAGTATATCCAGAGGTTTAGAGACATAAGGAACAGGTGTTACAGCCTCAGCTTGACCGATTCCCAGTTGGCCGATTTGGCATTTCAGGGATTGCTAGGGCCGATACGCGAGAGGTTCTCCTCGCAGGAATTTGACAGCCTAGCTCAGCTAGCACAATGCATATCGGCCCACGAACAATGATTCCAGGAGGCAAAGAAGTTTGTCAAGAAAATCAACACAGTTTATCAGTATGCCTCCGATGACGACGACGAGGAAGATGTTGATGTCGACCTGGCCGAATGGGCCCGGATGAGAAAGCCGACAACTTGCCAATGGGCCAAGAAGGGCGACAAGGAAGATAAATATGACTTCGACATCAACAAGGCCGATAAGATATTTGATCTACTACTGCAAGAAAAGCAAATTCAGTTGCCAGTAGGTCACGTATTGCCATCGGCCGAAGAGATCAAGAAACGGAGATATTGCAAATGGCACAACTCTTATTCACACCATACAAATGAATGCAAGATCTTCAGGCAACAGATTCAATCGGCCATCGAGCAAGGCAGGATTAAAATCGATGATGCCAAGTGGCCGATGAAGATCGAAGGACACCCATTCCCAGTCAACATGGTGCGGGCGGACAGGACCGATGGCACTGCCCATCGGACCGGCAAGCGACCTTATCAGGCCTCTGAGGGCCTGATTAGAAAATACCAGCGGCGGCAGGAAGAACAAGCTCAAGACTACGCCGATCAAGACAACTCCTACGACCCGCATTGGGAGTGCGAGTTTTTCCGATTCTGCTGGAATGAGGGAATGAGGTTGCCATCTATCCAGGAGTGCCCTGCATGCAATGGTGCAGAAGATTCTTATCAGGGCAGCTCAAGCATGCAAGCGCATCGGCCGGCCAAGCAAAGGAAATCTGTTCATGAGAGGTTAGGCCCGATGCACCAAGACCAACAGACCGAAGCTGAGGAACAGGTCCTGAACCCTCAATGGTGCCCAAGCGATGTATTCACTAAGACACAAAAACGGCGGGTTCAGAGGCTAAGGAGGAAAGAACAAATCCAAGAGCAATAGGTGGCAGTAACCCATCGGCTGGCCAAGACCAAGAAAGAGTGGTGGATAAAATCCACGGTGGTCACGGTCGATGAGGGCACCTCCAATACAGCCCGGGCCTCTGCGGCTTCAAAAGGTAAACGAGCGACATCGGCGCCTGTTAACATGGTTTTTATACTGCCAGCAGAGTACAGCGTGCAGGCGGCCGATGAAGCAGTGGCCGACGATGAACAATCTTCGGCTAGGCTACAGTTGTCACCAGATCAAGCCATCTTCGACAAGCCAGGTGACGCCAGCTACAGACACTTGCGACCGTTATACATCAAAGGATTCATCAATGGGTGGCCGATGACGAAGATGCTGGTCGATGGCGGCGCGGTGGTCAATTTAATGCCATACACAACCTTCAGGAAGCTCGGGAAGGTACCTGAAGACCTTATCAAGACCAACATGGTATTAAAGGACTTCGGTGGCAACGCGTCCGAAGCGAGGGGGGTACTAAACGTGGAACTCACCGTAGGCAGCAAAACAATACCCACCACCTTCTTCGTCTTCGATGGAAAGGGTTCCTACAGCTTGTTGTTGGGACGGGATTGGATCCATGCAAACTGTTGCGTCCCTTCAACAATGCACCAATGCCTCATGCAATGGCAAGGGGACCAGGTTGAGATCGTGCAGGCCGATCGGACAGTACACGTGGCCAATGCTGATCTCGTAGTATGGGAGATGGAGGAAATGGACTGCTTGTCCGGACGAGTCTGGGACGCTGATTTCCTCAAAGTAACTGACTGCAACATCGAGACGATCGAAGATCAAGACAAGCAGTTACTTTAGCAGAGAAGCGCCGTCCGCCGTTGAAGATGAACAAGCTAGTCCCTACACAGATGATGCGGTGGACGAGCTAGATGGCAAGTTGGGACACGGTTTTACGTCGGCCGATGAACTTGAAGAGATTGATATAGGGATAGGTGATAAGCCTAGGCCGACGTACATAAGTGCTAAACTGCCAAAGGAATACAAGAGTAATCTTATAAATCTGTTAAAAGAATTCATGGATTGTTTTGCATGGGAATATCATGAAATGCCAGGATTAAGCCGATCGATTGTAGAACATCGGGTACCAATCAAACCAGGCTATCGGCCGTTTAAACAAGCTCCTAGGAGATTCAAGGCCGATATGCATGAAGCTATCAAGGCAGAGATCACACGACTTTACGATGCCAACTTCATCAGACCTTGCCGATACGCAGAGTGCGTCTCCAACATAGTTCCAGTAGTGAAGAAAAATGGCAAGCTTAGGGTATGTATCGACTTCAGAGACTTGAACAAAGCAACACCGAAAGACGAGTACCCTATGCCTCTGGCCGATTTGCTGGTCGATGCCGCGTCTGGACACAAGGTTATCAGCTTCATGGATGGGAACGCAGGCTACAACCAAATTTTCATGGCCGAAGAAGATGTTCACAAAACAGCCTTCCGATGCCCAGGGGCAATCGGCCTATATGAATGGGTTGTCATGACATTCAGTTTGAAGAATGCTGGAGCTACGTATCAGAGGGCCATGAATTATATTTTTCATGATCTCATCGACTCTTTGATTGAAGTTTACATTGATGATGTCGTCGTGAAGTCACGAGAATATGATATGCACTTGGCCGATTTACGCAAGGTACTTGAAAGAGCGAGGAAGTATGGCTTAAAAATGAACCCTAACAAGTGTGCCTTTGGCGTATCGGCCGGTCAGTTCCTGGGTTTCTTGGTCCATGAAAGAGGAATCGAGATTACACAGAAGAATATCGATGCTATAAAGAAAATCAAACCTCCGACGAACAAGACCAAGTTACAATCTCTGCTCGGCAAGATCAATTTTGTTCGGCGCTTTATATCGAACCTGTCAGGAAGAATAGAGCCGTTTACTCCATTATTGAAGATAAAAGAGGACGAAGATTTTGTATGGGGTGATAGGCAGCAGAAGGCACTGGACGATATCAAGGAGTATTTAACTTCTCCGCCAGTTCTAATCCCTCCAGAGAAAGGGGTTCCGTTCAGACTGTACCTATCGGCCGATGAGAAATCCATCGGCTCAGTCTTGGTTCAGAATATTGATGGTAAGGAAAGAGCTATTTTTTATCTCAGTAGGAGGATGTTAGACGCTGAGACAAGGTACACACCGGTGGAGAAATTATGTTTGTGCTTATATTTTTCATGTACTAAATTGAGGCATTATTTACTTTGCAACGAGTGCATTGTGGTAAGTAAGGCCGATGTGATGAAATACATGTTATCGGCCCCTGTGTTAAAAGGAAGAATTGGGAAGTGGATTTTTGCCTTAACAGAGTTTGATCTCAGATATGAATCGGCCAAAGCAGTCAAAGGACAAGCCCTGGCCGATTTCATTGTTCAACACAGAGACGTGTCAGTTGCATATGCAGATATCTTGCCATGGACCTTGTATTTCGATGGATCCGTCTGCAGACATGGATGCGGTATCGGCCTAGTTATCATATCCCCTCGGGGGGCAAGCTTTGAGTTTGCTTTTACTATCAAGCCTTATTATACTAACAATCAAGCAGAGTACGAAGCGGTGCTTAAAGGTTTGCAGTTATTACAAGAAGTCGAGGCCGATTCCGTAGAGATCATTGGTGACTCACAACTGGTAATTAATCAACTTTCTGGAGAGTATGACTGCAAAGATGACATCCTCAAAGTCTACAATGAAGAGTGCAAGGTGTTGCTTCAGGCATTCAAGATCGTAACGATGAGGCATATACCCAGGAAGCAAAACTTCGAAGCCAATGACCTGGCTCAGTGGGCATCGGGATACAGGCCAATGGCCAAGGATGTACGAGTTCAAATCGCCACCGTAGACACCGACGATTGGAGATTTGCTATCATTGATTATTTAAAGAATCCTTCCCAATCGGCGTCACGAAAGATGAAATACAAAGTATTGCAGTATGTCCTGTTAGATGATGATTTATACCATCGGACGATTGATGGTGTCTTGCTCAAGTGCCTAGGTCCTGAGGAGGCCAAAGTCGTTATGAGCGAGTGTTAACGACCAAATTTGGTAAATCAAGTATTGGATTTGAAGATAGAATCGAAGCGGATTTGGAGGAAGCTGGCGGTTACCAAAACAGAGCAAGAATTGGTTGGTGACCGAATCGGCCACGGTGTGTATCAGCTGGTGACCGAGTCGGCTATCGTGACCATCGGCTGAGACAGAGTCGGACAAGGATAGCCGATGTAGCCGATTCCGACGAGAGGATAACAGAGTCTTTGTCGGGTTCGGTTGGTGAGCTTCATAAGGATTCCCACATACGGATTAGGTCCGAAGAAGGGAATTGTATCTATTACTTAGGATATAATGTCAGTTTCCTAATAGATACTGTCGGTTAGAGTTTGTATTAGGGAATTGTCTTCAATATGAGTTGTGATAGAGATAAGAGTCGTGTCCGATAAGGACATATTGTGTAATTCTGGGTATAAATTGAACCCAGGTTCGTGTAAAAAAAGACAGATCAATACAACTACTTCGGCGCATCGCCACCTTTACTCTTTCACTGTTTTTTTCGACGAGTTCTTGCTTTCGAGTTGGGCTGCATCGGCTTCGATCTCCAACAAGAGGTAAAACTTGTTATGGCGGTTTGCGCTCTCGGGATTAGTGCTTCCATCTTTATGATACTCTGATCCAGTTTGTGTGAATCGTCGAGTTATCATATATATTGTATAATCTGAATTGATATCAATATATAACTTAGATCGGCTGATGTCTGTTTCACAGAAAAGCAGCCGATAGGGTTATATATCATTGTTGATCTAGATTATATAATATATCTACCATCTCGAAAAGGTTTTCATCGACTTGATCATCTAGACGTTGTGTTTCTTTACATGTTTGGTGCTGCATCAGTTAGGTTTGACCTACTAAATCATGTTTAGAACCATAGTTTCTAGCCTGTTTATGACTGCTAATAGAGATAGCGTCGGGGTTTCAGCCGATCTTACCTGGTTTAATTATCTTGTTATCTTGATATATTAAATCTGCCCTTTATATCGAGATATTAACTTAGTAAAATATATTGAGCTTGTTGTCAAATCTGGTTAGGATCATCTTAACATTAGTCTGACAAGTTGTTTAATATATTTTGTTCCTGATAATATCTCTGTATAAAGTAGTATCGGAGTACTAGCCGATACATGTTAGATTTACCTAATCGGCTATGCTATGAATATGTATAATCTATGCTTTATAATATATTTAGACATAAGTGATTTATACTGTCTCGGTGTCCTATCCGATCTATCCCAATCACTTGGTTTAAATATATTTTGAGACTTAGATTATATTTTGTTGATATCTACAGCCGATTGAGTAGATTTAGCTTTATCTTGCTTTGTCTGTCATAGCCGATTTAATGCATCTTGCATCGGCTCAATGCTCAATGATATGTCATCGGCAAACCAGCCGATCGGCTATCATTGGTGGATTTAACTATGTTTTCTTTGTGTCTTATTGGTTGCAGGATCAAACCAATTGGCACGCCTAGAACCCGAAAGAAATATTTGGACCTGCACTGGAGTTAAGCAGATCTCCCAGGCCAGTGTGTGTTTTTTACATCAACACGCTTTTGGCACGCCCAGTGGGACCCGAAGAATTTTCATCATGGTAGACTTCAAGACAACTGACGTTGACCCAGAGAATATTATTCCAATGACAGTGGACAGGTTGACATCGGAACAAAAGGCAGAGCTGGAGGATATAATGAACAAGCTTCAAAACCAGTACTTGCATACTTTTGTTCAGACTAGATCGGGAACGGTGGTTCAGAGGTACAAAGTAACTTTGCCCAACAATGAAGAGCCAGAATCATGTTCTGGGAAGGAAAAAGGGGTTAAGCAAGAGGAGTCTCCTGAAGAACCCAGGAGTTTGCAAGACCGAATTGACTATGCTGTGCATCATGCTTTGATCAACCAGTCAGGAGTGCTTGTCAATACTTTAACAAATATGATCAAGTCTGTGGTTGATGGTACTATTGCTGAACATCAAGCCAAAGGACCAATATTCTTACCAGATGGGGTCTTCCCGCAATACAGGCCGCTTATGACCAGCCAGCCAAAACCTGCCAATATAGCCCCAGGACAGCCGATGGCGTCAACATCGGCTACAGGTCAACAGGAGGTACCAGCATCGGTACAGAAGCAAGTAGAGTTTAATCCTCATGTACTGGTCCGACAACAGCCTCAGCATGTAGGGCAAAACATACCTCAAATATCAGCTGAGCAAGTTGCAACTATGTTCAATCCCAATCAGCCAGTTGCTCAGCCGATCCTACATACACCAGCAAGACAGCAAGTGCCAACCTTCCAGCAACAAGCTGCCACTACTCAATTTGTTCCTAATCAACAAGATTTTAGTACTCCACGAATCTCTTAGACCCACATGAGTGGCAATCTTAATTATCAATATCAACCTCATTCACCACAGGTGCAATATCGGCAGAGAACATCTCCTCAATCATATCATCAGCCGCAGTTTTATCAAGATGAGCCGATGCAACCACAGCATCAAGATGGAGCTCGGCAGAAACCTTGGGCCGATATGATAGCCGATGTGATGAGAGAACAGTTTGGATTAAAACCAAGGGATGGTGACAATCTGTATCGGCATCCCTATCCAGAGTATTTTGAAAGAGTGCCATTACCAAGCCGATACAAGGTCCCAGATTTTTCAAAGTTCTCAGGACAAGATAATGTATCAACTTATGAGCATGTTAGCCGATTTTTGGCTCAATGTGGTGAAGCATCGGCTACTGACGCTTTAAGAGTCAGGCTATTCCCTTTGTCTCTGTCTGGGTCGGCTTTCACATGGTTTTCATCTTTACCTTATAATTCTGTTCACAGTTGGGCCGATCTGGAAAAACAGTTTCACAAATATTTCTACAGTGGAGTTCATGAGATGAAACTATCTGATTTGACAAGCATTAGGCAGAAACGAGAAGAGTCTATCCAAGATTATATTCAGAGATTTAGGGAAATCAGAAACAGATGTTACAGCTTGGCGTTGACAGATTCTCAGTTAGCTGATTTAGCCTTCCAAGGTTTGTTAACACCAATCAAAGAGAGGTTTTCGGCTCAAAACTTTGATAGTTTGGCTCATTTGGCCCAAAAGATAACAGCACACGAACAAAGATTTCAAGAGGCCAATAGAGCATTCAAGAAGGTGAACTTCATTAATTCTTATGTTTCTGACTCTGAGGAAGAGGATGTTCCCGAAGTAGCAGCAGCCGAATGGGCAAGAAACAAGAAGGTGATTCCATGCCAATGGGTTAAGAGCTCTGGAAAAGAGGAGAAGTATGATTTTGATGTCAATAAGGCTGATAAAATTTTTGATCTTTTGCTTCGGGAGAAACAAATTCAGTTGCCTGGTGGTCATGTGATTCCATCGGCTGAGGAATTAGGGAGGAGGAAATACTGCAAGTGGCACAATACAGGGTCTCATAGTATTAATGAATGTAAAGTGTTTCGGCAACAGATCCAGATGGCCATTGAGCAAGGCAGGATAAAATTTGATGACTCCAAGAAGCCGATGAAGATTGATGGTAATC
This sequence comes from Oryza officinalis, assembly GCA_008326285.1. Taxonomy (NCBI): domain Eukaryota; kingdom Viridiplantae; phylum Streptophyta; class Magnoliopsida; order Poales; family Poaceae; genus Oryza; species Oryza officinalis. The sequence continues at coordinate 5,697,969 of BDMV01000009.1, forward strand.
CTTTTCCTATCAACATGGTCCATACAAGTGGGAGGACAGCCGACAGAAAGGACAATCGGCTCAATAAGTTTGACTCTACGAGTATGATCAATAAATATCAAAAGAGATATGATCGGCAAGAAAGGCAATATTATGAGGATGATGATAGCTTTGATCTACATTGGAACTGCGAATTTTTCATATTTTGTTGGAATAAAGGCATGAGATTACCATCGATAGAAGACTGCCCAGGTTGTACTAATGCCGATGGAAACTATAATGGGAGTTTTAGCCGATTTCGTTCTAAAGAGGATCGGCTGATGCAAAGGAAGTTGCCTGTTCATCAGAGGTTGGGCCCAATTCATCAAGATTATTTCCAGGAGGAGGATGCTGAAGATACTTCAAGAGCTCAATGGTGTCCTTCTGGGATTTTTTCTAAAAGTCAGAAGAGAAGGGTTCAGAGGATGAGGAGCTGGGAACAATTTCATGAAGTTAAACAAGAAATCGATCATCGGCTGAAGAGAACAAAAACAAAACAGGAATGGCGTGTTAAGAGTAAAATAATACCAGCCGATGAGAGTGAAACCGATGAAGCGAGAAGGGTAATTAAAGGAAAGGCTATTGCTTCTTCATCGGTCAACATGGTATTTGTGCTACCCGCAGAATTTGGGGCTAATCAAGACAATGCGGATATCATGGAAGAATCTTGTGCCAGATTGATGTTGTCACCAGAACAGGCTATTTTTGAGAAACCCGAGGGAACAGAGAATCGGCACCTTAAGCCATTGTATGTTAAAGGATTTGTTAATGGCAAGCCGATATCCAAAATGTTAGTTGATGGTGGGGCTGCAGTGAATCTAATGCCATATGCGACATTTAAGAAATTGGGAAGGAGTTCAGAGGACCTCATCAAGACTAATATGGTTCTTAAAGATTTTGGTGGCAATCCTTCAGAGGCCAAGGGAGTTCTTAATGTAGAATTGACAATCGGCAGCAAGACGGTTCCTACTACATTTTTTGTCATCGATGGGAAAGGTTCATATAGCTTACTGCTTGGAAGGGATTGGATTCATGCTAATTGTTGTATTCCTTCAACCATGCATCAAAGCTTAATCCAATGGCAAGGTGACAAGATAGAGGTTGTTCCAGCCGACAGGTCAGTACATGTTGCGAATGCCGATTTATTTGTTTGGGAGATGGATGGAATTGATTGTTTATTAGGAAAAATCTAGCAAGGAGATTATCTAAAAGTGTCTGATTGTGGTATACAGCCAATTGGAGATGGAGAACCCCAGTTGTTACTTTGAGGGTGTTGTGGAGGGTTCCGATTTCTATACTAAAGATATTGTAGATGATCTGGATGGTAAGCTTGGTCAAGGTTTCATGTCGGCCGATGATTTAGAAGAGGTTGACATTGGGTCAGGAGATAAGCCTAGGCCGACATTCATCAGTAAGAATCTATCATCTGAATTCAAACTTACATTATTAAAGCTTTTGAAAGAATATAGCGATTGCTTTGCTTGGGAGTATTCTGAGATGCCAGGACTTAGCCGATCGATTGTTGAACATCGGCTTCCTATCAAGCCGGGATATCGGCCATATAAACAACCACCTAGATGATGTAAAGCCGATATGTATGATGCAATCAAAGCTGAAATTACTCCTTTATATGTTGCTGGTTTTATTCGTCCATGCCGATATGCTGAGTGGGTTTCTAATATAGTTCCGGTGATTAAGAAAAATGGCAAGCTTAGGGTTTGCATTGACTTCAGGGATTTAAATAAGGCTACTCCTAAGGATGAATACCCAATGCCGATTGCCGATCAATTGGTAGATGCTGCTTCAGGACATAAAATTATAAGTTTTATGGATGGCAATGCTGGATATAATCAGATTTTGTTGGCAGAAGAAGACATTCACAAGACTGCTTTTAGGTGTCCTGGTGCAATCGGTTTGTATGAGTGGGTTGTCATGACTTTTGGATTGAAAAGTGCTGGAGCTACATATCAAAGAGCCATGAATTATATCTTTCATGATCTGATCGGTTTATTGGTTGAGATTTATATTGATGATGTGGTAGTGAAATCCAAGGAGATTATTGATCATATAGCCGATGTAAGAAAAGTATTTGAGAGAACAAGGAAATATGGCTTAAAGATGAATCCTACTAAGTGTGCTTTTGGTGTATCGGCTGGACAATTTTTGGGTTTTCTTGTACATGAGAGGGGTATTGAAGTGCCACAAAGGAGTATTAGTGCAATACAGAGGATTCAACCTCCAGAAGACAAGAAACAGTTGCAGTCTTTGATCGGCAAGATAAATTTTATCAGAAGATTTATTTCTAATTTGTCTGGGAGATTAGAGCCTTTCACACCTTTACTCAGACTTAAAGCCGATCAGGAGTTTACATGGGGGGCAGAGCAACAGAAGGCTTTGGATAATATTAAGAAATATTTAAGTTCTCCTCCAGTTTTGGTTTCTCCACAGAAAGGGGTGCCTTTCAAATTATACTTGTCAGCCGATGAGAGGTCAATCGGCTCGATCCTAATCCAGGAGTTCGAAGGTAAAGAGAGGGTAATCTTTTATTTAAGCAGAAGACTTTTGGATGCAGAGACCAGGTATTCTTCAGTGGAGAAGTTGTGCTTGTGCTTGTATTTTTCATGTACAAAGTTGAGGCATTATTTGTTATCCAATTAATGTACTATAATTTGTAAGGCCGATGTGGTTAAATATATGCTATCGGCTCCAGTATTGAAAGGAAGGGTTGGAAAGTGGACTTATGCCTTAACAGAATTCGATCTCAAGTATGAGTCACCTAAAGCTATTAAGGGGCAAGCTATAGCCGATTTTATCGTAGAACATCGTGAAGATTCGATCGGCTCAGTGGATATTGCACCTTGGACGTTATTTTTTGATGGATCAGTTTGCACTCATGGTTGTGGCATTGGTTTGGTTATCATATCACCAAGAGGAGCGAGTTTTGAATTTGCTTATACTATCAAGCCATATGCTACAAATAATCAAGCTGAGTATGAGGCAGTTCTCAAAGGTTTGCAACTTTTGAAGTAATTTGAAGCCGATGCTATTGAAGTCATGGGTGATTCATTGTTGGTAATTAGTCAACTGGCCGGAGAATATGAATGCAAGAGTGATGTATTGATGGCTTATTATGAAAAGTGTCGGGCATTAATAGATGGGTTTCGGCTGGTGACGTTGAGATATGTTCCTCGGGAGCAGAATTTAGAGGCTAATGCTTTGGCTCAGGGGGCATCGGAATATAAGCCGATGGTGACAGATGTTGAGATGGGGATTGTTACAATTGCAGCCGATGATTGGAGGTATGATGTGTTTCATTATTTGAAGAATCCTTCTCAATCGGTTTCAAGGAAATTGAGGTATAAGGCTTTGAGATATGTCTTGTTAGATGATGAATTGTATTATCGGACGATTGATGGGGTGTTGCTCAAATGTCTAAGTGCTGATCAAGCCAAAGTTGTGATGGGAGAAGTTCATGAAGGTATTTGTGGTACTCATCAATCAGCTCATAAAATGAAGTGGTTGCTTCGAAGAGTTGGGTATTTTTGGCCGACAATGTTGGAGGATTGCTTTAGATATTACAAGGGATGTCGAGATTGCCAGCAATTTGGATCAATTTAGAGAGCACCAGCATCGGCTATGAATCCAATAATCAAGCCATGGCCGTTCCGAGGTTGGGGAATTGATATGATCGGCCAGATCAATCCACCATCGAGTAAAGGACATAAGTATATATTGGTGGCAACCGATTATTTTACAAAGTAGGTGGAAGCAGTTCCGTTGAAAAAAGTTGATTCTAGGGATGCAATTCAGTTCGTTAAAGAGCATATTATATACCGATTTGGTCTTCCACAGACAATTACAACTGATCAAGGATCTATTTTTGTGTCAGATGAATTTGTTCAATCTATGGAAAGTATGGGAATCAGATTGTTGAATTCTTCACCATATTATGCGCAAGCTAATGGGCAGGCAGAAGCATCTAACAAAAGCTTGATTAAGTTGATTAAGAGAAAGATTGCCGATTTTCCAAAGCAGTGACATAACCGATTGGCTGAGGCATTATGGTCTTATCGGATGGCTTGTCATGGGTCAATTCAAGTTCCTCCATATAAGTTAGTCTATGGGCATGAAGCAGTTTTGCCATGGGAGCATGTCATCGGCTCAAGGAGGATTGATTTACAAGATGAATTGACAGCCGATGACTATCATAATCTTATGGTTGATGAGTCAGAAGACTTGGTTAAATCCAGAATGTATGCTTTACAGAAGATAACAAAAGATAAGGAGTGTGTTGCGCGACATTATAATAAGAAGGTGGTACCGAAATCTTTTGAGGAGGGAGAATTGGTTTGGAAATTGATTCTGCCGATTGGAACTCGTGATAATAAGTTCGGCAAGTGGTCACCAAATTGGGAAGGACCTTTTCGGATTTACAAATCTGTCTCTAAAGGAGCTTACATGTTACAGGGACTTGATGGAGAAATATTTGGAAGAGCTCTTAATGGAAAATATTTGAAAAAGTATTACCCAAGTGTTTGGATTAATTCATGATTCGGCTGTATATTGCCGATACATGGTAGCTGATGTATTGACATCGTCTTTAGATGGCCGATATAAGTTATATCGCCCTTGGCACAATTCTTTTTAGTATAATCGGTTGTTTCATGGTTATTTTTTTTTCTTAGCCGATTGTAATTTTGTGATGTTTCGTTCTCCATGACAAAATTAGGGGGCATATACATACAAAAATTTCAAAATTTCAAAATTTCAAAGCAAAAATACAAGTATGGAGTTTATATTATCATCGGCGGATTCATGTTACAAGTTTTTGGATAGCCGATATGGCCCTTTGCCTAATTTGTTCTATTTCTTCTATGGCTTGGGCATCGGCTGCATCACTTCCTGGGATGACTTTCATGGATTTGTTTAGATCGGCTAAGTGTCTGATCGAGGACTTCAACTTGGATTTTTGTTCTTCAATGGCTCTTGGTAAATCGGCAAGCTTCTGTTCTTCCATTGATAACTCAGCATTGCAGGCTTCTAATTCAGCTAGTAGTTCAATCTTCTTATTCTTTAGCCGATCTATATTGCTTTGGATAGAACTTGGCCCAGATATTATCTGATCAAGCTTGGCTTTTTCCTCGTTTATGGATTGCCGGTTGGCATGGATGGTTGTCTCAAGATCTTTTCGCTCTCGCCTATCGGCTATCCTCTGTCTTGCTCTTTCCAGCTTGTGACGATATTGTTCAAGGAAAACCGCTGGAGAGATGATTTTGGCTGCATCGTCTGGGATCTGATCTTGAATGTCTTCAAATCTTGCTCTAATTGATCCACAGTTGACAACCAAAGCATCCAGGGAACCTTCAAGCCGATGAGCAATATCCTTGAGGGTAGCCTTTAAGTCATCGGCTATAGGAGCAATAGCCTTGCTAGATGTTTCTTCCTCTTCATCCATGAATTGCCTAATGTCAAAAGAGAACATGTCGGCTAAGGCCTGAAAGAGACAAGATTGTTAGTCAATAGAATATTAATGGCCGATTTATATTTTTGATACAAATACTTACAGGAATAGGAGGAATCGGCTGGTCTTCAATATGGTGACTGTCTCTAGCCGATGGAGTATGTTCACTTGAATCATGATGAATAGGAGTTGGAGAGCGGATCGACTGAAATATAAAATGAGTTAATACTTGATGAAATAAGGTTTAAACAAATTTTGAAGGAAGTGTTACCGATGGAGGTGGTGCAGGTTTCTTTTTGGCAGCCGATTTCTTTTTCTACAAAAGAAGGGTTAACGCTGAGATCGGTAAAGAAAGTTATGAAAGGACTAAGAGTACAAAGTACATACCCGAGGTTGATATGTCTTGTGGATCGGCGTTGGTGAAGTTTGCTGAGGAATGGGGATATTGATTGTTGGAGTTTCTTCTACTGTTTCACTCAGCTCGGCAGCTGCTTCATCGATAGCTTTTTCTATATCTTCTTCATCTGGATCATTGGCTGTTATGTTTCTCTGCTTTTTGGTGGCTTTCTTCTTTATAGCCGGTGGATCGATAGCCGATGACCTGGTCCTTTTCTTCTTACCAGCTTCAGAGGGAATCGGCTCACGTGTTTGTCCATGGAACAGGGAAGATGTCTTGGGGGCATTATAGCCGATGGTTGAAGGAGCCAATCCACCACCGTTGGGGAGAATTCCAGCAGCATAGTTGATATTGACTCCGCTTCTGCTGACATGAGGAGGAGAAGACTCTGTGGTCTGCAAACAAAAGAAGAAAAGGGGTTAAGTTATTTTCTAAAGACAATCGGCTATCGATAAGGGTATTGAAAAAGAAGTGTGTTTACCTGTGGAATCATGTCTGGAATGATGTCAGTCAGATACATGGAAGCCGATTGGTGAAAAAGATGTTTTTTCCATTCAACCCACCATTGATCAAAAGTGGAACTCCTTAGCATAGCTAATTCAATGTTTTCCAAACTTCCAAGGGGAGGTCCTTCTATGCTTAATAATCTGTCCATCATCAGAGCTGATGAGATTTCTCCTCTGGCTTGGATTTTTTCTAAAAAGAACAAGCCGATTGGCAACTGCCCCATTCCCATTTGTCTGGCAGCGCTCATAGGGTGATAGAATTCATAAGATATCTGGATGTTCCTGCCTTGATGAATGCCAACAGGAAGGATACAGGGGGTGATAGCTGTTGTAAAAACTTATCTGGATTTCTCAAATTTTTCAGAGTTTATTTCATCAAATCTGAAATCAGCTGGCAATTCAAAATCTGCAGAGAATTCATATGCAAACCAATTTCTAGAATCTTTTGGAAATCCATCATAAAAGTTGTCGAACCAGTCGACGAAGAGTTCAGCTGATAATTCTGATCCGGGATATGAAGATGCTGCCTCCCCAAACGACATACATCTTCTGGTTGTGACTTCATCTCCGTCGTCATCTTTGGTCGGCTCAACCAAGGGAAAATCAGCTTCGGGCAAGGCTGGTCTCTTGGCAATTTGTATGCAGATTAAGCCATAACTGCAATAGCCACCAAGGTCCACCTGTGCCGATTACTGAGTTGGTAGCAAGCTTAGCCGATGCATTGCTCAAAATCTGATATAAATAACCCAGGAGGTATTTGCCTAGTGGGAATTGCTTTTTGTTGACTAGAGCTTCGGCTATATGTTGCCAGTTGGTGGTTGGACCGTAGCTTGAACCACAAAACAGAAACTTTTCCAGCCACATCAAGAGGAAGGCTGTGTGTTCTTTAGGAGTGACAGGGCCAGATCCCATATTCAGAGATATGAATCCACTCCAACCTCCAATGCTTCTGGTTTTGAAAATATATTGATTTTTGCTGTTCAAGCTGATAGGGTTAGCCGATGAGGTGATGTCTAGCCCAGTTATCATGGTGATGTCCAGAACAGTTGGGGTCATTGGTCCTTGGTTGAAGAGGAAGGCATTCAAGGTGTTGGACCAAAAATAGCTGGCAGCCGATAGCATGGGTTCATCTTTGGCTAAATCGGCTATGGTTAGGGCTAAGCACTGAGCGATGCCGATTTCTTCCTAGTGAGTTTGTTTGCTAGCTGACATCCTCTTATACCATTCAGACAAGGTCATGACAGCCGATGGCCAGGATTTAAAAGTGTTGCTCCAATGGTTCAAATTAGGGTTGGTTAACTTAAAGGGGATCCTGTTTGTCTCGGCATTGATGATTTCTATGGGGTCTTTGTTGCCGATTGGACCCAAGAAGTACCGATTGGGATGAACTAGGCTTGGGATTGCAACTTGGTGGGAGAGATGCTACAGGAAAGGAAGGGGAGAAGAAATAAATTGCGAAGGAAAACTAAATCTATGAGTAGAGATGGGATTCGGCTGATGGGGTTACCTCAGGGAACTCGATGACCGAAGCGCTTGAAGGAGCTGCGGAAGATGACATCGTCGGAGATGAGTTGTTGCTGACAAGAGAATCGCCTATGGGGTTACCGGAGAATCCGATGAGGCTATTGCAAGAGTTGGAGGCGATTACGATTGAGGCGGTGAAAACGGGAGTAACGGCGTGAAAACCTCCAAGCGGTGGTTGCTATTTAAAGAAGGTGTGTGATAACGGTTGAAATGGAAACAGAACCCTAGATCGATTCGGAGAGGATTCGAGCAAATCCGCAACATTCCAAATATCGCGGACTTGGGGGGCATGTGTTAACGACCAAATTTGGTAAATCAAGTATTGGATTTGAAGATAGAATCGAAGCGGATTTGGAGGAAGCTGGCGGTTACCAAAACAGAGCAAGAATCGGTTGGTGACCGAATTGGCCACGGTGTGTATCAGCTGGTGACCGAGTCGGCTATCGTGACCATCGGCTGAGACAGAGTCGGACAAGGATAGCCGATGTAGCCGATTCCGACGAGAGGATAACAGAGTCTTTGTCGGGTTCGGTTGGTGAGCTTCATAAGGATTCCCACATACGGATTGGGTCCGAAGAAGGGAATTGTATCTATTACTTAGGATATAATGTCAGTTTCCTAATAGATACTGTCGGTTAGAGTTTGTATTAGGGAATTGTCTTCAATATGAGTTGTGATAGAGATAAGAGTCGTGTCCGATAAGGACATATTGTGTAATTCTGGGTATAAATTGAACCCAGGTTCGTGTAAAAAAAGACAGATCAATACAACTACTTCGACGAGTTCTTGCTTTCGAGTTGGGCTGCATCGGCTTCGATCTCCAACAAGAGGTAAAACTTGTTATGGCGGTTTGCGCTCTCGGGATTAGTGCTTCCATCTTTATGATACTCTGATCCAGTTTGTGTGAATCGTCGAGTTATCATATATATTGTATAATCTGAATTGATATCAATATATAACTTAGATCGACTGATGTCTGTTTCACAGAAAAGCAGCCGATAGGGTTATATATCGTTGTTGATCTAGATTATATAATATATCTACCATCTCAAAAAGGTTTTCATCGACTTGATCATCTAGACGTTGTGTTTCTTTACATGTTTGGTGCTGCATCAGTTAGGTTTGACCTACTAAATCATGTTTAGAACCATAGTTTCTAGCCTGTTTATGACTGCTAATAGAGATAGCGTCGGGGTTTCAGCCGATCTTACCTGGTTTAATTATCTTGTTATCTTGATATATTAAATCTGCCCTTTATATCGAGATATTAACTTAGTAAAATATATTGAGCTTGTTGTCAAATCTGGTTAGGATCATCTTAACATTAGTCTGACAAGTTGTTTAATATATTTTGTTCACGATAATATCTCTGTATAAAGTAGTATCGGAGTACTAGCCAATACATGTTAGATTTACCTAATCGGCTATGCTATGAATATATATAATCTATGCTTTATAATATATTTAGACATAAGTGATTTATACTGTCTCGGTGCCCTATCCGATCTATCCCAATCACTTGGTTTAAATATATTTTGAGACTTAGATTATATTTTGTTGATATCTACAGCCGATTGAGTAGATTTAGCTTTATCTTGCTTTGTCTGTCATAGCCGATTTAATGCATCTTGCATCGGCTCAATGCTCAATGATATGTCATCGGCAAACCAGCCGATCGGCTATCATTGGTGGATTTAACTATGTTTTCTTTGTTTCTTATTGGTTGCAGGATCAAACCAATTGGCACGCCTAGAACCCGAAAGAAATATTTGGACCTGCACTGGAGTTAAGCAGATCTCCCAGGCCAGTGTGTGTTTTTTACATCAACAGCGAGGTCCATGACGGGATCTGTGGAACACATCAATCGGCCCATAAAATGAGATGGCTGTTGAAACGCATTGGGTATTTTTGGCCAACCATGCTAGAGGATTGTTTCAAGTATTATAAAGGATGTCAGGATTGTCAGAAGTTTGGAGCAATTCAAAGAGCACCGGCATCGGCTATGCATCCAATCATAAAGCCGTGGCCATTTCGTGGATGGGGAATAGATATGATCGGCCAGATTAACCCGCCATCGAGCAAGGGACACAAATATATCTTGGTGGCTACCGATTACTTCACAAAGTGGGTTGAGGCCGTTCCCCATAAGAAGGTTGATTCCAAAGATGCAATTCAGTTTGTCAAGGAATATATTATATATCGGTTTGGGTTACCTCAGACGATAACCACCGATCAAGGATCAATCTTCGTGTCCGATGAGTTCGTCCAGTTCGCCGATAGCATGGGCATTAAATTATTAAATTCTTCTCCTTACTACGCGCAACCTAATGGACAGGCAGAGGCTTGTAATAAGACATTAATCAAGTTAATCAAGAGGAAAATCGACGAACAGCCAAGGCAATGGCACACAACGCTGGCCGATTCCCTTTGGGCGTATCGGATGGCTTGCCATGGTGCAATTCAAGTGCCTCCGTATCAGCTGGTTTATGGACATGAAGCGGTGCTGCCGTGGGAAACCAACATCGGCTCAAGGAGGATTGCTTTACAAGACGACTTGACAGCCGATGAGTACCATAATCTTATGGTGGATGAGTTAGACGATTTGGCGTATGTCCGATTACGGGCCCTAGATAAGATCAAACGTGATAAAGATAGAGTGGCTCGTCATTACAACAAAAAAGTTGTCGCCAAGTCGTTTGAAGAAGGGGATCTTGTATGGAAATTAATAATGCCGATTGGTTCCAGAGATAATAAATTCGGCAAGTGGTCACCTAATTGGGAAGGTCCTTTTCAAATTCATCGCTGTGTTCCTCGCAATGCTTATTTGCTCAAGGGGTTGGATGGCGAGATTTATGGACGAGCTCTTAATGGCGAGTGCTTAAAGAAATATTATCCTAGCATCTGGATCGACTCATGATCGGCCCTCCAGCCGATTTATGATTACAGCCGATGTGTTATGCATCGTCTTTAGATGGCCGATACATACTATCGCCCTTAGTTCAAATTTTACAATATGAGCTCTCATCTTCTAAAATTTGGGGGGCATATATATATATACAAGCGCGAAATTTTTAAGGAATTTTCTTCTTCAGAGTAAGATCAAATTCGGCTTTCTGGCCGATGAGACTGATTGGTAAAGGGACATCTGTTTGCAGGATGGATTTCAGAAATAATTTTCACACTAGAATTTTCAGATCAAATTCGGCTACGTGGCCGATGAGGTTTGTATTTACACAGTATAAAGACAAGATGTGCTACATCACCCTATAAAGTCTGCAATAGCTGCAATGGCTTTACGGCGAATCTGCTCGATGTCTTCTATAGCCTGGGCGTCATCGGCTGTCGACCCTGGGATCGGCTTCAGCGATCTGCTTAGGGTTGCAAGGTACTTGGCCGATGCCTTGAGTTTTGCCGTCTGGTCTTCTATGGCCTTAGGTGATGAAGCTATCCCGGCTTCGACTTCTTGGATTTCTTGACGCATGGCTTCCAGCTTCGATTCTAGCTCTGCCTCGAGACGATGGAGTTCTTCAAGTCTATTTTTCAAGACGATCGGCTCCACCGCTAGCTCGTCCAATTTCGTCATGTCAGCGTTAACTTGGGCTTTGTTGGCGGACAAAGCCGATTCCAGTTAGTCACGCTCTCGTCGCTCTGCGAGTCTTTCTTTGGCCTTGTTGAGCTTGAATCGGTATTGCTCCAAGAAGATGGCCGGTGTTAGGACCTCCATCAGGTCTTCAGGCAGTTCGTCTTGAATTTCTTGAACCCTGACCCTGATGGGGGTGCAATCTTCCACCAAGTACTCCAGCGAGGACCCCAGCCGATTGGCGATATCTGTCAGCCGGTTCTTCAGATCATCAGAAATTGACGCCCTGGCTGTGGTGGGTGGCTCCTTATCCTCATCATCAAGAAACTGGCCGATATCAAAAGAAAACATATCGGCTAGGTTCTGCAAATATCAATATGGGTCGAGGTTAGCCTCGTTAATCAGGAATCGGCAGAAAGGGGATCAGGGTGATCGTGGTTACCTATGTTGGAGCATCGGTGGTGCTTGTATCGGCCTCCCTTTGCTATGTTGAGGCAGTAGGTGAGGGGGTTGGTCGATGTGTTGAAGGTGATGGAGCCCTAGGCTGAAAAGCAAGAAATTGGTAAATAGGGTTATGTAAATAGCAAGATAATGCGAAAATCAACTCTTACCGAGACAGTCGGAGAGGGTGGTGGAGAAGGAGAAGGAGTCCTCAATCGTTCCTTGGTTCGTTCACGCCGTTGTAAGGTGGCTTTCTTGGTTCTGGGTGAAGGGGCCGATCGAGTTCTCTCCTTCAATATAGATGACGCCGCGACCTGAAGAGGATATGAAGTTAAAGTATGACATTACAAGGGGGTTGTGTAAACACAAAAAAGGGATTACATTGACCTTGCGAACTGCATGTCTGGTCCTCTTTGGTTGGGGGGCATCGCTTGGGTCATCGGCTGGCGGGATCTCAGTAGCTTCGGCCGATGGCTCCTTGGTGGTTTCGGCCGATGTATTTTCTTCTTCATATGTGTCGGCGGCTGCTGCATCGACTTCCTCCTCCATTACTTGTTCTTTGAGGAATTCTTCTATGCAAGGATCCAGTTCTTCAAGATCGGCTTGGTCATTGACTTTAATTTTCTTGCTGGATTTTTGGGCCTTGCCCTTGGTCGGCGCTTTCCTCTTGGGGTTTTCTCTAATCATCGGCCTCTGGAGCAATGATGATATCTTCGGGGCAGTGAGGCCGATGATGGATTCCAGGATGGTTGACCTTGATGGAGCTATGGCTTGAGCGTAGAAGATCTTCTGTCCACTGTTGCTCACAGATGGAATCAGCTCGTCTGGAACTTGAGGGCTGATGCCTTGGATAAGCTCCGTCATATAAAACTTGGCCGATTGATGAAAAATGTGAGCGGCCCATTCTTGCCACCATGTTTGGAAGTTGATATGGATGAAGGCATTCAAATGCAATCGGTCGCAGTCGCTAAGATTTGGGAGCTCAATTTCCAGCGTTTTGCTCATGATCAGTGCCGATGGAATCGTGCCTCTGCTCTCTAGGAGCTTATGAAGGTACAGACTGATGGGGAGTTGCCTGAGCCCGCATTGCCTAGCAGCTATCATTGGGTTGTAAAACTCATAGGACAGGCTGGTGCTTCTTCCCTAAAAGATGCCTACTGGGAGCAGGCACGGAGTGAGGCCGATCATGAATAATTCCCGTGACTCCATGTCATCATTTATCAAGCTCAGCTGGAGGTCGTCAGGGAGTTCAAAATCTCGGTCCGATGGATAGACAAACATGTCCATCCTGGCTGATGGAGGGTCGGTGAAGAAACGAATGAACCATGTGGACATGTCTTCGGCCGATTGGTCTGCACCTGGATAGACGGAGGTTGCTTCCCCATAGGACATGCATCGTCTGCTCTTGGGATCTTCGTGATCGGCATATTTCGATGGGAAACGCGAATCTGATAGAGGTGGCCGATCAACCATGGTGTTAGTGTGAATGGTTAGCCAGAGTTGAATGAACCACCATGGTCCTCCATGTGCCATGGTCTGTTTTAGCATCAAATCTTGCGTGGCGATATGGAGTAGCCGATATACAGCTCCCAAGAGGTATCGGCCTAGAGGGATTTGTTTCTTGTTGACCAGGGCCTGAGCCAAGTGTTGACAGTTTGTAGTGGGGCCGCAGGTCAATCCACAGATGACAAATCTTTCCAACCACAGTGTCAGGAAGGCTTCATGTCCTCGTTCTGAGACCGATCCTTATTCCATGTGTTCAGAAATGTACCCAGACCAGCCTCCAATTTTCTTGGTCTTCAACTTGTGGCTGCTGTTTATCAGGAGGCTGAAGGGATTGATCTCAGAGTCGATATCTAGTCCTGTCAATATCTTGACATCTACAAGGGTGGGGGTCATCGGACCCTGCTTGAACATGAAGGCATTCAAGGTACTGGAGCAGAAGTAGCTAGCAGCCGACATGAGTGGCTCATTCTTCTTGGTATCGGCCAGGGACAGAGTTATGCATTAGCCGATCCCAATCTCGTCCCAGTGGACTTGCTTGGCGGCAGCAATCATTTTATGCCAGGTTCTGTATCCGTTCAACTTCGATGGCCACGACCTGAAGGTATGTTTCCATGCAGAAACAGTGGGCTTGGCTTGCCTGAAGGGGATTCTGTCAGTTTCGGCGTTGATTAGCCAAGTCGGGTCACAGTCGCCCATGGGGCCTAGCAGAAAGCGGTGAGATTTGTCGTCGGTGGGGATTAAGATTTGGTTTTTGAAGACCTAAAACATGAGAATGGCGATGAAGATATAAGACCCGGGGGGCAGAGAGTAAAAACTTTAACTTGGAGAAATCGGCGGAAAAGGTAATAATGCGGACTTTGAAGGAATTGACTTACCGCAGGGATCTCAGAGGACTAGAATGGGGCGGAAGCCATTGTTGTCGTTGAAGGGGTTGCTGTGGAGAGGGTCGATGTCGATGAGACGCCGAGGGGTCGCCGGAGTAGAACACGAAGGGATTGTTGAATCGGCGGCGGAAGGATTCGAATCTGGATCTACGCGGTTTTCAGATTAGACCTAGCAAAGAAGTCGATGGGTTCCTTGGAGCTAATTCCGCCACATTATATAATGAAGCGGAATTGGGGGGCATGTGTTAACGACGGATTTTGGTAATTGACTTGGAGAGAAAAGAGGAAACCGAAGCAGAGAGGAAGGATTGAGTTGAAGTCGGACCAGGCTTCGTATCGGACCCGGTAACCGTATCGGACTGGGGAGGTGTTGCTATAGAGAGTGTATCGGCCGATACGGATTAGGTTTGGTCGTGGGCCGATACGAGTTGTGAGTTGACAGCGTCAATGTGGGCTTGGTCTGGGCTCGGAATAAGCTTCAAGGAAGTTGCCAAATAGAGATAAAGCTCGGTTTTAGGCAATTGTATCTTGTAAATTAAGTAGTTTAGATCTAATCTGTGGCTTAAGTTTGCCGCAAGGACTTGTTTGTTAGTTGTAGATAAGATCGTGCCCTACAAGGATTCTGTTGTAACCTCGGGCATAAATATCCCGATAGTTTGTACATAGGAACTCTATCAATCAATCAAAACATACAACCAATTCAATCTACTTTCGGCGCATCGCCAACCCTCGTAAGAGGTTGACCTCGACGAGTTCTTGCCTTCCCAGAGCAAAGGTAAGAACTCGTCCCCGATGATTGGCATCGTCGGGGCTAGCGTGTCGCTTTAGGCACGTTAAGCCTCGATGATGTGATCGTCGTCTATCGTGTTTTGAGTAATCTTGACAGGCGTCTTAATTATGCTTCGCCGGCAGTATATTCGTTTTAGGGTTTATTGCCGACGACAGTTTAATTGTTATGCTTGGTTAGATTATTTGATGCATTTACCATCCCCAAAAGCAATCGACGGCTTGATTTTCTTTGTGTTAAGTCTTGATTCACACTTTGAGTTGCTATCGACCTTAGTCCTGTTTCGAGATCTAACACGAAGCCTGCTTTCGGTTGTAATTAAGGATAGCGCCGGGGTTTCAGCCGGTCTTACTTAATGCATGTGATTATTTATGTTTTTGCCTGTGTTTGCCACTTGTACATGTGGATCGACGAATATAAACGTATCGGTTGCAGGGTGTGTTCAAGATGTCTTTGTGATTGGTGTATTTATATTGGCCGATTGGCTTGTATAGGTTTGCACTAGGGTAATAGCTAGTGTGTTTATCTTCATGAAATCTTCATCGGCTGCTTCTAGTAATTTGCCTTAGGCATGTTAAAATAGGCCGATGAGATTAGATCTGTTTCAATTTACTTATTATCTTGAGTAAGCCGATACAGCTTTGCTCTATCGGCTGGGCTATAACAATGTGACATCGGCCAATCGGTCGATCGACCATTGTTTTCTGATATGGTTTACTTGTTTCTTGTTGATTGCAGATCAAATCAACTGGCACGCTCTGCGCACGACTAGGCAAGCCAATTTGGACCTGCACTGGAGTTAAGCAGATCTCCCAGGCCGCCGTGGTAACGCGGAACCCGTTTTGTGGTCTAACGGGTCCAAATTCTGTGCCAACAATTCTCTCCTTCAGTACAGATGATGTCGCAGCCTGAAAAGGATATCGAGTTAAGGTATTGCAGTAGAAAGGGATTATGTAAACACAGAGAAGAGATTGTATTGACCTTGCGAACTGCATGTTTGGTCCTTTTTGGTTGGGGGGCATCGCCTTGGTCATCGGCCGGTGGGATCTCAGTAGCTTCGGCCGATGGCTCCTTGGTGGTTTCGGCCGATGGGTTTTCTTCTTCATACGCATCGGCAGCCGCTGCATCAACTTCCTCCTCCATCACTTGTTCTTCAAGGAATTCTTCTATGGAGAGGTCCAGCTCTTCAAGATCGGCTTGGTCATCAATTTTAACCTTCTTGCTGGATTTTCGGGGTTTGCCCTTGGTTGGCGCTTTCCTCTTGGGGTTTTCTCTAATCATCGGCCCCTGAAGCAATGATGATATTTTCAAGGCCGTGAGGCCGATGATGGATTCCAGGATAGTTGATCCTGATGGAGCTATGGCCTGAGCGTAAAAGATTTTCTGGCCGTTATTACTCATAGATGGAATCGGCTCATCTGGGACTTGAGGGCTGATGCCTTGGATAAGCTCCGTCACATAAAATATGGCTGATTGGTGAAAAATGTGAGCAGCCCATTCTTGCCACCATGTCTGGAAGTTGATGTGGACGAAGGCGTTTAGATGCAATCGGTCACAGTCGCCGAGGTTTGCGAGCTCGATTTCCAGCGCTTTGCTCATGACCAGCGCCGATGGAATTGTGCCTCTGCTCTCTAGGAGTTTATGAAGATATAGACTGATAGGGAGTTGCCCAAGCCCGCACTGCCTAGCAGCTACCATTGGGTTGTAAAACTCATAGGATAGGCTGGTGCTTCTTCCCTGAAATATGCCTACTGGGAGCAGGCACGGGGTGAGGCTGATCATGAATAACTCCCTTGACTCCATGTCATCATTTATCAAGCTTAGCTGAAGGTCGTCAGGGAGTTCATAATCTCGGTCCGATGTGTAGACAAATATGTCCATCCTGGCTGATGCAGGGCCGGTGAAGAAACGAATGAACCATGTAGCCATGTCATCGGCCGATTGATCTGCGCCTGGATACATTGAGGCTGCTTCCCCATAGGACATGCACCTTCTAGTCCTAGGGTCCTCGTTGTCAGCATATTTGGAGGGGAAGTAGGAGTCCGATAGAGGTGGCCGATCAACCATGGTGTTGGTGTGAATGGTTAGCCAGAGTTGAACAAACCACCCTGGTCCTCCATGAGCTACGGTCTGTTTTAGCATCAAATCTTGCGTGGAGATGTGGAGCAGCCGATAGACAGCTCCCAAGAGGTATTGGCCCAAGGGGATTTGTTTCTTGTTGACCAGGGCCTGAGCCAAGTGTTGACAGTTTGTAGTGGGGCCGCAGGTCGTTCCGCAGAAAATGAATCTCTATAACCATAATGTCAGGAAAGCTACGTGCTCTCGTTCCGAGACCGATCCTTGTTCCATGTGTTCAGAAATGTACCCAGACGAGCCTCCAATCTTCTTGGTCTTCAACTTGAGGCTGCTGTTTACCAGGAGGCTGAAGGGATTGATCTCGGAGTCGATATCCAGTCCTGTCAGTATCTTGACATCTATAAGGGTTGGGGTCATCGGACCTTGCTTGAACATGAAGGCGTTCAAGGAACTAGACCAGAAATAGGTAGCAGCCGACATGAGTGGCTCATTCTTCTTGGTATCGGCCAAGGATAAAGTGATGCATTGGCCGATCCCAATCTCGTCCCAGTGGATTTGTTTGGCAACAGCAACTCTCTTATGCCAGGTTCTGTATCCGTTCAGCTTCGATGGCCAAGACCTGAAAGTATGTTTCCATGAAGACACATTAGGCTTGGCTTGCCTGAAGGGGATTCTGTCTGTTTCAGCGTTGATTAACCAAGTTGGGTCGCAGTCACCCATGGGGCCTAGCAGAAAGCGATGGGATTTGTCGTCGGTGGGGATCAAGATTTGGTTTTTGAAGACCGATATCATGGAAACGACGATGAAAATATAAGACCCCGGGGGCAGAGAGTAAAAGCCCTAACTTGGAAAAGTCGGCGGAGAAAGTGATAATGCGGGTTTGAATGAATCGATTTACCGCATGGATCTCGGAGGCGTAGAACAGAGCGAAACCCATCGTTGTCGTTGAAGGGGTCGTTGTGAAGGGGGTTGATGTCGACGGGACGCCGAGGTGTCGCCGGAGTTGAAGAACACAGGGAGTTTGCTGGAACGGTGGCGGAAGGATTCGAATCTGGATCTGCGCGGTTTTCAGACAAGACCTAGCGAAGAAGTCGATGGGTTCCTTGGAGCTAATTCCACCACATTATATAATGAAGCGGAATTGGGGGGCATGTGTTGACGGCAAAATTTGGTAATCGACTTGGAAAGAAAAGGGAACCGAAGCAGAGAGGAAAGATTGAGTTGGAGACAGACCAGGTTTCGTATCGGACCCGGTGGTTGTATCGGACTGGGAAAAACGTTGCCATAAAGAGCGTATCGGCCGATACGGATTCGGTTTGGTCGTGGGCCGATACAGGTTGTGAGTTGACAGCGTCAACGTGGGCTTGGTCTGGGCTCAAGATAAGCTTTAAGGAAGTTGCCAAATAGAGATAAAGCTCGGTTTTAGGCAATTGTATCTTGTAAATTAAGTAGTTTAGATCTAATCTGTGGCTAGAGTCTGCTGCAAAGACTTGTTTGTTAGTTGTAGATAAGATCGTACCCGACAAGGGTTTTGTTGTAACCTCGGATATAAATATCCCGATAGTTTGTACATAGAAACTCTCTCTCAACACATAATACAACAATCAGTTCAATCTACTTTCGGCGCATCGCCAACCCTCGCAAGAGGTCTTCTTCGACGAGTTCTTGCTTCCTCGGAGCAAAGGTAAGAACTCGTTCCCGACGATTTGCATCGTCGGGGCTAACGTGTCGCTTTAGACACGTTAAACCTCGATGATGTGATCGTCGTTTATCATGTCTTGGATAATCTTGACAGATGTTGTAATTAAGCTTCGCCAGCGATTTGCTCATTTTAGGGTTTATTGCCGACGGTGGTTTAATTGCTATGTTTGGCTAGATTGTTCAATGCATCTACCATCCCCAAAAGCAATCGACGGCTTGATTTTCTTTGCGTTAAGTCTCAATTCACACTTTGAGTTGTCATCGACCTTAGTCCTGTTTTGAGATCTAATACAAAGCCTGTTTTCGGTTGTTATTAAGGATAGTGCCGGGGTTTCAGCCGGTCTTACCTAATGCATGTGATTGCTTTATGTTTTTGCATGTGTTTGCCACTTATACGTGTGGATCGGTGAATATAAGTATGTTGATTACAGGGTATTCTCAGGATTTCTCTGTGATTGGTGTATTCATATCGGCCGATTGACTTGTATAAGTTTGCACTAGATTATTAGCTAGTGTAGTTATCTTTGTTATCCTTCTCGGCCGATGCCGTTAATTGACATTTATATGTCGATGAAGGCCGATAAGATTAGATTCGTGCTTTACTTATATTTTATCACGAGTGAGCCGATATAGCTTTGCCCTATCGGCTGGGCTATGACAATGTGTCATCGGTTTATCGGCCGATCGGCCATTGTTTTCTGACTTGGTTTACTTGTTTCTTGTTGATTGAGATCAAATCAACTGGCATGCTCTGCGCACGACTAGGCAAGCCATTTGGACCTGCACTGGAGTTAAGCAGATCTCCCAGGCCGCCGTGGTAACGCGGAACCCGTTTGGTTGCTGGACGGGTCGAAATTCTGCGCCAACAGGCAGCAGGCTCGCTTTCCCTGAAGCATGCCTCCACCCGAGCCTCCACTTGTAACAATTTCTCATCGAACTCTTCTCGGAGCTCGTTTCGAATCTCCTCCCGAAGTTGTTCCCTAAGGCGTGCATCATTATGCGCCTTTTAAAGCTTGTGCTTCCTGTACTGCCACGTGTATTGGGGAAACCCAAGCTTCCATGGAACATTGGAGCCAATGCCCCTTGTCCGTCCACGGTGTTCTTCGGTTCCCAACACTTTGGTGAGGATGTCATCCTCGCGTCTTTGTGAGCAGACCTCTTGGGAGGCCTGTCTCTCAGCAGTCAGGTCGACCTGCGGTACAGTTAGGACGAATTAAATCAAGAGTATGATACAACCTAACGAAACATACTTTACGTGTTGTACTTACGATTTTCTGGTACACCGCTTGATCTTTGGGATTTGGGAACATAAGTGTTCCATCACTATTCTTCTTCACCCTCACCCTTGCCCAGTTCCTTGCTTGGGTGGCCGGGATATCACCAAGAACTGGCGGCATGTTAGATTCTGCAGCAGC
The DNA here is from genome assembly GCA_008326285.1 of Oryza officinalis. Taxonomy (NCBI): domain Eukaryota; kingdom Viridiplantae; phylum Streptophyta; class Magnoliopsida; order Poales; family Poaceae; genus Oryza; species Oryza officinalis. The sequence goes on from BDMV01000009.1 coordinate 5,718,265, forward strand.
TTCATCCTCCTTGACTCATTCCTGCAGCTTCCCAACGTAGCCTCCGGTGCCAAGCCGGTGCGGGTGAAGGTTTTTTGCCTGCAACTCCCTGTAGGCCTCGCTTTTTGCCCGAGACTCAGGGGTTGATTTTGCGGCATGGAACTCTTCCCACATGAATGGTTCTGGCTGGGTGGGGTTGAGGACGTAATCGGTGACCAGCGTGGTCTTGAAATTTTTCCACAAGTTGCCCATCTTGCGGATAGCCTGCCGCTTGAGTCTTGCCTTGACCTCTGCGGGGTATTCGAAGCTTTCCTTGAATTGCTTCCAGGCCTCATCTTTTTTTGCCTGTGGGACTAGATCGATGTGGTCCTTCAAAATGGTGAAGTTCCGTGTCCCTAGAACTCTACATATCGTTGAGAACTTTTTGACAGCTTTGGCAGGAGCGTCAAAAATCCCAGATCGTCCACCTCTGTTATGGTGTATACTTCCTTAGGAATTTTATTCTGGGTCCTAGGAGTCCGGCTCGATGTTGTCCCACTAGTAGTCGCTGACATGGGTTCTTCTTGCTGCGACATTTTCTATATAACTGTTGTACGGTGGGAAAGTTAAAAAAAGGTGCACTACGCATGTATACCTTGATTAATGCGACAAATAAATCATATATTACATCTCCACCATTGTAGTATACAAAGTCGACGTACCATTGTAATATACGGTCGACATTGTGAAAATTTAGTGCCAAATTAGTACTACAATGAATTAGTATAAATTAATACTTCATAGTATAAATTAATACAATGAATTACTATGAACAATTCTTAATTTAGTGTAATATACTATACATATTCATTGTAATAATTCATTCTGTACTATGTTAATACTAATATACTAATTGTATAAATTAATAATTCATCCAAATATACTATAGTATAGTATACTATAGTATTAATATTATAGTATGCTATACTATAGTATACTATACTATTGTATTAATGCTATAGTATACTATAGTATTAATACTATTGTATACTATTCTATAGTATTATATACTATAGTATACTATAGTACACTATAGTGTACTATAGCATTAATACTATAGTATAGTATACTATAGTATATTTGGATGAATTATTAATTTATACAATTAGTATATTAGTATTAATATAGTATACTATAGCATTAATACAATAGTATAGTATACTATAGTATACTATACTATAGCATTAATACTATAGTATAGTATAGTATTTATACTATAACACACTATAGCATTAATACACTATAGTATTATAGTATTATACACTATAGCATTATAGTACTAATACTATAATACACTATAGCATTATAGTATATTATAGTATTAATACTATAGTATACTATAGCATTAATGCTATAGTATACTATACTATACTATACTATACTAGTTGGATGCCCATGCGTTGCAATGGGAAAAAAATTAGGGCAACTTTAAATCTTAGCGAGATGATATGAAATAATCAGTTCATTGCAACAGAAAATATTATTTTAGCATAAACAATAATTACATCGGATCTAATGATCTTTACATATTTAGCAACAGATACAGTGAAATATTATTATACAAATGTAATAAAATAATACATAATAATTCCCAGGGGTATCAAGATGAGCAAAGTTTGAAAATCTACTGAAATATCAAAAAGTATAAACATGAACAGTAAAATATATGTATACCTATTTGAAGTCCACAAAAGCATGGGCAACGTACAATAATAGCTAGATGTCATGTAAACTGCTCCAGCGAGGCACACATGTGTCACCACGAAATAGTCCCATAATACAGTTACAACACCAATGCAACAGAGCATTGACCATAATACGGTTACAATACCAATACAATAGACGTTCAAAGTCTTACTACAAATTACATAGTGGACCATCATCTAGCAAGCATGCTAGTTAGAAGTATCCTGGGCACAAGATTCCCACCTACTTCTAGCAAGCATCATTGCTATAAATAGCTTACTGGGATTATATCCTAGCCAAAAGCCAAAGGTCACATCTACTTCCACTGAACGGGATCTTATACTTATACTTCTAGCAAGCATATAGCTAGAAATAATCCCCAAAAGATATGGATGCACTTCCCACCTCCCTTCATGTATCATGGAGAAGACTTCCCAGTAAGCTCCATACTGAGGTTGCAAAACCATTCATAATAAACTATATAAGTGAAAATAGTTAATAAAATAAATATTTTGGTCAAAAATCTATTTACCTCTTCCTTAATTCACGTGCAACTGCAACATTAGGATCAAACTGCACCCTACTGAAGCATGTAGTGTGCAGGCTATGGTCTGAAATAAAAGGTACAACAATTATATTACATAATTTTATTGATCATAAGATCGATGAACACAAAATTAACAAGGACACATCAGCTTACCTTCTTCACGCTTTGCTCTAAGCATTGTTGCTACAATGATAGGTTGCTCATTAGAGCATCTCGCCCATTTAGTTAAATGGTCAATAAGCATTTTATCCTTAATAACTAACATCACAAGTTTGAAACTACATAAAAATAAACATGTCAAATGCAAATAGTGATAAGAAATTAAGGTAGAAACAAAAAGACATATGTACTCCAAAAAAAAAGTATGTGCATACCTGCCATCAATTATAAGAATATTCCTATATGGGATCCTCTTCTTGTAGCCTTCCACAAAGCCTATAGAGCTTACAAAGATGACCATTCCAATAACATCTGCACATGTGAAAATTGTGTTAATAGAATTTCTATTTGTCACAAATTAATATTTGTTTGGGTGGTTAGTTGAACTACTTACCAACATAAATGTCATTATGGTAAGTAAACTCGAAAACTTGATCAAGTGGCATAAGCGAAGGGAGTAATGGCAATATCTTCTCGTGCATGTTTGCTATCTCAGTAACAGTAGTATCACATGTGAAAACACACACAAAAGCATGGTCTGCAAGCCACTGATACAAAATCATCCTAGCTGGCGCTATGGACATCCTCGACACATAATATGCGGAACCCTCTCGAAGTAGGGGATCTAAACGATCCACTTGGTCATCATAAATGATAGCTGCCATCTTTGTGCCCTATTTATAATAGATAAAGTCAAATGCCATACATAAATCATTGCACTGTAACATATCAAAGCTCAAAATACCTGCTCATCCAATAGAACCAAGTTGAGTCTCTTCTTGCTAGGAGCAAATCTCTCAACATGGTACTTATGGTATACTCGAACACCTAGACTCCAACTGCCCCTAGGATGTACGTCACTGAATGTTGGAACAGGTAGTGCTTCTACTCTTTTACGCTTCAATGACCCCATCCTAAATGCCAAAAAATACATGTTCTTAAAACCAACAAAGGTGTGTTGCTACATCAAATGATAAGGATTATACAGACTCATATAACCTAACCATTTGTAGGAAGGATTTGGCAACTTATAGGATCAAGCAGAATACCATTGATTAAATAATGTACACTAATGTCAGCATGGGACATCACTGCCCAAGTGGAAAATTCATTAAGCTAGCTAGCGATGCATGGGACAGTACTATGCGTGCCGGCAGCTAGCTATATATATAAAAATACATGCTTGAACATAGACAATTATTGACGAAACAAATTAAAATCAGTTTTTTCGAAAGACCACATAAGGAAGCAAATAGATCATGCACACATATATATAATTTGGTGAAACTATCATGATACAAAGGATGCCATGCTTGCTGATACTGATCAGTCGATCTCGATCTACATATGCATGTATATATAACTACAATCTGCAAAGCACCTAAACTGCTTACTACAACTACAACAGCTGAACATGGAAAATGGATTTTTGAGTTGTACCTCGAATGAGCTATAGAACAAGATGACAGTGAGCGTTAGGAGGCAACTTGTTCTGCATTGTGCCAATCAAACAATATATATAGTTGTATATCCGAAAATATTTGAACTCCACCCGCCATGAATCCAAGCCCGCCATCCTCTTCTCCCAAATTCTAACCAAACCATATGTCGATTTTGTGCATTCCCCATGAATGGACAGGTGTACTGCCATGACTCGTGCTCCTGTCATACCAGCCAGCCCTACTCCTTCATATATCTATCAAGTGCTGAGAGAGGGAGAGACATGCCGTGTACACCACGCTCCTACAATCACAGTGCAATGACATGCCTTACACAATGCAATGTGCACTGGTGAAAGGGAAAGTTGGATGAGACAGATCTTACCTCACATTCAAGAACTGTGCAGCAAGTACCAATGTGACTTGTGAGGCACTTCACAGTGCGATGACATGCCGTATGGATTCGATGGGGCACGGCTGCGACGCGACCCCTACAACCCAGTGGAATGTGATGGACAATTTCGATGAGTAGTCAGCCACCGTTGGTGGAGCTCCAGACCTTCTGCCGATAGCTGCCCCACCGCTGCAACTCCAAGCCCTTGCCGCCCTTGTTTCACCACTGCTCCACCCCACTGCCAGCCGCCGGCAGCAAGGGCTACGATGGGCGGCAGAACGGGATGAGGGGGGAGGGAACGGCGTTGGCCAGGGAGGAGAAGGATGGCGCCGGCCGGGGGGGGAGGAGGACTGCACCGGCCGGGGGAGAAGGTGGATGGCGCCGGCCGGGAGAGGAGGAGGACAGCGCCGGCTGGGGGAGGAGGGGAGGAGGAGGAGACCGGCACTGGCAGGGGGAGGAGGAGGAGGATGGCGCCGGCCGGGGGGGAGGAGGATGGCGCTGGCCAAGGGAGGAGGAGGTAACCGGCGCTAGCAAGGGGAGGAGGTGGAGGATGACGTCGATGTGGTGGTAGTTTGGTTGGATTGGAAAAGGATATGTTTCTAGAATAATGACCAAAATGCCCCTCCGAGCTGTGGTAAATGAGTAGAGAGCATAGCTATGTGTCCAAATAGTAAGGGTAATTTGGTAATTTCTCGTAGCACTCAATCCACCCCTCAATCCAGCAGGATTGCATATCCAATTCCCAGCCACACCCAAACAGTGGAAATCTAAAAATGGAAATACCCTGTAACGATAATAATTATTTTTTATAGAAACCTACAATAAAATTCTATTGGTAACTCTGTAACGAAGTACGGGTATTTTGCTATTTTTTATAAACTTTGGGTTAATATAAATATGTGGTAATTTTGATGACAAATATGAATTTCGTAATGGAGTGTTTTCACCGTATTTGTACGTATGCAATTCAGTTCAATTATGGGCTCTAAAATTTCATTTCTAAGGCTGGAATATATTATATTTGTAATTTTGAATATTAATTAATCTCGTAATGGGTACTATATGGACTCTTCTTTCATTAATACTTATTTTTAATGCAGAATTTCATTCATTTGTAATTGGATTTTTATATCAAATCTTTTTTTCTAATTTTGAAAATTTAATTTATTTTTGTTTTAAATTTTAATTAATCTTACACTGGGTTATATTTGAACTTTTTTAAAATATTTTTTAATTTTTAATTCTGAATTTTAGTTAATTTCTATATTTTATTTCTAGCCTCTATATCGAGCGTGGTGGCTTCTTTTTTAGTTGCCTTAATAATATATATATAATATGATAAATAGATTGTTCATCCCTATAAACGACTGTGAATAATTTATATCAATTGTTCATCAATATGTGCAACTATGTAGCTCACCGTCAATTTGCAAACGTATACCAAATAGAAAAATCCTTGTCAGCCTTGTTTGGCGCTTAAAATTTTTGAACTTAGGTGCTACCTACTGAATAGATTATTTGCTGTCGATACTGGAGTTGATCGGTCCTGCTCTTGTTCAATGTGGTCCAATAATGGTTGCAATCAGTGATTACGACAGTTATCCATGGCAATCAACCTGGTTGAGTGTGGTTACTCAGCCGTTATACTGGTTTTTCCATACACTTTCTGTTTGCCTCGTGTACCCGTCTCATCGGGCACGTCCTTTAAATTGAGGGGAGAGGTGGGGGGGTCTAGCCACGGTTTCCTTAGCCTGCTTTTGTGGAGCACGCGGGCAAGAGAGTGGAGAGGGTGAGTGGAGGTGCTGTAGCTTGGGTGAGGGGAAAAATGGAGAGGAGGGCCGACATTGGTGGTTGCGGCAATGGCGGCAAGCGAGGTGCTCGCCGTCGAGAGGCCGAAGGCTATGTGGGACAAGGGGCTGCTGGCGGGGGCCTACTTCGCCGGCGGTTGGGAACGGAGGTGCCAGAGATCGAGGTGCAGCAGCGAGCTATTCCACCGGCGCAGGTGACGGGTGGCCCTGCCGTTGGCGGGGGCGCTGGGACGATGGTGCCTAAGCATTCTCGACAAGGGGAAACCTTACTGGTATGGGTGGCCACTGTTTTGCGCTGGGTATGCTCTAGTCTGCGATTTGTCGGGGCAACTATCTTCACCATCTTAGCTTTGCTCTGGGAATGGTGCCAAGATCTGATCGAGGATGACCACTCTGATTTCTTATGCGTGGCAGTTTGTCTCCTCATTGTGTTTGCGCCGATCGTTTTTGTTTCTACTCTGATAGCACTGCTGGAGTAGATAATTGATGAAATTGTTGCCAAGTCTTGGCGTGTATCCCTTATGTATGAACTTGCATGATCTCTACTTTAATCTTTCTGCCTATGTGTCGTATGTATGGTCACCTCTAACTGATACATGTGCCTGACTTGTGTTGCTTGTGAATGTGGGATTTCTGGTTTTTCACAATATACTTAGTCCCTTTCAGGTTTGGGCATCATCTTTATTCGGCAGGATAATCCATTCTTAATCGATAAATGACTTCCTGTTAGAACGGCACTTCGGCCTAAGGGTCATTATGGACAGTCATTTCTAAACCATATTCAATTTTCTTTTACAACAAGGTACCAGGTAATACATCTCTAGAAAGGGGAAGGGAACTACTAATACTGGATTGGGTAGTGCCAAACAGGGCCTATGCATATCCCTTCTCATGGTGATGGTGGGGGCGAGAAGGGATCAACTTCCAACGGATGCTTCCGACGGATCCTGCCCACCCTCCCGCTCTCGATGTAGTGGGCTATCGTGAACACCTGGCAGAGAAGTAAGGTTGTGTGCTCTTGAGCTAGGCACCGATAGTGGGATTCCTGATAGGAATATCGATCCCGAAGTTCGTCAAGTTCTTCAAGAGCTTGCTCGTAGGAATTCTCGGTGGTGTGGGCTAGCTCGGAGAGAAGGGTGCACCTGCTCCCTTCAGGCTCTCCAGTCAGGCGGAGGCGGCACCGGCTGTCGTCTTCTTCGTGGTACGGGTGCATGCCAAAGCTATTGGCTACATCCAAGGGAATGCTTATCCCGCAAAGCCGTAGGAGGGCTTCACGGAACGCATCTCGAACGGCAGCTGCAAGGGTGATCCGGGGATGGCGAATCTGGAAAGTGAGCACTTCTTCTCCTTCTCCCTGGCAGCGGAGGAAGATTTTCACCTTCCAGATCTCCAAGGATCCCTGGGTGATCCGCTCACAACAGTAGACCGGCTCCTGAAAGTACCCTACTTGCAGGAGTAGGTACTTCAACTGTTGGGCATACCCGTTAGGGTTTTCCATGGGCTAAGATTTTTTTGACTAGCTTAGTTCAAGAGGGGGGTGTGCCCTTTTCGAAGTTGCCTTGGGTTCCTTTTATAGGCACAATTTTGTCGGTGGTTTCTGTATCCCATCAGCTGGGTTCCCATTAGCATTGCCTGGGAAGGGGCGAGTCCGGATTTTCTGGGATTCTGGATCTGCGGGATTCATTTCGAATCGTCTTGTGGTTCGTGCGTGTCTTCAATGTCATACCATCCCTCTCTGTGGTGTTTCCAAGGTGGTTTTGGATAGAACAGGTGGACTGGTCATGCTACTTTAAGCAAATCAGGTGGGGAGGGTAATTCGAGATGGTTCCCAGTTGTCTTTCTCACTGGCCATATCATGGGCTGCTCAACCGGTTAGACATAAATTGTGAACCACTTCACAAATGAGACCATCGCATGACACAAACATTTCCATAGTGTTATGAATTCAACTGATATTTCCAGAATAATACAAATTATGTGGTTATGTTACAGGAAATCATAAGTGCGTAGAAAGCTAAGTGCTAATATATATCTTACATCTGAAATTAGGTAAAAACAAACATCAGCACATAAATATAGTGCTGGTATGGCAAAAGCTAGCTACTTGCATGCTAGCTCAGAGGATTGATGTTCAAAGCAACATACTACAGTGGTGCTAGCTCCGAAATCAGTACCTCTATGACATGAGAACCTCTCTATATACAATGTTCCTTGTGTACGTCCCACGAGACATGGAACGATGGCTCTTGTCCTTGCTTGGTACTGCAAGGATCTTAATGTTCATTCTTGCTGTTGCTCTAGACAATGCAACATACAACTGACCATGAGAGAACACTAGGTCAGGGAGGTACACACCAACATTTGGAATGGTCTGGCCTTGCGCCTTGTTAATGGTCATGGCAAAGCTAAGTCTGACCGGGAATTGCTTTCTCTTAAAACAAAATGGGAACATCTCATTGTCGGAGGGGCATAGGGGTATCCTAGGAAGGAACACCCTCTTCCCAGCATGTTGACCAAGCACTATCTCGGCGTCGATAGTGTTTCTCTGGAATCCTCGAACCACCAACCTCGTCCCGTTACAGAGTCCGTTGGCAGGATCAATATTCCTCAGAAGTATAATGGGGCAATTGATTTTAAGCTTTAGTATGTGCGGAGGCAATCCATTAGGGGTCAATGAATTTAAGAATTCAGGAGGATAGTAGTTGTGAGGATCATCCTCGGCACGATCGAAGCTGTGGTATAACATCTCCTCCCCTCGAAAACGATCGATCATCTTCATGTTTATCTGATCAACATACTCGTTCCATGTTGACAAGATGGCTCGAGATGTGATGTAGTTTGGGTCGGCTAGATTAGCATCAAGCATCGAAAACACATTATCTATTAAATTGTTGAGGTCGTCATCATTCCCGGTGCATGGCACACATATCTCATCTGGAAGCCGTATGTAGCCATCATCACATGCCTCCTCTATGCCGTTGCCAACGCGAAGAAGAAATTCGGCAAACCATCGGTCATTTTGCGCTCTCATATTTGTAACCAACCTTAGTTGGCGCATACAATCCCAAAGGTAGGACTTACGTAGTGTTGCATCGGTTATCTAAGGTCTCGTTCCCTTCCGAACAACAGGGAGTACCTGCCTAAAGTCTCCGCCGAACACAATTGTCTTCCCCCCAAATGGCACGTCAGGACGGTCCATGATGTCGCGCATGCTTCTATCTAGGGCCTCGACTGCTTGCCGTTTTGTCATAGAAGCTTTGTCCCATATAATTAGGGAAGCTCTCTGGAGAAGTTTAGCTGTCCCACTCTGCTTTGTGAAACTGCATACCCCTCCATCATCAATATTCAGTGGGATCTTGAATCTTGAGTGGGCAGTCCTACCGCCAGGCATGATGGAAGCAGCTACACCAGACGTCGCAGTTGCAACGGCTATCTTTCCCTGACCACGAATAGTAGCAAGTAGAGCCTTGTATAAAAAAGTCTTTCCAGTACCTCCAGGGCCATCTACGAAGAAGAGGCCTCCTTGTCTGCCCTCAATAGCGGATAATATCTCATCATAAGCACATATTTGCTCAGGGTTCAATGAGCTTGACAAATCCATGTGCTCATGATCCACCTCGATTGTAGACTCCTCAAAGATCTCTCTAGGCTCGCTGCATGCAGTGTCGTACGACTCATCAATTTCGGGTAGAGGAAACGACGTTATTTCTTTTCCCATCGATTGGAGCATATTTCTAATGTCCAAAACCACCATCTGCTCAATTGTACGTGGGCACGTGTGGGAACGACGATAGTCATCCGACATTCCCTCCAAGTGCTTGTTCCATAGACCAAGTACGTCGCTTGGCTCACAAAAGACCAATATCGTGGTAAAGAGCCTCCGTAGCGATGATGGCATTTGGAACACCTCAACCTTAGTAAGGCACTCATCTAATGTGTTGTCTGCCTCGATAAGACCCCTTTTTTTTGCAGCTTCACGAAAGGACGAGCAGACTTCACCGTCCACTGTCCTAAGGTGTTCAAAGGAGGTGGCGCCGGTCACATGGGTTAGCAACACCCTAAGGTAGTATCGCTCCCCCTCTGCAGGATGAGCTGTCACGATTCTCCCAATTTGAGTGACTCGTCGTTTCCTCCGTTGCCATACTTTTGGGCCAGCCTGCCAAGTAAATGCCTCTGGAAAATCCTTGTAGAGGATTCCTCGGGCATCTTCGTTAACTTTATTTGCCTCAAAATACTCAGTTAGCATACTCTTCTCGACTCCATTTCGCTCTACGACATCATGGAGATCTTGCCCCGCACGAAATGAGACCATGTGCATGTTTGGAAGATGCAGTTGTAGCTGTTTCACAGGCGGATGTACCTTACTAAGGTCAAAGCTATATATACGCCATAGTGCTTCTGGTGGGTGACCCACCTTGCATCTCTATATTGTTGAATCTCATCAATGTTGCCATTGCTATCGGCCTCGCCTAGGACGACAAATGCTCGATCATGCCCCTTGTAGATGTACTTGAATAAGTATTTCACAGCCTTGATGCTAGAGCAAACCTCCACATTGATGTGGCAATTGTACATTCTTAGGAGGTAAGGATTGTAGGGCACTACCCACCTGTTGTCCAGCATCTGCTTTCGAACCTTAGCACATCACTTGTTATTGCGTCTCCTGTACACAAGGTAGGAGTCCTTGCCATTTATGGTAACCAAGTTGAAAGCTCGAGGATAGCGGTTTTTGCATGAACCGTCTTGCATGCACACATTTTTACGATTCAGAGTCCCACATGGGCCATGCATCATATGCTTGATGACCATCTCGTACAACTCCGGATACTTCATATACCGATGCTTCATGTCTCGATTACCCCCAATGAATGATGCTGGGAGCACAGTACGTTTGCCTACCTGGCTCGCACGGCTCTCTCCAGCATGAATGCTATCAACCACACCTTTGTATAGGTCAGCCCTTATCTCTACCTGGTGATGCCTTATGTAGTATAGTCGAGTGCTTTCTACTTTGATGTACATATCAACTGCAAATTGCTGGAACAAGCGCTTCCCATACAATAGTGGGTTGAATATACCACGACGCATTTGGAACTTGTAGCAATAGTAGTCCCTAACGGAGACACATAGTCTGCTATTTGAATCTACACAAAGAATGAGAGCAAAAACATTGTAAGAGCTAAGGGAAGTAAACCATCAGATAAAAGGGGATTAGCCAGCAATACATGGATGGAAATGATAACCTGAGTCAGCATGATTATTTCCACAAGATGCGATTACATCCTCTATGGACACACCTACTTTTGGGATTTCTGGGTGCCATCCGAGCTCTCCTTTCGGAAAGAAGAGAGGGTACGACAGTGGGTCGTAGCAACCGTAATATGACTGGATGCTGTACTTGGTATTGTTGTTCCCATATAGCACAACGCTACGTTCGAAATGTGTACGCAGTTCATTCCCCTTTACCCACACGGCAGCCACTTCCGAAGTCACCGGCACATTATACCGCCTCTGATACAAACGGTTATCAAGATTTAGTGTGACACGATATTCATCAAGGTCATCAGCTTGCGCTAGACATCTGAAGGTTTGGGAGTAGGGGTTGCCACGAAGGATTTCAACAAGTCTTCTAACAACCTCTTGGTCAAGGCTAGGGGAGCGACGAAACCGATGATTTAGACTTGGATCGTCATCATAGAAGTATAGCTCAAGATGCTCTGGGGCATTATCTCGCTGCCCAAAAGAGTGTATGTTGTGGTATATCTGGCCGTGGGCTCGAAATGTGTAGATGCCTAACCTCATATTGGTGTAGCGCTCATCAAGGCTCACACCAAGGGTGGTGAAAGAAAAATGTCCATTGAAGAATCTTATGTTGTCTCGAAAATGTGTCGCATCAGAATCCATGCTTGACCAGAGCTTCATTAGTTCAGGGGGTGTTTCCAAATTAGACAGTTTGATCTTTCCGCCCCGGCAACAAAACCCGTTTGTCTCATACTGGAACTTCTTAGCACCACAATGCTTGCAACTTGCTGTGGGCTTCAGGACATGTGTGTTACGAGGTATGTTACTGTACACATGGTCGTAGGGATCATGTTCAACTGAGTCCTGTTCTATTTCATTTAAGTCTATGTCCTCCTCATCTTCCCCATCTGTATGGATTTGTTTTAAGGAGTCACACTATGCACTACAAGATATGGAAAGAAGAGAACTATGCCAAAAATACCTCCACCAGCAAACATGTAGTACTCGTCATCGTCATCGTCATCAAAGTCCATGTCTGGATGGATTTAGTTTTGAGTCACACTATGCTCTACATGATATAGAAAAGAAGGAGAGTTCTACCAAAAATACCTTCACCAGCAAACATGTGGCACTCATCATCTATGTCATCTTCATGGGTAGTTTCCATTGTAACTGCCACTTGTGAGAGTAAGGTACATGTACATCTATTTTATATTTTTATAAAAGTAATAAGAAAGCGAATATTACCATCATCCATAACAAATGATTGTGGTGTGGACTCTGCACCATTAAGGTTGTGTGAAGATGATGGATTTACCGCTGATGAAGCACCAAAATTCGGGCATTCCATCGCGATGGATTCAAGACATGGTGTATCCCGTCTAGCTGCATCGCTTGTATTTCGTCGATTTAGCAATGCTTGCCTCTCATTAGGCGGTAAACTTTGCCTAGCTGATCTTCTACGGGCATTCAACTCTTGCCTCTCATCAGGTGTCAAACGTTGCCTACGAGCTTTTCGGCAGGCACTTTCTTTTTGCCTCTCACTTGGTGTTGCATTTTGTCGCTTTGCTCTTTGACGATCTAGCTTTGCTTGCCTTTGTTCTGGTGTAAGGCTAGCATAGTGAGCCGCATGACGAGAACGTTCCCGTGCTAAAATAGATTCATTGAATAATTTTATTTGTGTGCTGTGTTATGTAAAAAAGAATGCTTATAGTTTTAAGTCGGTACCATTTGCGCTTTCTCCCTGTTCCAAAACTTGAACCAATGTAAAGGTACTTATTTTTGTTTTGTTGGATTTATTCTCCACTGCCAAAACAATTCGTTACCACCACCATGAGCGTGGGGATGTATTCAATACTCATACAAAATGTATTGTTATAAATATTTAATACTCATCCAAATGTACTGTTATAAATAATTTGGAGGGCGCAAATCAACTTGTTTTCCTTTACAAGAGTGTTTGGTAGGAGGACGTGTCATTACTGACATATGAAAGCAATATATTAGCATATAAGAAAGAAGTAACCTGACCTGCAGTATTACATTAGCCACAAGTTGCAGCTAACAATTCTTATTTTGTTTGTCCAACTCCAACATTCTTTCAGTCCACACCCAACAATTATATTCTATCGTGCAGAATGGGAAGAACAAAAAGCATTTAAATTATTTTGTTTTTCCTAAAAAGAAATTTTCATTTGATCCAACAGATGACAGATCAAATGATAGTAAAGGATAGCTTGTCTGATTCAGCTCTCTGGTCAAAGGATACAAACATATGCATGACCACATCTATCTGGTGGTCAAAGGATAAAAACAAATGTGTACTATGCATGACCACATATGTAGCTGGCTGCACATGTTTCTTTGATCATTGTGGGTCATGGAGTTAGCTTGTGATATACTCATATATGCCCCTCCACAAAATTAATCAGTTAGTGCATAACACGTATGAGCAAAGCAGTTGTACCATAAATCCATCACTACCTTAAATTTAAATTCGTAACTTTTGGAGATAGTTAAATTACACTTCATAATTCTTGGATAATTTTGACATCTTCAAAATCCACGTCAGAGTTTTAGATAAACCAAGCAAAAGAATCCTATGGGACCTCTATTTTTTGACGCATAAAAAACATTTTTTAATATAAATTATATAATAGTTACATGTAATTATAATGTAAATTTCANTTCCAAAACTTGAACCAATGTAAAGGTACTTATTTTTGTTTTGTTGGATTTATTCTCCACTGCCAAAACAATTCGTTACCACCACCATGAGCGTGGGGATGTATTCAATACTCATACAAAATGTATTGTTATAAATATTTAATACTCATCCAAATGTACTGTTATAAATAATTTGGAGGGCACAAATCACCTTGTTTTCCTTTACAAGAGTGTTTGGTAGGAGGACGTGTCATTACTGAAATATGAAAGCAATATATTAGCATATAAGAAAGAAGTAACCTGGCCTGCAGTATTACATTAGCCACAAGTTGCAGCTAACAATTCTTATTTTGTTTGTCCAACTCCAACATTCTTTCAGTCCACACCCAACAATTATATTCTATCGTGCAGAATGGGAAGAACAAAAAGCATTTAAATCATTTTGTTTTTCCTAAAAAGAAATTTTCATTTGATCCAACAGATGACAGATCAAATGATAGTAAAGGCTAGCTTGTCTGATTCAGCTCTCTAGTCAAAGGATACAAACATATGCATGACCACATCTATGCATGACCACATATGTAGCTGGCTGCACATGTTTCTCTGATCATTGTGGGTCATGGAGTTAGCTTCTGATATACTCATATATGCCCCTCCACAAAATTAATCAGTTAGTGCATAATTAGTTGAATGAAATAATTAGTGAATAAGCTAGCTGACTTAATAAGCTAGCTGACCTAATTTTCTATCATCACACCACTCGTTTATCATAATCTAATCATTTTAAAAATTATTAGTGATCAAAGTTGCAATGGTGCTGGTTCAATTATAAAGGAACGGAGGGAGTAATTTCGTTAGAATTAGACCATTTCTACCGCTTTTACTGATAGTATTTTACTATCAGTACATATCACCGTAAAAGTACTAAATTTTGTTGAAATCGGGTTCAGATTTTTGCGCTGTTCTTGAGGCCCAAGAAGGAGAACAAGTACAGGGTCTACTGGAACATGTACCACCACTTCGTCGGCTACACGGTGATCATACTGGGGATCACCAACATCTTCAAAGGGATGACCATCCTCGGCGTCGAGCAGCGGTGGAAGACGGCCTACGTCGCCGTCCTCTGCCTCCTCGGCGTCGCCGCCGTCATCCTTGAGGTCGTCACATGGGGCATGGTGGTGAAGAGGCGCAAGGCCGAGAGCAAGACCTTCAACAACGTCTCCATTGGCCACCTGCCTCGTCATGTGTGAATTTTTTTTAGGTTCTTTTTGGGCTTTTGTTTATGTTGTGACAGTGTTCATTGTGGTGTGTACTGTAGCAGATCATAGGTTTTCGGTCTTGTGAGTTTTTTGGCCTGCATATTTTTTACCATGAGCGTTATGCATGTGTAGTACATTAGAGTGAAGATTGAGTGTGTAGTGACCAGTGGCAGTGAGTATGTTTTGTATATGTTTGGCTTTACATGGCTAATCCCATTAGCTAGCTTTTGAGTTGAGGGATTTTATTCTTTTTGAGAGGTACTGAGATGTACCATACATTTTTAATATTAATTTATAGTATATTTACACTAAGAGACTTCAAGATTCAAGAGGTAACAAAATTTACAACAAAAAACATGATAACTTTTGGTATTTCCTCGACTACCGTTAAAATCTCTTTTCGAGTTTCTAGAATGTTTTTGTGTAGGTTGCAAGCGAGATTGCGGGCTTGAGATGCTGCTTGATCAGGGTCATTGTCCGGTACGATCTCGCATTGATCAATTGATCACGCACTTGGCGTTAAGGTCCCATGAGAATGGCACTTTTGCTAAAGCTGGGCGAAATGCTACCTGTGAGGCAGAAAGCAAGATGTCGAGAGCTCGAAGTGCAGGAAACGAAATGATGCAATCCGATCAAAGCAACATCTGGAATGACATTTTCAGTTTCTTGCACCCTTTTTGAGAATTACTGCGAATCTTGCATATGCCTCAAAGTGAAATTTTTAGAGAGAATTCATCTCAATCTTTAGAGGAGACGAATCAAGAGATGCACTCATTATCTTTTTATGTACCACTGATAGAGGAAAAGGAAAAAAGAGGGGAGGGGAGGAGATGATCTTTCTTGAAAGGAGCGACACAATTCATGTTGTTTAATCCATCGTTGCTGTACTCTTTTGCGTGATTTATGTTCAAAAGAAGAAAAAGTAAAGATTTGTGCTTTCTATTGGGGAGAAGGCAGAATATTTGATACGGTGCACTTCTCTATTACAAGTCACAAAAAGTTCATTTACTTCAGACAAAAAGTTAAGGAATTGACAAAAAGTTCAAGCCCCATCATTTACTTCTTTTAAGTTTGTTAGAAATTCAACACAGCTTTTTTTATGTCACTGGATTCAATAGAAAAGAAAGAATGAAGTTTTTTTAAAGGAAAAGTAATGAATAAACTTGATCTGAAGTTTAGAAATAGCAGCGCATAACATAACACCTTGGGGCGGCGGCGACGGTGCCTTGGGGAGGCTCTGCTTCTTCGCGGCAGAAGGGCGGCGGCGGCGGCTTTGGGCGGCACGGCTTCTTCGTGGGAGAGGGACGGCGGCGGCGGCTTGTGCGAGAGACGGAGAGGGGAGAAATCGAGAGAGAGAGTGACAGAGAGGGGAGATGGCGAGAAATGGGAGAGGGACGGTGGTGGTGGCGGCAGTGAGGGGCGGCGGCGGCGGAGGGGAGGCGGAGAGGGGCGGCCGTGGGGGCGGGCCGGCTCGACTGCGGGGGAGGACCAGCGCGGGAGGGCCGGCGCGGCAGCAGCGGCGGCGGGGGATGGGCGGCGCGTGGGCGCGACGGCGCGGGAGGGGCGGCGGCGCTACGATGAGGCGAGAGAGAGAGACGGCTCGCGCGGGCGGCTTCGGTGAGGCGCTGAGGCGAGAAAGACGAAGAGAAGAGAGAGCGCGATGGCGGCAGCGAGGGACGGCGGCGGCGGAGGGGAGACGGAGAGGGGCGGCAGCGAGGGGCGGCGGCGGCAGAGGGGAGGCGGAGAGGGGCGGCAGCGGTGGCGGCAGAAGGGCGGTGGCGGCGGCTTTGGGCGGCACAGCTTCTTCGCAGGAGAGGGGCGGCGGCGGCGGCTTGTGCGAGAGACGGAGAGGGGAGAAATCGAGAGAGAGAGCGACAGAGAGGGGAGATGGCGAGAAATGGGAGAGGGGCGGCGGCGGTGGCGGCAGCGAGGGGCGACGGCGGCGGAGGGAAGACGAAGAGGGGCGGCCGCGGGGGCGGGCCGGCTCAACGGCGGGGGAGGACCGGCGCGGCAGCAGCGGCGCGGGATGGCCGACGCAGCAGCAGCGGCGGGGGATGGGCGGCGCGTGGGCGCGACGGGGCGGGAGGGGCGGCGGTGCTACGATGAGGCGAGAGAGAGACGGCTCGCGCGGGCGGCTTCGGTGAGGCGCTGAGGCAAGAGAAGAGAAGAGAGAGCGAGAGAGAGGGAGGCGCTTTTATTGGGAGCGGCTTTGGTGGGAACGGACACCACGGTTCCTTTCTTTTTAATATGGTATAGATGCTCAACTCCTAATTTCTTCCTTCTATAACTGTGCCTTCAGCCCAGCTGAACGAATTTTGCTCATATATGACCTTTCTGATGATACATGTATGGTTATTTTTTTTACTGCATGTCTACAAATTTTTAGGCTGTGTTCGTTTGTTAGGTTTGGGAAAATATTACTTCCGCACGGAAAACGGAGCGACTCATTAGCACATGATTAATTAAGTATTTATTAATTTTTTTTAAAAATGGATTAATATGATTTTTTAAAACAACTTTCGTATAGAAACTTTTTGCAACAAACACACCGTTTAGCAGTTTGAAAAGCGTGCGCGCGGAAAGAGAGATGTGAGTTGGAAAAGTTGGGCAAAGAACTCACCCTTAGATACCCACGAATGTGTACGGTGTACCCCTAAGATATCTGTGATGTTACCCTTAAAAAAGTAAAATAAAGAGATATGTGATGTGTCCTGATTTTGTTAAAAAGAATGACGTGGCAGACTAGTCTTAACGTCAAAATTTGGTAATACTCTTTAGTGGATTCGGTTAAGTAAAGATCATAATCAGTCGATGGAAAGCTTATCCAAAAGAGACCGGGTTCGAGAAATAGTCACGAAGACCACGACATGGTAGCTTAAATTTATCTATTTATTAGGTAAGTTTTGTATTTAGAAAAGTTTCTATCATATCCGATGAGGATTTTATGTTTTTCTTTTTATCTTTAAGAAAGTTTGTGTCGTGTCCGATTAGGATTTTTATCGGCCTGAGGGTATAAATATGTATATTGTAATCTATCGCAATGATCAGTACATCTACTTTCGGCGCATCGTCACCCTCTTTTCTGAGGTTTTACTTATCAACAGGAGAAACTTGGCACCTGACGCAGGGCTGCATTGACTTTCGATTTTCGATGAAGGGGTAAGTCCTACATTCCATCGGCTCCGGTGAATATATCGGCTACATTGGTGTTGTTCAAGGCTATATCGTTTCAACCTCTTGGATTGTTCTGGTTTGGTTGATATATTTGCCTACTTGATATTTCGATTCTATTTTTAATAGCATTGTGTTTAGAGACTCATCGGTTTAGCTGGGACTATCTCGGTTAGGTCTGATCTTCTATCTTAGCCGATATATCTCTACAATCACAATGATGCTTTAGATAGATTTGTTATATCCCTCACATTAGACAAATTTATCGGCTCATTGAGTATTAAATTACTATATACAATCTTGTGCTGCATCGGTTAGGTTCGACCTACTAAATTGTTGTTGATAATCTAAATCTCATTAAGCCGATAGGTTCATGCTAATGTTTCATCGGAGGGTTAGCCGATTTTATCCGATGTGTTAAATTTCTCTTTGATGGTTTTTTGCTATCTTGGTTAAATTTAATACATGATCACTCTGAAAAACAATCAAAGACTCAATTGTTTAAACCTTATACTTCCTTTCATACTTAGCGCTGCATCAATTGAGTTTGACTTACTAAGTCGTGCTTGCAATTTTAAGAACTAACTTGCTTTTTGGTTGCCAATAAGGGTATCATCCGGGTTTCAGCCGATGAGTTATCTGGACGTTGCATTGGCTTATAAGGATTACACACAAGTTGGGTTTAGCTGATTGCGGCAAAGGTTTCATCGATCATTTAATCATTTGGATTTAACGACATCAGATGTCCAACCGATATATGCTTTAACCATCGGATCAACATTTATTCTATTGTATCATTATTGACTGATTGGTTTCTATTGGATTATATTGTTGTGTTATTACAAGTTCTTACTGCTTTTCTGACTGCTTTTATATCATTTATCCAAGTGTCAAAATCTATATCGGATATATAGCCGATTGCTCAAATTTCTATTGACATCGGCTAGTATCGCTACATCGCATAGTATTGCTCCCTCGGATAGTATTGCTGTATCGATTGGGTTCGACCTACTAGATTGTTATTGATAATCTAAGTCTTGTTAAGCCGATAAGTTCATGCTAATGTTTCATCGGAGGATTAGCCGATCTTATCTGATGCGTTAAATTTCTCTTTGATGGTTTTTCCGTCTTGGTTAAATTTAATACATGACTACCCTGAAAATCAATCAAAGGCTCGATTGTTTAGACCTTATACTTTCTTTCATACTTAGTGCTGCATCAATTGGGTTTGACCTACTAAGTCGTGTTTGGAATTATAAGAACTAGCTTGCTCTTTTATTGCCAATAAGGATTTCATCGGGGTTTTAGCCAATAAGTTATCTGGACGTTGCATCGTTTTATAAGGATTATATACAAGTTGGTTTTAGTCGATGACAACAAAACCGATTGGTTCATTACTTCATTTTATTATCATTGGCTGATTGGATTTTTTGTTCATGATTTATATCATTATTTATTCAAGTAACAGAAACTACATCAGACATATAACCGATTGCCCAAATTCCTATCGACATCGGCTAGACATCAGCTAGTATTGCTCCATCGGTTTGTTTGCCGATCGGCTATTTGATCATCAATTTATATATCTTGTCAGTTGCAGGATCAAATTGACTGGCACGCCCACATTCTAACAATATTTTAGGACCTGCAGTACAACCAAGTAGATCTCCTAGGCCTTCGTGTGTTTCAACACGGTTCGCTTCAACGCATATTTGGCACTATCGGCTAGACGCGAATTTTTTGTCAATAACGTGTAAAAAATTCAGATATGTTTAGAATGAAGAAAATTAACATTTTGTCATCTTGGGAATAGGTTTTCGCTGGAATGCCACTCCGGAACCTTGCTTCGTTATAGTGCCACCTTCAAACAAAGCCATCTTGCTACAATGCCATTTCCACCATTTTTGTGATTTCCAAATGTTTTTCACCGTGATCTGACATATTTGCCCTTGGGCATTTCGTTGACTTGTGTGAGAGAGATGGATCCCCATCTAGTCGTCCTCCCCCTCCAGTCTTGCTTGTCATTGTCGCTCCCAAAGCTAGCTCCAGCCGCCGCCATAGATCTAGCCGTTGCCCCGTCCTCAGATCTAGCCGCTGTCGCGTTGTCCCCAGACATGCCGACGGGATGCTAGTGGCATGAGGGAGTGACGGAAATGGTGGAGCATATGGACTACACTTGGCATGAGCTCATCGCCGGGTAAGTAGCTGCCTAACTTCATCGTTTTTCAATTTGCTATGTGTGTGCTTGCATTTGGTCTTCCGAGATCTAGCTGCGAAGCATTTGGCACGCATTTGCTGGGTTAGACCTTGCTCTAACCCGTGTCTAATTTTTTTCTCGAGGCTCAAAGGGGAGCCTAAGCATAGCTTAGATGTGATAGAACCCGATGAGGGGGTGGAACCTGCTTTCCTTATCTCACCCGATGGGGTAGTGCAACCATTCCCTACTACAATTCTCCCCCTACCACTGTTGATTGGGATAGGCTAGAGGTTCTGGCCATGAACGATGACGAAGGGAGGCTATAAATTGTTGGGGACGATAAATTCTATGAATTGTTGGGATTAAGGGCAGAGGATGAGCAAGCTGAGCGCATTGGATGTAACACCCTGATTTTCGCCCGTCGAAAAATTTATTTTATTAAAAACCTATTTTCAAAAATTTGGTTCTTTGAGTGTACTTAGGATTATGTGCCAAAGATCTCATTTAATTCTTTTCTTGTGAACTCACATTCTCCGCCAAATCCGTTCCCTCCAAAATATCTTTCCAAATAATTTTCCTTCCATCCGGAGATCCTAGCAATATTTGTTTCTGGAATCCTACCGCCAACAAATATTTTTGTGCAGTTACATATCAAAATTCGACGGCCATTTCTCTTGTCAAATTTAATCGTGCACCGACGGAACCGGCAAAAGCCGAGTTTTTCCTTCTATTCCCCTTTTCTCCAAATAAAATCCTCGTGTTCGGATTTTTGAATCCGAGACGCATCCTAAATCGCTCGTCCAATTTTTACCCATTCTAAATTATTTTGCTTTCTACTCAATCCATTCATTGCAAGTCAAAATACTCATCTACTTTCCTGAACATACGAGGCAGCAACAAGCAACATCCATCCTCTCCCAGCATGCATGCACACGTCCTTCATTTCTCTGCCTTCTCAGCCCCATGCCAAAACAATGGTTAGGCACCGTCCCTGCAAATAGGAGATTAGGCACCGTCCTGCACTATGCACTGAGCATGGTTAGGCACCGTCGCCGCCTTCTCCGCAGAGCAAACGGCCATTTCTGCACACGGTCCAGTGCGCCATGGCACCGCAACGAGCTCGTCGGTGTCACTCGTCCACGCCGAAAGGTGTGAACCGAGCTCACCCATGTCACACCGGCCACTGTCCTCGCTCTACTGTGCCTCCCTGCCGACGACGACCGCCGAACAGGATCGTCGGCCCCACTCGGCCGAACTGCCTTGTCGCCGTCCGCCGGCCGCGACGGCTATAAAAGCCACTGCCTCGTCGTCGTCCTCCTCAGCCTCCAAGTTTTCCCATTCCCACTGTCGCCGCCTCTCCTCCATCCCGCGAACCAACGGGCCGAACGTCACCATCGTTCGGCCGAGCCACCCGACGTCCA
Organism: Oryza officinalis; assembly: GCA_008326285.1. Lineage (NCBI taxonomy): Eukaryota > Viridiplantae > Streptophyta > Magnoliopsida > Poales > Poaceae > Oryza > Oryza officinalis. Next base: position 5,740,272 of record BDMV01000009.1, read on the forward strand.
GCCGAGCTGCCCGAGTTGCCTCCCTGGCCGTCGTTTGGCCGAGCCTCGGCCGACGCCGTCCGGCCCAAGCCAGGGCCGCCCCTGCCGAGCTTGCCGTGTCGTCGCGCCCGGCCGATGCCATGGCCAGCTCGTGCTGAGCCGCCTTGGCCGGCCTCCTCCCTGCCGCACACCGCCGCCTGGCCTGCACGCGCCGCCTCGGCTGGCACGACCCTCGGCCGAGCTCGCTGAGCCATGCCGCCACCGACCTAGCCGCGCGCCATGCGCTGCCGCCGTGGCCGGCCTGCACGCGCAGCCCNCCCCCCGGCCGCCGATGCCGCTCTGCCGCCCCGAGCTGACGCCGCCGCTCCCAGCCAACACGCCAGCGCGCCGCGCCGGTCCGCCACCCTCGACGCGCCCTCACCCAGCCGGCGCTCCACCTTCTACTCTGCTCGGGAAGCAGCAGCAGAAGAAGAGAAAAGAGAGAGAGAAAGGAGAGAAGGAGAAAGAAAGGAAGGGATAAGGAGAGAAGAAAAAAAAGAGAAAGAAAAGGAAAAGGTGGGACCCATCAGTGGGCCCCACTGCGGGCCCCCATTGACCGAAGACTTTGCAAAAGTGTATATCACCTCCCTCTTCTTTGTCGGGCCAAAGCCCATAAAGTCCTCCATTAAAGTCTGGATAACCTCCCCCATCTCCTCGGGCCGAGCCCAAGAAAATCCATTTCTGCAAAAAAGTCTATATCATATCCTCCAGGCCGAAGTCCACCAACAAGCCATCCTCCTCACCAAAGTCTAACATATATCCCTCTACTCACCCAACCCCTCTATTGAAGTCCATCTTGCCTCCCCAGGCCATTCATTCCTGTTGGGTTGGTAATAAAAAGATAAAATCTAATGCTCCTCCCTAGTACTGCTTTCGGCGATGACGTCACCGCGCGCCGCGCCGTCATCTGAACCCCAAGAACGACTAACTTATTGAATGGCTAACCTCTAATATTTGACCCATTGACTCACTAACCTACTGACACTCTAACTTACTGACTCACTGACCTCTAACTCGCTAACCCCTAACCCCTAACTGGCACTAACCTGCTAACATTTACTCCTTAACGCTGTGTGTTCGTTTGTTACCACCGATCGAACACGTGGTGTGCGAGGACGATCCGCGGGTCGACCGTCTCCAAGCTGTACATCGACGACCGTAGTTTCATGCGAGGACCGCCGCTTGGTGTGCCGCTACCCGACTGCCGCAAGGTGAGCTCCTCTCCTGCTCTTCCTCTTGCTTTTGTTTCCTTACCGCCGTTGTTGCCGCGGCACGGTGACGTCGTGAGGTGCAACACCGTACCCGTTCCCTGCGCGGTTGCCCTCCGCAGCGATCGCCGCTGTGCCGCCGGCCATGCATGCGCCATGCAGCTAGCTGACTGTACGTGTGCATGCATGCAAGCAGCTCACATGCATGCAGCCAGCTAGCCGTGTGTATGCATATGCATGCATGCTTGTAGCTCGCCCAAGCCCTTCACCTCACCATGCGCACACCCATTTAAAAACAAAACCTGTACGTGAGGAGCTAAGGGTGGTCCCACCCGTGAGACCTTTTTCCTTTCTTTGTTTTAAAACTTTTCCAATCTTTCGAATTCCGTATCTCCCTCGTTTTAAGTCGGATTTGAACGAAACTTTCGTCAAAATATTTCTAAAATCAAGATCTACGCAATGGCACTGGTTTGGTTATTTTTTTGATTCTTTCCGAAATTTTTGGCTCTTTATTTTTGTGTTAGCGAGTAGGTTGTGACGTTAGTATTCAACCGGACATGGTACATCTGCGAGGAGGAAACTGAGCTAATTGAGAACGAACCCCCAATTGAGCAAGGCAAGTCACTACGCCCCTTCCTCGAACATGTTGATCCTATTTTTATAAATGTGTTGATTACAAATAAAATTGCATACTAATTATAAAATGCGTACCTACATTTGCTTAAGCCTTACCTTTGATATTGTTTGTCCTTATGTATTTACACACCTTTGTTACCTAAGTATATTACTATACACGTGATTATTTATTCACTGCTTAGCCCTACTTACATAGACGTTATACACTTCATATGTGTGATATGTGGATGTGGTTATACTGATCACTCGATGGGAGTGATTGTTAGAAATCAGGTGGAGACATAAGCGCCACCCACAGCATGAAAACCTTTGCGAAAACCCAAAAACTTAATTAAACAAAAGTGATTTTGACTAGGGCGGCACGGATAGAATATGGGTGATTCTGGGAACGGTAAGCCGCCGACCCTGGTCAGTTAAGGACCGAGTCAAGAAGCTAAGCAGGAAACGAACCGAGTACGACCACACTTCTTGAGTGGGGTTAGACCCGGTGGACTAGGTTATTCTCGTGGGGTGGCACCCCAGACATGGTAGGTTCTTGGTATCGGTATGAAAATGTGGAAGTGTGTGGTTTAATGACGTCAAAGCTTTATATATGTATAATGTAACCTTCAATCTCAGGAGCGCCGGGACTCCCCTCACAACCGGCTCGAGGTAGGAATGTGGCGCCGGGGGTGCAATGGGGATTCATAGTCCTTGGAGCGGGTGCCGCCATGCGAGGGTAACTGAAAAACCGGGCCGTGACAAGTCTCATGTGTTGGGTGCGTCACGGAGTGTGGGATTAAAAGCGTACATCCACTGCAGTGTGAGTAAATTAAACTATTCGAATAGCTGTGCTCGCGGTTAATGAGCGCCGGGACTTGTATTACTCTTGACTAGCCTCGTCAATTTGTAATATTGCTTAAAATATGATGGGTATGGAAGGTGTGACCTTGCCTGATGTGCAAAAAAGGTCGTAGTGGTTAAAACTATGGAAATTGGATGCGAGGGTAAACCGGACCAAGGGAGGCTTGGGAAGGTGGATGAACCCTCGTAGGTTAATGACAACTTCAACTTAACGTGGTTTTCAGTTAAAACTGTTATGGCATAGGTTTGTGAAATAATTTGTGAAAACTAGCTTTATGCAAATAAACCAAGCCATCCTTGAACCCCTATGAACATTATATGCATTCTGTAGTGGTGGCTTGCTGAGTACGGTTGGTACTCACTCTTGCTTATTTAAATTTTTTAGAAAAAGGTGTTGGTGTCGATCTGTGCATGTGCTATGCTGGCAAGGAGTTACCAAGGATCGCGGAATAGGGACCTAGGTTCACCAGTCGATGCGTGTGGGATAAAATGGACCGCCGCTGCTTCGCTTCCGCTACCTCATTTATTTGTGTTGGTATTTTGTGTTGTTGTCGACCATGCTTGGTCTATTCGGATCCCATTTGGGCTATCCTTGTATTATTAATAGATTGTAAGACCTGTATGACGATGTTAGCTTGTGATATACAACTGTGCCATGTGTGTACCATCTACTGATCTAGGGAATGGTATTGTAATACACATGGGGTTTCCGGTATACAAAACCGGGGGCCCACATTGGACAAACTGATGCAAACCAAGATGCAAATGCTGGCAATGGAAATGCAGTTGCTGATGAAGACAACATTGGAGCAACAATTCCTGTTGATGATGGAATTCCTGGAAAGAGGGTGATGGCATATGACCCTAACAATCCTCTCATGGCTGTGGGTACTATCAACCCCAGCATGCCTGAGTTTAGAATTGCAATGAGACAATTGGATATTGTTTAGGATTAACAAGATGTTCGAATTGGATATTGTTAAAACTGACCTAGTCAAACACATAGATGGTTGCAAAGTGGAAGGTTGCCCTTGGCATATAGTTAAACATAGGCAGCCTGACCAGAAGACTGTAATGGTATTGCATTATTGTCACAATGCATGGAATTTGATGGATGCTATTACTTGATTGCAGGTGACAGTGCTAACAGATTATCATAAATGTACATCAAGCAGCAGAAGGAGAACTACCATACCATCCACCAAATGGGTTGCATAAAAGGTTGTCCCTATGTTGATGAAGAATTCAGGTATGGGCCCTAAAGAGATGATGATCAAGTTACAAGATGATCACAAGTGTACTATTAAGTATGACACTGTTTATGCGGGTAGGCAAAAGGCTTTGCTAGAGTTATATGGTACCTGGGAAGAAAGTTTTCACTTGCTTTATAGATGGAGGGCAGAGGTATTGAAAACTTCACCAGGGAGTGTAATAGAGATTGGTACTAAAGAGGTTGATGGCAGGGTTCATTTCCATAGGTTCTTCTATGCATTGCAGCCTTGGATAGAAGGTTTTTTAGAGCGATGTAGGTCTTATATTAGTATGATTCAACTGCACTTAATGGTAGATGGAATGGTCAATTAGCTGCAGCCACAATAGTAGATGGGCATAATTAGATGTATCCACTTGCATTTGGGTTCATAGATGCAAAAACAGAGGACAATTGGGAATGGTTTATGACACAACTGTATAAGGCTATAGGAGACATTAAACCATTAGCTATTTGTATTGATGCTTGCAAAGGGTTGGAAACGGCAGTTCATCATGTGTTTGGGCATGTTGAGCAGAGAGATTGCTTCTAGCACCTAATGAAGAATTTTGTCAAAAAGTTTGATGGTGATGTGCATTCACAAATGTATCCAACAGCAAGAGCATATAGGACAGAAGTGTGGCAAGAACACATGAAGGACATAATTGGAGCTTGCCCTAATGTGTTACCTTGGCTTGAAACCTACCATCCTTTGAAGTGGATGAGAAGTGGTTTCAATCCTGCAATCAAGTGTGACTAAATTACCAACAACCTTGCTGAGAGCTTCAATAATTGGATTAAAGACTGCAAAGCTATGTCTGTTTGTGAGCTTGCAAACAAATACAAGGAGTTAGTGATGGTGTTGTGGAATAAGAGGAGAAAAATTGCAGAGAAGATGACTGGAAAGATACTGCCTGGTGTGACACAACAGCTGAAAACCATGACTAGAGGATTAGGGCACCTTTTAGTTGTGAAATTTGATTGTTTTGTTGCAGAGGTAGTTGATAGTACTAATTGTAGCAAGCATGTGATCAAGGCATATGCTCATTACTACTCTTGTGAGGAGTGGCAGCACACTAGCAAGCCCTGCCAACATGCATTGGCCCTAATTACCTCACAACATAATAGAGTTATCAACTTAGAAGATTTTGTTAATCCTTACTATTATGTGGAAATGTTCAAAAATGCTTATAAGAGGCTGATTGAGGTTTTGGGTGACAAGTCACATTGGCCACAAGTGGATTTGCCCTGGATGGTAGGTGCACCAGTTTCAAGAAAGACAGCAGGAAGGTATAAGAAGCTCAGGATAAAGAGCTGTCTAGAAGGTGGTGGTGGGAAATCTAAATCAAAGAAAGTAACAACTAAGGATGATCCTACCAAGAAGTAGATGATAAGAGAGAAAAGAAGATGCAAAGGATGTGGAAAATTGGGACATGGAGAGACTAGCTACAAATGCCATCTTAATGGGACAAAGTAAACCTAAACTAAATTGATTTCTCTTCTTTTCCTTGATTTGTCCTACCTAATCTGAAAATTTGCAGGAAGAGAAAGCCAAGGAGGAGCACTACAGACTATGGCAACAACTCTGATATTCCTAGCCCCAAAAAAACTACTGATATTCCTACCACAGTTCAGCTGGATAGCCCAAAAAGGCTTACAAGAAGGTAATGTTCTCAAAACCACTCTATTTCTTACTACTGCCTCAATTACTAACAATTTAGCACCTTGCATTCCTATAGTCATCTAGCAATGTTGATGGGATCAAGCTCTCAGCCTCACCAGCCAGTAGCAACAAGCTCTCAACCTCACCAGCCAGCAACAACTAGCTCTTAGCCTCACCAGCTCCATGGATCAAGCTCTGAGCCTCCCTAGCTGGCAGCATCAAGCTCTAAGCCTCCCCAACCTCCCTAGCCACCTAATGGTACTGCTACCATATACCTTTTAAGATTATGTGCTATACATATTATGTGAATCTATTATGTGTGACCTTAATCCATCTTTATGCTCAACTTTATACTAGTTCCATCTATGTGTGACTTGCTCTGATATTCTTTGCCATTTCATGCCAAATTATTGCCATTTTGCCATTTCATGCCAAATTATTGCCCTTTTGCAATTTTAGAACAAATTCAATACAATTTACTGCCATGCTGCCATTTCATTGCAATTCTAGTACAAGGTCTATGCCATTTCATTGCCATTCGGTGAAATATTTCATTGCAAATTCATTACCAACCACAAGAACTTGACATCACATAGTATTCCAGATAATATTCTAACCACAGGAACTAAACAACATAATTGACTAGGTTTACATGTAGCCATCTACTTCAGAATCATCACACACAAAGCAAAAAAAATAATAGCAGTAGCTGGTCGATGTTGATCAACACCAAGAGCTGCATCAGATCCATCTTCCCACCATCAGTCATTTTTTCATTCACCTCTTTGTCACCATCAACAGATCCATGAACTATAGGTGCAGCCGGTGCGGCAACAACAACATCACCCACAACAGTGTCTTCAGGAGTATATAGCTCCATTCCTTCAATCATCTTCAAATAACTGTCAATCCACTTGAAGAAAGTGAAAGAGTTTGGATCCTACAGCAAAACAACCAAAATGTCTCAGCCAAACAACAAAAACAGAAATACAAGAATTGATTATGCAAATTTACTAACATATTGTTTATTATCCGGGCATTTGAAGAAAATCCTGCCTCCGTGCTTCTTTGATTTGTACTCTACCCCTTTCCCACAACTCAGGCAACAAATGAGGAGAAAATTGTGTATCTACCATCGCATAAGATTGAATTCACTAGAATACCATCACTTAAATTGACTTCGCTAGAATACCATTCTCGACCAGGACATATTCACCAAAATACCATCCTGAACAAAAATACCTTTGGCCCTTCTTCTTCCTCCCTCCAATGCCAGAAGAGCTCTCCAGCGACCCTCCCCGTTGTTTTTGCCTTACATCCCGGCCATCGTGCCGACACCATCGAGCCTTGTCACGGTGGTCAGCAACCTCCAAATCCGCACACGATGCCCCTGGCGTCCTTCAAATCTAGCGCGACGAGGGAATGGCAGCGGTGGCAAAGCGCACGACAATCGATGGGCAAGATGAGGAGCGGCCAGTGGTGGGCTCCTTCAATTCTGGCGCGACGAGGGAATGGCAGCGGCAGCAAGGATCAGTAGTCGGCGGGGGCGGCCACCTCCAGCTCCCCCCGCCCCCCGCTCGGATCTCCTACCACTTCCACACCGTTGTGTAGGATCAAAGATGTCGACTAGAGGGGGGGAATAGGCGATTTAAAATTAAATGACACCTAATCAAAACTAACCTAAGTTGCTAGGCTTGGTGAGGGACAAGTCTAACTAAGCAACTAAGTTATGTTTTGCAAACCTAGGGTGATAGTGGCTCAAGTATGTCTCTAGGAATGTAAATTTCACAAAAGTAAATGCAATAAGTAAAGGGACAAGAGACAAAGAAGTTTTTCACCGAGGTTTGGAAACTCGCCTGTTTCCTACGTCCCCGTTGAGGCGAGCCCAACTCCACCGCTCAACCACGACGCCACCGCATGCCCCCTTCGTCAAGGGGTGGGCAAGATGGGAGCCGGCCCACGGAGAGGACTACCCAAGCCTCGATCACTAGGGTAGTTCTTCCTTCACTCCGAAGGTGGTGAACTCCAAACCACTCACAATCGGCACCGGGCATCCTCCACAATCTCCTTGGAGAGGTCACCGGGCAAGCACCTCCACAAGCTGTCTAGGAGACGGCAACCTCCAAGAGTAATAAGCGATGACCCGCCTTGGAGATGATCAAGTGCCACACTAGCTCAACAAGAAAGTAAATGCACTTGACTCTTGGCTAATCCACTCTCAACCACACTAAAGGATGAACAAAGGCTCAAGTGAGTGTGAGAGAATTGCAAGGGGTGTATGCAATTGAAACAAGTGCCAAGAGAACCCCCTTGCTACAAATGGGGGGTATTTATACCCCAAACCGCCAAAACTAGCCGTTGGGGACGAAATCCACCAACTCTGTGTATTGCCGGTCAGACCGCCATTGTGTGGCTGGTCAGACCGGACTACTTCGTAACGGCTGGAAAACTAGCCGTTGGACTACATTAAATGCACTGGGACCAGGGGGCCAGTCAGACAGGAGGCCAAATGGCCGGTCAGACCGCCCACGGCTTGGTCAGACTGCCATCGGCTCGGTCTGACCGGTTGCGGCTCTGGCGGCTCTGGATCGCCAGGCCAGAGGCGGCCATCTAGCCTCCAGCCGGCCGGTTAGACCGGCGGCAAGTGGCCGGTCAAACCGCCAAGAAGGGCCGGTCAGACCGGCTAGTGTTCCATGGTTAGATCGACGCAAAGGCCTGGTCAGACCGGATAGAGCACTTCGGTCAGACCGCCCAGGGACAGTCAACAGGAGAAAATTAAAGATGCAAACCAAGACTTAAGTGCAAATGACCTAATGTGGCATTTGATCATCTATTTGACTAGGTCATTACGCCCCTTGATAGTTCGGCAAAGCTATAAATAAATTCTAGCAAATTTGATCGCCCAAACTCCTCGATCAATTAAAATAAAACCGCTAGTTTTACCGTCTTCAATCCTTTCGCTTTGCACCATCGAAAAACATCCTCGGTGATCATCCATGCACTCATATTGTGTGATGCTAACTCAAATATGTGTAACTCAAAAGAATTGTTAGTCCACAATTAGCGCTTGTCATTAATTACCAAATTAACAACGGTGCCTAGATGCTTCAATGTCCTCCTTGAGCCCCGGCGTGGCGGCCGAGATGGAAGATGAAGATGACAGGGAGGGCCACCGACGAGCTCTTCTGGCATTGGAGGGATGAAGAAGAAGGGCCAAGGGTATTTTTGTCCAGGATGGTATTTTGGAGAAGAGGTCCTGGTTGAGAATGGTATTCTAGCGAAGCCAATTTAAGTGATGGTATTTCAGTGAATCCAATCTTATGTGACGGTAGATATGCAATTTTCTCACAAATGAGAGGTATTCCACCAGGACCAAGAGGAAACATGGAGGGTGGGTAGACGACGAGAGGAGCCCTTGAGCTAGCTTGCAACATGCTCCCGGCACCGTCGTCAGTCTTCGATGCATCACCCCTAGGATTAGGGTTTCCCCTCGGATCCGTCGTTGAGGAAAACAGCGGGTTGGTATTCAGCGAGAAGCTATCAGCAGCGGGGTGTAGCGACGAAGGCGGTGGCGGGGCATAGCAGCAACGACGACGACAGCGGTGGCGGCGGCGACGTCGCGTAGCGATGAAGAAAATGGGCGGCACTGCGTGCTCTCCCTTCACCCAAGCGATGCGTCTCGACAAGCTCGAGCACACTAAAACCGACTGACAAGGGCATTTGGGTCATAGAAAAAAGCAAAGTGGTCGAAAATATTTGTAAACCACAAAAAATGGTCGAAATGGCATTGTAAAAAGATGGCTTTGTTTGATGGTGGCATTATAACGAAGCCACATTCCGGAGTGGTATTCTAGCAAAACCCCATCCCAAAGATGGCAAAATGTCAATTTTCCCGTTTAGAGTGTGTACTCAATTTGAGTTATGTTTGAAATGTTTGAAAATTCTGGGATATCATATTTTTGTATAAAATTTGAGTTATATGCAAACGTGCAAATATTTGAGATGTCCTAGACATGCATGAAACTGGAAGGCACATGATATGTCATTCATATTTGACAAATTTGAAATATGTAATGAATAAAGAAAAGGAGATATGGTTTGAAAAGTTTGAGATATGGTAGAACGCTTACACCTTCGGAGGGATGGGCATATGTACAAGATCTGAGATATGCCCCGAGTGTACAAAATGTTTGAAATTTGAAGATTGACTTGAGTATGTAGCGAAATTGGAATATGAAAAGGTGTACCGAATTTATTGCCGAAAATACACTAAACATGTATGGCTGGTATGTGTAAAAAAATGAGATATGTGAACCGTGCCAAAAAATAGAGAGATGTGTGAACGGCTACAAATTTATAGGCCTCATTTTGAACCTTTATGAATTTAAAAATATATCAAAAAATATACGTAACGTGATAAATATATACATCCAAAAGATGTAGTAGGCCACAGCATAGTACACGTGCTACTACCATACAGCAATTGCATGGATTCAAAATTTTTTGAATCATCTCATACTAGCACATGGTACACATTGGGAAGAGAAAGTGGGAGTTGCCATGTCCTCCAATCATTGGAGAGAGGAGGATTAGCCACTTTATTATGTACTTCCTCCGTCCCATATGATAAGGACATCAATACCATCGATACATCCACGTCTACGTAAGTTCATGGTCCTATTACCCGCGCTCGTGCACGTCAACTCAATTATCAGGTGAGTTCATTCTTGAGTTCATGTTCATTATTACCTTGGAGACGCGTGTACTCTTGCTTTATTTAGGAATGATGGAGAGTCTCAAAAGGGGAGAGGATTCACATGCGCTGGATTCGGACTGCAGGACAACACCAACTTGTGATGACCACCACGACTTCATGCGGACTCCGTTTTTAGCGTGCAAGTACTTCATGTAAAGTTTATCAAGTCTACTTTCAAATGGATCCTGCCCCACGTCCATATCTGTCCTGGAGAGGCCACAATCATTGTTTTACTATCAAGTCCTTTTTTTGTCCATGGTGCTGCGTCACCTTATTTGGGCCCGATGGGCCGTGTATCAAGTTGGGTCCATTAGGGATGCGTTCTAGGGTTAAGGACGACCCCAACTCGTCTTCCCACCTATATATACTCTCCTTAGCCTATATATACTTTCCGTTAGGCACGACTCCTTTAGTGGGCCGTGTCGTGCCGGCCTACACGTTCCCCCGGCCCAAGCACGGCCCAAGGGGAGGTCGTGCCGTGCCGTGCCGGCACGGGCCCATCAGTGGCCCATGGGCCGTGCTTGGCATGTGGCTCAGGAGGAGGAGGTCGTGCAGCCACGCCGGCCCACGCACGCGCTCTCGCCGGCCGAAAATTTGAACCGGCTGGGCGGGAGCGGGACGCGCCGCCCGCGCGCCACGTCGCCACCGCCGCGCGGCCCGCACCCGATGCCTGCGCAGCCGACACGTGGCGGCCGGGAGGACGCGGGACGGCCGAGCCGAGCTAGTGAGCCGGAGAGCGGGCGGCTCGGCCGAGCCACCGTGGGCAGAACTTGGGGGGAAAATAAAAAATAAAATTGAAGAAAAATTGATGGATATTTAGAGTAAAATAAAAAATAATTAAACTTAGAAAAATAATTAGAAATAGTTCTAATTAGACTTAGAAAAAAGAGTAATGACTTTTATTGATGTTTACATGGTACATGCTGCCTCGTTAAGAACTTTGTCATGTAAAAACTCATATTTGAGAAAACCATGACAAAGAAAAGAGTACAGCCTACGGGTAAATACTTAAAAAATAAAAATTAGTTACTCTAATTGTTCGTCATCTAAATAAAGGTTTTCGAACTGATCGGCCAATTCTTGGTTGTCAGCAGTGTATTGGGCATGTTCTGCAGCTAGCTCCCAGTCTTTGACGCTTAGTAGCATTTCTACGTGATCGCTGCTCAGACTTGTTCTCCTGTCCTCGATAATTCTTTCGCATAGACTGAAGGCCGATTCGAAGGATATCGAAGATACGGGCACCGTCAACACATCCCGTGGTAGTTTTGAAAGCACAGGATATGACATCTTGTGATCATTCCACCACCAGAGTACGTTGAAGTCTGACGATTCATGCCTGATGGCGTCGCTATCCAAATAATTGGACAACTCTTCAGCGGGACCATGCGATCTAGCGTCACCGCTTGCAGCTGACGAACTGCTACCACCGCCATGGCTAGAAGATGAGCCACCCCAAATTCTGCTCCATTGTAATTTTTTCTTTCTTGCTGTAGGGGCAGGTGGGGATCTTTGCAAGCGAACTCCTTGAAACTTTAATTCATACTTTCCAAATACCTCATGGAATTTAGTTTTAACATCAGAATAATAGGTAGAATAGTCAACATTAATAGTATCTCCAATAAGTTCAAGAATATTAAGGAATCCACGTAATTTTCCCCTAGGATCAAGAATAAATGCAAAAGCATACAACATGGGGATGTTTTTCCAATATTTAAGATATTTTTGTTTCATAGTAAAGACTATGGGCATTAAAAATTCATCATTTTTATACTCTTTCAACAAAGTGGCAATTTCAAGAATATTATGCAAAATTAAATTAGCTGTTGAATAATAAACTTGAGATAAAAGAAGAGTACAGTCATGAAATGTTTCAAGAAATTGATTGAACCTCTCGACAATGTGCCAGGTATGGTCAGTCAGTATTGGCAGGCTGCCACTATTTCTTGGGCCATTACGTGTTTGAAGGAAAACAGTAAGTAATTCATGGTAAGGTAATACGACCTTTAACATAAAATAAGTGGCATTCCACCGATGTTCCGCATCAGTTAAAAACTTACGTGGGGGCTTACCCAATGCACGACAATACCTTTTCCATTGTGCAATCCGTGGATTTGAAGCAGTTAACCACGTGATTGCTTGACAAATAGCATCGATGTGTACATTCACTCTCTTAAACCCAGATTTAACAATTAGGTTAATAATATGGCATGCACAACATTGATGCGAAAGAAATGATTGAGCATAAATACAAAATAATGGCTGTAGAATTTCTATGGCCCTAGAATTTGCAGATGCATTACCATTGTCACAGCAAAGATTTTATCTGCAAGGTTATACTCATTAATAACCTCTCGAATTCTCTCTGCTATATTTTCACCAGTATGTACAACATCAATTAACCTTAACCCAAGAACTCTTTTTTGCATTTGCCAGTCATCATTAACGAAATGTACGACTACACTAAGGTAATCCTTTTTAGCCCTACTACTCCATATGTCTGAGGTGACACTAACAGAAAATGTGCATGTACTAAATAATTCCTTTAGTGATTCACAACCTTTGTCATCGACATTTTTCAAATCATGGTTTGTGGTTTGTCTACTAACAGCTTGAAACCTAGGATTATGAGAAGTTTTGATGTAATTTTCAAATGCAGCACTCTCACCAAAGTTCAAGGGTAAATCTTGTCTAGCAATTAAATGGACAAGAGATTCTCGAGCTACCATAGGATCGTACTCCCATATACGTACCATACCATCAGGATTTAGTAGTAGTTGCTACTGTCGTAGTTGGATTCTTTACTTCTTTGCACAAGCCTCAGCATGCCGCTTCAAGTGTCCTGTTCCACCAGATGATTTTGCAGATAACTTATTTTTGCATATTCTACATCTCGCGAATGTTACCTGCCTTCCGTCAGGGCCTGTCATGGCCACCTCATCTAAATGTTGCCAAACACCAGAAGTTCTTGATCTCTTTGAGCCAATGTTTGTCCATGCACTCCCGCTCATAGTGTCGGATCCTTCTGAACCCGCCGGTACCTCTTCCACAACTAGTGGTGTTGGAGCCGATCCGGTGACATCATACTCACTAGTTGGGAATGACTCCGATAGGTAATTAGGGTCGAAATCACCTAACGTGAACGACGGAAGGTTCGGATCGTCCATTCTGAAATGTTAAAACAAGATAAATAAAATTTAGAATATTTATTCACATAACATAAAATACAAATAATATATAAATATGAATATATGACATACTTCTTTTTACCACCTTGGTAGCATGGCTTTACACCTCTGGTATGCACTATTTTTGAGTTACAAACTATTTTTGATTTTATACAAAATTTGGTCAAATTTTGTCTAAATCAAAAAATCGAACTATCACACAAAAGAGCACAAGAGAACACAAAATGGGAGGTTTGGATGATTCAGAATGTTGGGGGTGGGAACCTTATTTATAGAAAAAAAATTCATATTTTTTTTGGATTTTTTTCGTTTTTTTTCGCGCTCCAACGGCTACTTCTAAAAAATAGCCGTTGAGGGACACATGGCGTCCTCCAAGCCGGCCAGCCCCCTCGGCCCCACTGCGCCAGCCGCCCGCCAGCCCGCCAGGCACGCCTTCCCGTGCCATGGGCCATGCCGTGCCATGGGCGGTGCCGTGCCCTGGGCCGTGCCGTGCCGGCCTGCTACAGTACGCGGGCCGTGCCGTGCCGACCCGCGGGCTAAGGCGTCAGCCTAGACACGGCACGGTCAAATGAGCCGTGCCGGCACAGCCCATTGGTTACCGTGCCGGCACGGCCCATTGGTTACCGTGCCGTGTCGTGCCTGGGCCGGCTACAGTGCTACCGTGCTCGGGCCGGCCCGGCTTAGCACGACCCATTTGGCCAGCACTAGCAGCGAGATGGTGGAGAAGCTTGCACTTAGCACCAAACCACATCCACAACCATACTACATCTAGTGGCTAAACAATAGTGGTAAGGCAAAGGTAACAAAACTGCTGCGCATTAATTTTGGAATTGGATCGTACCATGATGTTGTTGAGTGTGATGTTGTGCCTATGCAAGCTTGTAATATTCTGCTAGGTAGACCATGACAATTTGATAGAGAATCTATGCATCATGGTTGATATGACCCTGCCACCAAGCAACATGTCACAACCTTTAATTCAAGCTACACCAACTCAAGCCTCACCTACATCGACACCGGCTCAAGTCTTTGATGGACCAATTACACGTAATCGAGCAAAGAAGCTACAACAAGAGGTGCACGCGCTACTTTGTGAAATTCATTTTAATGTTAATGAGAATTATATACTACCTAAGTCGTGTACTTTGTTATTGCTCAGGTTCACTAAGGAGAATAACAAGTACAAGCCAAGAATGGACTACAGAGAAAAACCAGCTTCGAACCAGTCCAGTCTAGCAGAACCATCTGAAAGAAACATTCATAGTTTTTCATTTCCAAATGCTATGAAGGTAAATGAGCACATTCTAGAAAGCTTATGAAGTCTAGTTTCTAATGCCACAACTGCCGACCAGTTTTGAGCTACCATCATGACGGCCGACCAGTTTTAGTGAAGGCTGGTCAGCTGGTCGACAGTCAGCCTGAAGCTCAAGTTCCCGTGTAAAACTGTACCAATCTACAAGGTTTCGTGATGCATGCTGCACATGGTGTGAAAGCCTATCAAGTTAACTTTCCAACGCAACCAGCCACACGTCATTTGGACTTTCCAAGGTGGAGTTATTGCCAAAACACTGAAGACTGGGCAGAAGTCCAACTGCCACGCGAGAACTACTCAGAAGCTGATTTCGTGGAGACCCTTTCACATAGTCTATCTATTCTTTTTCTTTTCGTGTTTACACCTATCTCAGGGTGCTACTCCTTGTATAAATACCCCATTGCTGCATTGCAAATGAGGACTTTTAATAATTGAAATACAGAACCCCTTTGATCAGCTGTGTGCTAACAAACCCCCAGAGAGTGATCTCTATCCCTTTGCTCTTGTGATTTCCTTCGTGGGATTACAGAAGCGGCGGCTTCATCCGCTCCCAATTGGTGCTCCTACTCCCTTCAAGGTTCTCCTTGATTGATTGTAGGCTGTGTTGTTTGGTTCTTCGAGAGTGTGGTTGGGCAAATCCTCGATTCAGGTTGCCGGTTAAAGACGGTGGTTGCTTTGAGTTTTATTTGTCAGGTTGCACTAGTTATCGCTGCTTGCAGCAAGTTATCCGGCTGTTCTACAGCTAGTTATCAAGGTGGCGATCCTATGTCGTGAAGATCGGGACCCCAATTCATATCATCTGGTATCAGAGCTTCAGTTACCACGGTAGGACTCTTTACCCTTAGCTACATATATTTTTGTTCGTCCTATCCACTGAAAAAGCCACAAAAATATTTGCCATAGCCCCTTTGTTTCAATCTGTTATTCTTGTGAGTTCGGTTAGGTTTCAGTCCATTAGAGTCTTTGTTTTAGTTGCTGATCATATATCCTTTGTGTGTCCTTTGTGCCTCTTTATATATCTGAAAATCTCCACAAAAAAATATATCTATAGCCATTATCGTCCTTCACGTTACCTTTGATCCTATCAAGTTATAGCTACTAGTTGTGTTTTGTTTCTGTCATAAGTGTGCAAGTGTTATAGCTGATCCCTGTATTTAGTTCCATATCAAAAAAAAAGTGTGTCAAAAAAAGAAAGTTGCAAAAAAAAGGGAGAAAGAGTTTGAGAAAGTTTGTGAAAGAAATAGTTGAAGATCAGTTTGTTTATGTGCACGTGCTAAAAGTTTATCATATCAAGTTGTGCAACCAGTTTGCTTTTCGTGTTTGGTGCAAAATTTGGTTGGGTTTGATCGCAACACTTGCATCCCAATCATACTCCTTGTTTGCATCAACTCTGAAATTTTCTTTGCGTGTGTGTTTGATCGATTAACATCATTCCATATCTTGTGGTCAGCACTAGACAGGGAACTTCTAGTTTGGATTGTTACTTAACTTTACAACATCGAGAATTCAGATTGCATTCCGTGTTTATTAATCCCCACCAAGCTCCACATACAAGCCATCGTAATCGGTATCTCTGGTCTTGTATTCGCTTAACCATCACTCTTGTTACCACCACACATTTGTTTCTCTGTAATCCGCAGGAATTCATAAGAGCTTTGGTTGGTAAGAGAGGTGAGGTTGTGAGATTCCACATATATATTCCTATTCCACATATATTTGTTGCTGCGTTCTCACTAATTTGACAGGAAGATGGGTTCCAACGTTAAGATTGAGGATTGTGTCACTGTGGCACAATTGAATGAACTCAGGCAAAGCATGGAAGCAAGGCAAGATAGATTGTCACAATATCTTCAAGCCCTTATAGTTGAAATTAGAGGGCGTCGTCCACCTCCTAATCGTGCAAGCAACCATAGTGAAGATGGGCAAGAAAGTGAAGGAGCTGCTGCTAGAAGAAGAGCAAGAGATGAAGAGAGAGGGAATCGAGGTGCTGCACATGTTGAGGAAGAGGACGTGGTCGAAGAAATGATGACAATGATGAAACTGGAAGTGAAGATGATGACAATCATTCGCAGCATCGCTTTGGTCGCCGACATCATAGAAGAGGCAACCGTGAGGAGAGGTTTGGGAAGCTAAAATTCACCATGCCCAAGTTTGATGGAGGATCTGATCCTGAAGCTTATTTCACTTGGGAGTTGAAAGTGGACAAAATCTTCCGCATGCATAATTATTCTGAAGAGAAGAAATTAGCAATGGCCTCTCTGGAATTTGATGGGTATGCTTTGATATGGTGGGAACAACTTCTCCGTGATCGTGAAGAGGATGGAAAAAATCCTATTGCCACTTGGGAAGAAATGAAGAGAGAAATGAGAACTCGATTTGTGTCGAAGCACCATCGGCGTGATCTATTTGATAAGTTGCAGAATTTGAAGCAAGGAAGTTTCTCTGTTGAGGAGTATTATAAAGAGATGGAGAAGGCTATGATTAGAGCCAATGTATATGAAAATGAAGAGCAAACCATTGCACGTTTTATGGCTGGGCTGCATCGCAACATTCAGCGAATCGTTGAGTTTCAGCCATGCCGTCATCTCATTGATTTGGTACATCAAGCAACCAAAGCTGAACGCCAACTACAGCAAGATGTTAAGAGCAGCTAGCTCTTGTCATACGGTGCAAGGAATGTGTCAGGAGGAAGCAAATCAATCTCCAAGTTTGCTGCTGCACCCTCGTCAACTAAAAGTTCAAGCGGAGGCTTTCGTTCCAATGTTCAAGGTACTTTTAGTGGAAAGAATACTGCTGCCCCAAGCATGAGTGCTAAAGCAGCAGCATCCACCTCTACTTCAGAGGGTTCTACAGCCAAGAGCAGTGGGATTCAGTGCTTCAAGTGTGGAGGCCGTGGACATGTAATTAAGGAGTGTCCAAACAATCGAGTGATTCTTGTGAATGACAATGGAGAATTTGATTCAGCTAGTGAAGAAGAAGTTGATGAAGAAAGTGTTGAGGAAGCCCAGGAGGATGAGGAACATACTAGATGTGATTTTGAGCAATGTGCTGCTCTTGTAGTGGCTCAAATCTTGAGTGTCCAAGATGCTGAAATTGGACAGCGGCATAATTTATTTCAAACCAGAGCCAAAGTGCAAGATAAAGTTGTCAAAGTGATCATTGATGGCGGGAGTTGCCATAATCTTGCTAGCCGTGAGATGGTTGACAAATTTGGTTTGAAGCTGCAGCGACATCCCACTGGATTGGATTTAAAGTGAAGGTTCCATTTAAGATTGGAGAATATATTGACACTATGGAGTGTGATGTGGCACCCATGTCTGTGTGTCACCTGCTGCTAGGAAGACCTTGGCAATATGATCGCAATACTCAGCATTGTGGAAGAACAAATCAATACACACTAGAATTGAAAGGGAAAAAATTTGTTCTCAAACCAATGACACCCCAGCAAATCATGGCTGAGCTCCTGCAAAAGAAATCTGAAACTAGTCCAGCAAATAAAGGAGGAGAAGAGCAAAAGAAATTGAGTGACATCCACAATTCGGTGAGTGAGTGCCACAAGCCAAAATTGAGAGAAAAAAAGACAGAAGAGGGAGAGCATCTAGTTATGCTAGCCACAAAATCTGAGCTGAGAGAAGTGAGGAACAACCCAGCCCAAGTACTCTTTGTACTTGTGCACAAAGATATTTTGATTTCAGCTAATGACATCACCTCTCTTCCTAGTGTTGTGTCTCATCTTTTGCAGGACTATAAGGATGTTTTTCCAAAAGAAACGCCGGTTGGACTACCTCCGATCCGAGGGATTGAGCATCAGATTGATCTCATTCCAGGGGCTGCACTCCCCAATCGACCGCCATACAGCACCAACCTTGAAGAAACAAAAGAAATTCAAAGGCAAGTGCAAGAACTTCTTGATAAAGGTTTTGTTCGTGAAAGCTTAAGTCCTTGTGTTGTTCCTGTGATCCTAGTGCCTAAAAAGGATGGTTCCTGGAGGATGTGTGTTGACTGTTGGGCTATAAATAACATCACTGTTCGCTATAGCCATCCTATTCCACGATTAGATGACATGCTTGATGAATTGTGTGGTTCCACAATATTCACTAAAATTGATTTGAGAAGTGGTTACCACCAAATAAGAATAAAAACCGGAGATGAATGGAAAACTGCATTTAAAACAAAATTTGGGCTGTATGAATGGTTAGTTATGCCTTTTGGTTTGACTAATGCTTCTAGTACTTTCATGAGATTAATGAACCATGTCTCACTACAAGAAATGTGTGATTTTGTGACGTATTTTGTATGACAAAAGATAGTAATGTCACTATATCATTCGTTTTATGACATTATGTTTTCAGAATTTTGGTTTAATGACAATAAAAAGGTGTATGTCATAACAAATGTCATATAACTAGTTCAATATCATCATGTGACATATTTCTTATGTCATAAGGCCTCCTTTTTAAATGTCATAAACATATGACAAAGATTTTATGTCATAAATTATTTATATTGAATTATTTTAAACATTGTTGTCCATGTTGGCATGAACTATTGCCACGTCACCCATTGATTTTTCTTTTTTCTTTTATTTATGTTAAACCATCTGAAATGGACCTAGGGTGCTTCCTAAATGGGCCTGACGCGCTCGGCCAAGCAGCCCGTTTCGAACCCCAAATTGCTAAAAACTATGTGCGTGTTGGGGTTTCAAACCCCTGACCTTCAGGCTTGCAAGTTGAGAACAAACCACTGAGCTACACACATGCTTTTGTTACTTAAAAGCAGTTTATTCTTTATATATCTATACAGTAGGTAATGTACAGTAAGCCGAGAATACACCTCTTGGTGGACTTACCATCGTGGCCATTTTGCGGGTTCGACCAGCGGCGGCGGCTCCAGTGGTGAGGGACCTGTAGCCAGCGCCCTAGGCGCAGCCAGTGGCGAGGCGAGCGCGCCGTCATCGGCGAGGGGAGTGGCTGCGGGCGGCTGCGCGGAGCTGCGTGGCCAGGCCGGCAGCAGGCGGCTGCGCAGAGCTGCGCGTTGCCAGGACGGCATCTAGCGGCGCGCACAGCGGGCAGTGGCAAGGAGCTGTGTGGCCAGACCGGCAGCGGGCGGCGCCACGGAGCTGCGTGACCAGCAGGACGGCATCCAGCGGTGCGACATAGAGCAGCGGTCAGGCCAGTAGCGGGCGGCTGCGCGGACCTGTGTGGCCAGGCAAGCAGCGGGCGGCGGCGCGGAGTTGCGTGGCCAGGACGGCATCCAGCGGCGCGACGCGGAGTGGCTTGGCGAGCAGCGCAGCAAGGGCTGATCTCTCCAGCAGCTGGCAAGAAGTATCTTGATTTGTTCTGCTCGGAGTGCTAGCTTGCAAGAAAGGTACTAATTTGCTTACTGAAGTAATATTGCATCTCAATGCTTAGTAGGTGCTTACTACTTTGCGTCAATTGCAAGGCAAATAGTTCATGATAATACCAAATTGTATCTTATTGTTTGTTTGTTTGTTAGCAAGAATTAAAATAAATCTTAGTGTAGATTATTTAACCCATTATTGGAGATAAGCAATGCTCTACTATTGTGTACAGATTGCATATATAAATAAAGGCATGTCACATGTTTGATAGTTTTGGTCGAGTATCGTATATTTTTTGAGCAAGTGTATTTCATGATTTTGTGCAGATGGATAGATCTTGGATCAATAGTAAGATGTTTAGCAGGGCACACATAGATGGGGTAAATGAATTCATGTCCTTTGTTTCTGAGAGATTCAGTGATGATGAAGAGATGCTCTGTCCATGTCGTCGTTGTTTGAATCGGGTTCGCAGACTTAAAGGGCAAGTTGAGGATCACTTGTATATTCATGGGATGTCTAGTACTTACACTAGATGGGTACATCATGGAAAATCATTGGATGTTGTACCACCTGAAATTGATGACCATGTTGATGAACATACTAGTTTTAATGAGGATTTTGGCATGAATGTAGATGAAGAAGATGACCCTGATGATGGAATTCATGCTATGGTAGAGGAGTTGTACACCGCTGAAGAGGAAGGTAATAGGAAAACGTCTATGTTTGCAATTCTATTGGAAGAGATGAAGCAAGAATTGTGCCCTGGTGGTCCTTGTACAAGGTTTTCTTTTGTGGTGAAGTTACTTCATATCAAGTCATTTTACCGAGTTTCTAATGGTTGTTTCACAGCACTACTGAAGTTGTTGGCATCATCATTCCCAAATTGCTCTATTCCTGCATCATATGAGGAGGCAAAGAGAATTATCCGTGCATTAGGGCTCGGATACAATTCAATCCATGTGTGCCCAAATAATTGTGTGCTGTTTCGGAAGAATTTAGAAAAAAATGATGTTTGTCCGGTTTGTGGTGCATCAAGATGGAAAGACAATGGTGGAAGAAAGAAGATTCCTGAGAAGGTTTTGAGACATTTTCNAGTAGCATTGGTGGTCTTGCGAGAGTCTTGATGAGTAGCATTAGTGGGCCTTGTTCTTGACCTCCTCAGAATGTCTGCCGCCTCTTTTATTCCCATGCTGCGGAACACGCGACTGTTCCACAACACCTTTTCATTCCTCAGCATCTCATATGCAGTCAATGGCGGCTCTGTACTTGCATGAGAAAAATATATCACACATTAGTGAAGATATAAATAAAGAAGATGATGAGTAAATTATATGATCAATGCATACAGGCCATGTACATCAAACATGTGAGAACACAGATCATGGTTATTGTGTTTTGTGGTTGTTTCTTGTTTGAAATCAAGTCCCAAGACCTTGACAAGTCCCAGGTACAATCTTTTCATGTAATTAAGCATTGATTTTCATTTAAATTTGGTCCAAATAAATCCTAATTCATGCTGACAAAGGGAACGCAGGGTAAAACAGGTACATCTATAACATGTACAGATATTTATTACTAGTGCCTTATTTGTGTCTCATACTACCTTCAGGTCCACAAAGCTACATGTCGTTTTCCTTAAACTAGTATCTTAATTAGAGTACCAAGATAAACAGAAGGAGGTTGGGAGAACAGGGAGTCGACATACTACCTTCAGGTAAAGTTCTTGTTGAGGGCTGGGTCTTCGGTTTCCGACCAGGAGCCATCTTGGTGAGTTCAGGTTCAGGAAGCCGGGCTGGAGGGCGGAGGACGCCGGGGAGGAGCACGGAGGACGCCGGGAAGGAGCGCACAGAGGACGCCGGGGAGGAGTGCGCGGACGACGTCGTCGGGAGGCGCAGCCGTGCAGGGCCACTTCGGCGGTGGAGGGCGGCGAACCCACCTCCCAGATTGCAGCCAAGGGTTGGGGGTAGTGGCGGCTGCTGGAGGACGCCGGGGAGGAGCGCGCGGAGGACGTCGTCGGGAGGCGCAGCCGTGCAGGGCCACTTCGGTGGTGGAGGGCGGCGAACCCACCCTCCTAGATTGCAGCCAAGGGTTGGGGGTAGTGGCGGCTGCTGGAAGAAATGGCGGCTGACTAGGGTTTGGGGGGCATGGTGAGTTGAGTAGGTCACGGTGTAGGGCGATTTTACATTGCTGTCCTTGGTCAAAAGAGCTCTTGATGTAGTGGGATGTGTGGACAGGGATGGTATTTTGCCTGTGAAATTTTTAGGCCGGCGGGGAAACATCCCGCCACTGTGCTACTTGGCGCGGCATTCAGTTTTTGGATCCTCCGCTCTGTTACTAGTAACTTTGTAGTTGTAAGATTAAAAAAAGTTTGACTATTTTGTACTTGCATTCAAATATCAAAAACTTAAACTTTGACCACCATTAGTAAAATATATGAATGAAAATTGTTTAATGTAAGACGTGTTTTGAGTTCAGCATGTGTTTATAACTTGTTTTGTCAATTTCCAGTTTCGTCCTCTAATTCGGAGTCGGTTTTTAAAACGGTCATAACTTTCGCATACAGACTCCGATCGAGATGTTCCATATATGAAAATCGATCAGAAAAAAATTTGCCGGGTTCGGCGATTTTATTTTCCCCAAAAACGGCTCGGAAGGTTGCCTTTTCGAGCCCGGAAGCTTTTTTTCAATTCTGACCGTGTATTCTGAATTTTCCACCAGCCACGTCTTTCGCTTGTTTAGCCTTAAATTTTCTGTGGTTACCTCTCGTGTGCTCCGAAGTGAAGAAAAAATATTAAAAAAATAAAAATAAAAAATCGAGTTTTTCCAAAAAAACAACAACAACAGATGAAAAGGAAAAATAGAGAGGGCAAAATAGGAACAATATCCAGAGGAGCACATTATATATGTTTGATTAACTTTTAATATTATTGTTTTAAACTCAGTTTTGCTAGTGAAATATGTGAATGGATGTGAAATATGTGATCAAAATGGATGTTATGTGAATGTGGTTGTATTTAATATATTGATGGTGTGTATGTAAATGAATGTATATGAATAGGGTTGTTGGGGTGTGACATTCGGACCTAAGGCATAGTAGTTGTGCATTGCCTAAGAAAGTTTCGAAGTCAAAAGATAACCTCCTTCCCCTGTTTTAATAGACAGTGACTAGTTAAATACTAACTCCGTTCCAAATTGTAGTTCACTTTGGCTTTTCTAGGTACATCCATTCCATTACGTATGTAGACAATATAATATCTAGACTCTTAATGAAATGGATGTACCTAAAAAAAGCTAAAGTGAACTATAATTTGGAACGGAGGGAGTAGTGAGTAGTTCGAATTAGTGACTAGTTAAAATAGGGACTAGTTAGAATAGTCTCTTTTTTCCTTAGTGAATTCTTTTTTCCTTAGTGAATTCTTTTTTCCTTAGTGAATTATAGTGCTTGTAAACAATCTTGATTCCATTTTTTTATGTCCACACTCATACAAGCCATAGTTGAATGGCACTGACATTCGAACTATAATAAAATGTTGATTGTCCGAGATAAAGAAAAAGCCTAAAAATAAGTTATTGAAATAGGTTTCATGAAGGGATCAAAAGAATGCAAAATAAGTGCTTGAAAATAATTTGAAAAAGCGCCAAAAACAACAATTAGTTAAGAAAAATAATTGAAAAGTAACAAAAAATTAGGTATCTAGTGGAGTTGGAACCCTGGCCGTGTGCATCAGGCGCACTACTAAGGGCGTGTTTGGTTGCTCGTATATCCCTAGCCTGGCTCGTATCCCTCATCCAGGTTGCCCTCAGCCTGGCTAGGGTGATGCAATTGGCTGTGTTTGGTTGCTTGCATGGGTTTATCCTGAGTGATACGAGATGCTGTTTGGTTGGTTGTATGACAGGATACTGTATGCTAGAGATAGTGTTTGGTTGGTTGGTTGGAAATTTTCGGAGTTGTCCGAAAATCATTTTCGGAACTTCCGAAAAATTACAGAACCAAGTTGTGCGTTCTGAAAATTTTCGGAGTTGTCCGAAAATAATTTTCGGAACTTCCGAAAAATTACAGAACCAAGTTGTGCGTGACGAAGACCAGTGGAAGAGAAGGAGGACGGCCAACGGTGGGAGCCGGCGCACACGCCCTGCCCGGCGGCGGAAGAAAGGGGGGCGACGGCGGGAGCCGGCGCACACGCCCTGCCCGGCGACGGAAGAGAGGGGGGCGACGGCGGGAGGCGACGCTCGCGCCCCCACCCGGCAGCGGAAGGAGGGAGGCGACGGTGGGAGGCGGCGCTCGCGCACCTACCCGGCGGCGGAAGGAGGGGACGACGGTGGGAGCCGGTGCTCGCGCACCAACCCGGCGGCGGAAGTAGGGGGCGACGGTGGGCGAGCGCTCACGCAAACCCTAGCTTTCCATCTGTGGGGGAAAAATGCAGAGGAGAACAACCCGACTCGAGTCCATCCCTCCCTCTGCACGCGCGGGTGCAACACGCGCACGCGTGGGTGCAGCGCGGCTGCGCGCCACGGGCCAGGCCGCGGAGCGAAGGTGGAATCGGCCGTTTCCCCTCAGCCTGGCTCCGTGGCCTGTTTTGCATTAGCTGGGCCTGGCTAGGATCCCCATCCAGCCAACCAAACAGGCCACAAGTTGCATGCCGGATGCGGGCCAGGTGCGATCCAGGCAACCAAACACGCCCTTAAGTGCCATAAACCAGTCAACCGTTCAAGTGTTAACGATGTAGCAGTGATAGTGTTGTACAAGGACGCCGAGGAGACACGACGGCCCCGCATCTTCCCAGTCCACACTCATCGGCCTAATCGTCTCGAGCGGCGGCGCGAGCGTTCCCGGCGATGGCGGGTCGGAGGAGGGCTGGTCGGCAGGGAGCGGTGGCGGCGGATCTTCTTCCAGCGACTGCTAATTTTTTGTGGGCATGGATCTGATTCCGATTCAATCCCTTGGGGCACAGGGAGGCCCGTCGTCGACCCGCGCCATGGTGCCGTCGCCGAGCTGTGCCATGGGACCGTCGTGCATCTGCAGGAGGGGCCTTCGTCCAACCATGCCACCGGGCCATCATCGAGCAAGCGTCAGCAGTGGTGACCGGCAGGACCAAGGTCAGCAATTCTTCAGCCCAGCACCCAAAAATCCCCAACCTGTTTGTTTAGAACTGAATTAACAGAACAAAATTCATGTATGGCTTTGTTTAGCCCAGCACCCAAAAATCCCGAACCTGCAACCTGTTTTGGCAAGCAATTGTAGTGAACTGAACTGAATTTTGACTGCTGTACACACAAACAGTTAGCAGTTTGAGTTATTAGTATTGATTCAGTTAGCAATTTGGGCTGCAGATTTAGTTAGTAATGTATACACCTTCAGTTAGCAGAGTTAGCTTCTCCTAATTTTATCTCCTTTGGTTGTGCTTAGGTGAAGTTTGCTGCTATGACCAAAACAGAGAAGCTGGACTTCCTGATGGATGAAGTTCCTGACCAACGAGGTGAAGTCCCTGAAGCATCAGATCAACTCCATGATGGCCTACAATGATGGCCACCACTACTTGCAGCTCACTTTTGGGTGCACTATCGGGAATGCAAGTTGATAGGTGTCCAGGATTTAGTGTGTGTATGTTTGGTCGAATGGAGGATTTAGTGTGTGTATGTATGGTGGAATGGTCGAATGGAGGGTGTAGTGTGTGTATGTATGGTCGAATACTCGAATGGTCAAATGGAACCAGTAACTATGGGATCATCTATGTTGAATGAAAAATTATTTGTGCCATCTATGTGTATGTGTGTATGTATGCAGTCATCTATGTCGAATGAATAATTATTTGTGCAAATGCTCTCCCTTGCTGGACTGGATGTATGTTACTGGAATGGATGTGTTGCTGGACTGGATGTTATACATCCAGTTCACAGGAGGTAGACTAGTTCTGGATGTGTTCAGGAACTAGTTTCTTTGAAACTGAGTACCCATGAAATGCCTATCAGGTCTGAAAGTGCGTCCAAACAGAACTTGCAGGTTTTCAGACCTGATAGGCATTCAGAACTCGTTATATGAGCGCATGCAGTAGCCTGTCAGGTTCTGTATGGCATTCAGAGAAGAACAAAGCACATGCAGATATGAAAACTTTCAGAGAACTTGCAGGTTTCAGACAAAAGAACTGCTAGCACATACAAAGGATTGTTGGATTACAAAACAACTTTAGAGAACTCGCAGGTTTCAGACAAAAGAACTCGCAGGTGTCATACAAAACAACTGCTAGCCATCATACAGGTTTCAAAGTGCCAACTGCACTACAGATTGTTTCAAACAAATACTCCACAACTAAATTCAACTAAATCTACTCACCATAATCACTATCATCGTCATCCTCTACAGGGATTGTTGGATTATCATTATCACTAACATATTGCCATCCAGTTTCATCTTCACTATCCTCTAACTCATCTTCTTGCCCTTCAACTTCTCTTTGCACACGGAGGTCATCAACTAAACTAGCATCAACACGAACACCATCTTCACTAAGTGGTTGCTCATTTTCAATTACACTAGCATCAACACGAACATGCACACCTTCACAATCATCGTCTTGGTAGGACAACACCGCTGCACTTGGTATATTCTCATTGTCATTTTCAGCCACATTCCACAAGTGCCTGTGTGAAAATTTTTGAACCACTCGCCAGTTCTCACGATACTTGGTGTCTAGCAAATAAAATACCATTGTTGCTTGTGTTGCTAGAATAAAAGGATCATCCTTGTACCACAAGCTACCATGGTTTATGCTTCTGAAGAACCCATCTTCCTTCATTCGAAACTTCCTTCCATGAGTGTCATACCAGTCACATCGAAATAGAACCACAGTCCTACTGCCACCTGAATCTGAGTTGTACCTAAGCTCAATTATTTCCTTCGAGCAACCATAAAAGTCAATATCTTGATTGTCATGTGTACCCTCAACCATAATTCCACTATTTTGTGTTCTTCTATTTTTCTCACGCTCTACAGTGTGGAATCAAACCCCGTTCACAAGACATGCTGAATAAATTCGAACTCGCAAATGAGGCTCACATGAAAGTGCAAATAGCTCATCACTTATGTCTTGGTTCTCCACGTACCGAAGTTTTGCAAGCTGCACAAAAAATCAATGGATATAAAAGCTTTGCTTCGTAGACCAGGAAGAAAGTTATTAAATAAATTAGTAGAGATCAAACTCACATACTTCTTAAACCAGGGAGAAAATTGTTTCTCAAGGGTTTTTTCGACATTAGGACATCCTTCATTCTCCAACTCTTTCTTGTAGAACCTGCAAGTAATAGTTAATTCAAATCTTACGGCTCATACTTAAGTTATAAGAAAGAAAGAAAGTAATAGATGGGGCTGACATACTCAATATACGACTCAACCTCCGGACAATTGTTTAGCACGAACCAAGCCATTTTTTCATAATCTTGCTCAAGATAAGTAAGTTTTGGTGCTCCAAGAAGATATGCTCCATGCTAGAAAACAGATAGCTCTCCTTCCACAGTAGCAACACGCTCTCTATTCCTGCCCTCGCGATTGTGACGAGTCTCAACATCATCACCAAAGTACCTCGAGCAAAAAGTTAAGCACTCAGCAGCAACATATGCTTCTGCAATGGACCCTTCAGGCCTTGCCATATTCCTCACAAAACCGTTTCAATGTAAGCAACCTTCTTTCTACTGGGTACATCCATCCATACTGTACTGGACCTCTAAGAATTGCCTCTACAGGTAAATGGACAGCCAAGTGTAACATCACATCAAAGAAAGAAGGAGGAAATATCTTCTCAAGCTTACACAGGATGATTGGGATGTCAGCTTTCAGCCTTTCCAACACATCTAAAATCAAAGTTTTTGCATAGAGTTGCTGAAAAAAATTACCTAATTCAGCAAGTGCTTCGTATATGTCCTTGTCCATGATTCCTCGAATAGCAGCAGGTATGATCCTTTGAAGAAGAATATGGCAATCATGAGTTTTCAGTCCTTGGAGGTTGCATCCATCAGCAGTCACACATGTTGCTAGGTTGGAAGCGTATCCATCTGGAAATTTTACATGTACCTGGGACTTGTCAAGGTCTTGGGACTTGATTTCAAACAAGAAACAACCACAAAACACAATAACCATGATCTGTGTTCTCACATGTTTGATGTACATGGCCTGTATGCATTGATCGATCATATAATTTACTCATCATCTTCTTTATTTATATCTTCACTAATGTGTGATATATTTTTCTCATGCAAGTACAGAGCCGCCATTGACTGCATATGAGATGCTGAGGAATGAAAAGGTGTTGTGGAACAGTCGCGTGTTCCGCAGCATGGGAATAAAAGAGGCGGCAGACATTCTGAAGAGGTCAAGAACAAGGCCCACTAATGCTACTCATCAAGACTCTCGCAAGACCACCAATGCTACTTGTGAAGACTGTGGCTCATTGTATCAACCAGGAGATGATCAAGCGGGTGAAGATATTGATGGAGCAGTTGATCAGGTACCTTGACGACAACCTTGATGTTAAATATGAAGTACATGGAAAAAACTCAGCCATTTGCTGTTAAATTAAATATGCAGAATTATTCATTGTATTGTAATTTATTGTATCGACTTGGAACCTGAACTCAACGATAGTTCAGCACAGCATGCTTCCATCCAGGTCGGAGGATTACGAAAATCAAAAAGAGTGATGGCAGTGGCACTTCAGGGGCAAGACAGTCCACAAAGAGTTACTAGGCAGAGGACAAGGGAATTGGCCTTAGCTGATGAAGTTCCAACAACAGAGCCACAAGACGCTTCCATAGAAGATGCACTGATTGGTGCTAATGATAATACCCAGTCCAACAATCAGAATGAGCTGCCTACTAGAGGCAAGTGATTATACCCCCTCTCCATGATTAATAATTTATTTATTTCCATTAATGGGTTTCAAATTTTCTCTAATTGTTATATAAATTCCGTGATAGGTGGGCCTAACACCAGAAGACTCCTAGGTAGAGATTTGGATAATATTTCAAGAGGGCTAAGAGACAAGATCCCAGTGCACATCTCTGAAGGAAAGTTGCGGCCAGAGGTGCCTTTGCAAGCTGCAAAACTATCATCAGAGGCTGGTATTGTCTTACGGGACCATGTCCCAATCTACACTCATTGGAAGCATTATAAGGATGCTGCTACTAAACCTATCATTAAAAACTACAACGAAAAACTTGGTGTAAGTAACCTGGCTGCTAAATAAATAATTCATTTTCTATTGTCTACGCATTGCTAAATAGACACCTGCCTGTTGTTTTGTATGAACCTAAAGAGAAATCTAATAGCTGTATTAGTTTCTGGATACACTTTAAGCAAGAGAGTTTCTGGATAGTTGTTGTATGAAATGGTTGTTGCAGTTACACTTGGTCTCTTAGTATATTCAAATTACTCTGTAATATAGTGTTGCTTACTCTGGAGTTGACACCTGTTTATTTGAATGTCGTTTAACGATATGTCCCTCTTGACCAGAGTCAATTCACCATTGACATAGATGATGTGCCGGTGAAGGAAGCATTTAATGATTTGCTCAAAAGAGGACAGCGGCAGATGAGGTACAAGCTGAAGAAACTATACTTCAATGGCATACCAGCAAATGAAGTGAGAACAACTTCACCACTGTCCACAATGACTGACGATGAGTGGAAAGAACTCGTCGACATGTGGTCTAACCCAAAGCACAAGGTATCCTTCCTTAACATTTCTCACAATTGTTGCCTTTAAGAATATATGAATTCTCTATCAACTAATGTTTGTCTCCCTGTAGGAAAAATGTCTGAAGAACAAAGATAGTCGTGACCAAGTTCAGTACCACCAGATGACAGGGTCTCGAAGCTATGTTGCTCAATGCTATGTCATAGTATGATAAATCATTGCAACTTCTGTGATTTTAGTTAATACTGGAGGTTGTATGTGTTGAGAAATGGTGATTGTTGCATGAATACTATTGCCTAGTGTATATGCAAAGCTATTTATTTTGGTTTGTATGCCTAAGGATCTGAATTCATTAGGGATGGGCAGGATTAGAGGACTGCAAGATAGGGTATTTTGAATCAATTTTGTAGGGATTGCAGGATTGGGGATTCGACTGCATTTGCTGTTGTTGCCTCTATATGGTGCAGTCGCAAGGCATAGCATTGATTGTTGCATGTGTTCTTTGGGTCTAGCTAGCAAACTTTCAAGTTTTACTGAATTATATAAGTGTGTTTGCACTTTTGTGGTACTAGACTGCGAGCTGTGACATTGCATTCTCTTGAGGTGTTATTAATGATTGCATTCTCTTCTATGTAATTTATTTTTATACTACTGCTACTGTGCTGCTGCTACAAATCACCCTTCATATATTTTCAATTATTTACTCTTATGTTTGCATGTAATTTCAGAAGCAAACCAAGTTTAAGGATGCACCACCAACTGCAATTGATATTTTCAAGGGCACCCACTGCAGCAGCAAGTCAAGTTTTAATGAGAAAGCAAAGGATGTTATTGTGAGTACATTTCCCTATTTCTTACTATGGTGAACAACACAATCGATTAGTATATGAGAATGAAACTTGGCCTTGATGAGCACCATCAGAATGTAGTTGGCCTTGCCACATTGTATGTCTAGATAGCTAGAGTTATAAGTCTCTGCCTTGATAAGTATATGAGAATGAAACTAAAGTAGTGCTTCCATATTGTATGATTTCTTAATGTCATGGTCATTTATAATTTCTTCCTATACAATTTATTCCATATTGATGAGTTATAAATCTGAATTTTTTGGTGTTATTATTGCTAGGCTCAAATGGAGGCCTATGTTGATCAGCAAGTAGAAGAAGGGCAAGATCCGAAGACTCCTATTCAAGCTGTGGCTCATGTTCTGCCAAAATCAACTTTTCTTCGCAATGTTGGCATGCAGTCCACAGCGACGAAGAGGAATGCCAAAGTTGCTGAAATGAATGATCGTGTAAATGAGCTTGAGAGTAAATTGCAAGCTGAGAAGATGGGATCTGTAGGATTGCAATCAAAGGTTGATGATTTGGAGAAGCAATTAGAGGATCAGAAAGAAGCAGCAAGGAAGAATGAAGAAGAAACTGAGAAGGTGAAGCAGCAAAACCTTGAAATCCAAGGCTTCCTTCGTACCTTGTTTGGCGGCAAGTTTAAGTTTGCATCGCCTGATGCTGAACAGTAAGCTCTCTAACTGAAGTGGGCTAATATTTTGGTGGCATCTGGGTCTATGAGGCTAAGGATGATATTTTGGTGATTATTGAACTCGCAACAGCAGCAATAGGACAATTGTGTGCTTGTGGCCACTATGTTGCTGCTGTACTGCTACTAATGTGATGTTGAATAGCAGCAAGTTAAATTTGAGACTGTTATTGCTGCTGCTGCTATAGCATTAAGTTAAATTTGGGGCTTTGAGACTGTATGTATGTTGAATTGGTGGATGAATGTAATTTATTGCATTTTAAGACTTATGAAATGCTTGTGATCTTGAAATGATATCTGGAGATTTGATTCATTGGAATCTGAATTTCTGTATGGGTTGAAAACTATATTGATGGAATTGTATATGCTGAAATGTTGAATGTTGTATGGGCTGAATTGTGAAAACAGAAGAAAAAAAATGTATGGGCTGAATTGCTGTATAGAAAAAATTATATGGGCTGAATTGTGGTCTGGAAGTTTTTGGGCTGAGGGCTATAATCATAATGAAAATGGGTGAAAAAAAAACGAAAATGAAATAATGGGCTAGGCAAAATCAGCCCATAAAAGCAGGTGGCCCAGGCTACTTGCTATGTGGGCTTTAATGGGCTAAACTCTATTTTGTGACGTTTTTTTCTACCTGCCATGTCAGCGCCATGTCAACCTTTAATCCTACATGGCATTTGTCCATGTGGCAAGGTTTAGGATTTTGTGACAATTAACCAATGTCATAAATATATATGACATTAAAATCAATGTCATAAGTTTGTGACAATGAATCTACGACGTCACAAAATCAATTTATGACGGTAGTTTTGTGACATTTGAATTTTCGTCAACTAAATGTCATAAATCTTAAGTTGTGACATTAATTTCATATATTATGACGTAAATAAAATGTCAAAAAACCACACATGTCTTGTAGTGTCTTGAGAGCTTTCATTGGAAAATTTGTTGTTGTTTACTGTGATGACATCCTAATTTACAGCAAGTCTCTTGAAGAACATGTGAATCACATTTGCCAAGTCTTGGATGAGCTTAGAAGGAGAAATTATTTGCTAATCTTGAGAAGTGCAGCTTTTGCACAGACCATGTTGTGTTTCTTGGCTTTGTTGTTTCAGGAAAAGGAATAGAAGTGGATGAGACCAAGGTGAAAGCGATCGAGGAATGGCCAACTCCAACGAATGTAAGTCAGGTGCGAAGTTTTCATGGCCTTGCTGGTTTTTATAGAAGATTTGTGAGAGATTTTAGTACCATCGCTGCTCCATTGAATGAATTGACAAAGAAAGGGGTTGAATTTAAATGGAGAAACTCACAGAAAAATGCTTTTCAAGAATTAAAGAAACATTTGACTGAAGCACCGTTACTTGTTCTTCCTGATTTCACTAAAACTTTTGAAGTAGAATGTGATGCTAGTGGAATTGGGATAGGAGGAGTTTTAATGCAACAAGGAAAACCTATAACATATTTTAGTGAAAAATTGGGAGGTGCTCAACTGAATTATTCTGTGTATGATAAAGAATTGTATAATTTGGTACGTGTGCTTGAGACGTGGCAGCACTACTTATGGTCAAAAGAATTTGTTATTCATTCCGATCATGAAGCTTTGAAGTACTTGAAAGGACAAGTTAAGCTGAACCGTCGTCATGACAAATGGGTTGAGTTCATTGAAACATTTCCATACATTGTGAAATATAAGAAAGGTAAGGACAATGTGGTCGCTGATGCGTTGTCTCGAAAGAATGTGTTGCTGAACCAACTTGAAGTGAAGGTGTTGGGACTTGAAAGTTTGAAAGGTATGTATGACAATGACCCTGAATTCTCAGAACCATACAAAAATTGTAAAGATGGAAAAGGTTGGGAAAAATATCACCTACATGATGGATTTTTGTTTCGGGCTAACAAGCTTTGTGTTCCAAATTCCTTTGTAGATTGCTTTTGTTACAGGAATCACATGGAGGAGGATTGACAGGCCATTTTGGACAGCAGAAAACATACGAGTTGCTAGGTGATCATTTCTATTGGCCCAAGATAAGAAGAGATGTCATCAGATTGGTGGAACGATGTGTCGTCTGTCACAAAGCTAAGTCAAAACTACAACCTCATGGCTTATACACTCCTTTACCTACTCCTAATGTTCCTTGGGAAGATATAAGCATGGATTTTGTGCTGGGATTGCCTAGAACTCAGCGAGGAAAAGATTAATTTTTGTTGTGGTTGATAGATTTTCAAAGATGGCTTATTTTATCCCTTGCAACAAGACCGACGATGCTTCACATATTGCTAATTTATTTTTTAGAGAAATTGTGAAGTTACATGGGATGCCCAGAACCATTGTGTCTGATCATGATGTCAAGTTCGTGAGCTACTTTTGGAAGACGTTGTGGGCCAAACTTGGGACCAAGCTGTTGTTCTCAACAACTTGTCACCCTCAAACCGATGGACAAACCAAAGTTGTGAATCGCACATTGTCAATGTTGCTGCGAACCATGGTGAAGAAGAACCTGAAGATTCGGGAGGACTACTTGCCATATGTGGAGTTTGCTTATAACAGGGCAGTACACTCTACCACTAACTTGTGTCCTTTTGAAATTTTATATGGGTTCAAACCTACTGCTCCGATAGATTTGTTGCCCCTTCCATTGCAGGAGAAAGCCAACATGGACGCCTCCAAGTGGGCTGCACACATAAAAAAGATACATGAGAAGACCAAGGAAGAAATTGAATTCAAGGCGGGACGCAAGGCTGCAAGTATGAACCAACATAGGAAGAAAGTACTATTTGAACCAGGGGCCCCGGTCCACGGTGAACCGAGTCTAACGGCTGGCGGGCGGGCGGCGCACCACGTGGCACCGACGTGGCGTCGACGCGGTGGCCACGCGGCGGGTGCTGCGGGACGACGCAACGCCACGTGACGCACACGTGGCGCCCACGCGGCGCCCACACGGCGGCCAGCCGCGGCCATGGCGCGGTGGCGCGCGCGATGGCCGGCGCGAGGCCACGCGGGCTCGCGCGAGCGGCGCGGCGGCGGGACAGAGGAGAGAGAGAGGGCGAGGGGGAGAGTGCTCACCGGAGGGGAGGAAGACGACGGCGGCGGTAGCGCTAGAGGGCATGGGAGAGATCGGCAAATAGGAGAAAAGAGAGCGGAGCGCGGGGAGATTTATAGGGGTCCGGGGGCTAGGGTTCGGCCGACGTACCCTGGATTCCTCGCCGGTGTTCGGAGAGGAAAGAGGAGAGAGGGCTGGGATTCAGTTGCGAATCCCGGGCTCTACGATACGGGAGAGAGAGCACGGAGTGGGGGGAAAAGATGCGGGCGGCACGCGCTTCTCTGGGAGGTGAGCTCTCTGCCGGGACTGTGCGATCCTCAGTCTTTCCCGAACTGTTCTATCTTTTTCCTCTGTGTCGTTTAGGACTTCAGTCCCAAACAACTGGCGCTCTTCGGTCTGGTCCCAAAAGAGCGGAGTGTGGCACTTCCGGCCGTGCAATGCTTCGAACGGTGCCATCTGCAGACTGACGTACTCGGCGTACGGCAGGCTTCTGTCTCAAGCCCCACCAAAATCAAGTGCGCAAACTCTCAACATGTCTTCCAAGATCTGGTTGACTCGCTCGGTCTGACCATCAGTTTGAGGGTGGTAAGAGGTACTGAAGTTCAGACGAGTTCCCAACTCTTCTTGTAGTTTCTGCCAAAATCTCGAAGTAAACTGGCTCCCTCGGTCGGACACAATTTTCTTAGGTACCCCATGCAAACTCACGATCCTTGCCAAATAAAGCTCTGCCAATTTCTTTCCCGAGTAGGTGGTGTGTACTGGAATAAAGTGAGCGACCTTGGTGAGTCGATCCACGATCACCCAAATGGGGTCGTGCCCCGTTGATGTTCTTGGCAAACCCGTGATAAAATCCATCTCAAATCTCTTCCCATTTCCATTCCGAAATCTACAGAGGTTGTAGTAGTCCTGCTGGTCTCTGATGCTCTGCCTTCACTCGCTGACATACGTCGCAAAGCGTGACGAATTCGGTGATTTCCCTTCTCATGCTAACCCACCAGAACTTCTCTTTGAGGTCTTGGTACATCTTGGTACTGCCAGGGTAAATTGAGTATTGGGTCTACCGCCACTCCTTGAGCGGTGAAGATGTGGCCTAGGAACTGTACCTCCTTGAGCCAAAAGTCGCACTTGCTAAACTTGGCATACAGGTGGTGCACCTTCAACTTCTCGAGTACCAGGCGGAGGTGTTGCTCGTGCTCCTCCTTGGACTTGGAGTAAACGAGTATATCGTTGATGAAAACCACGACGAACTTATCCAGAAATTACATGAACACCTTGTTCATCAGATTCATGAAAAAGGTCGGTGCATTGGTAAGTCCAAAAGACTTGACAGTGCACTCAAACAATCCATACCGAGTGATGAATGTCGTCTTTGGAATGTTCTCCTCTTTGATCCTCAACTGGTGATAGCCTGATTGCAGATCTATCTTGGAGAACCACGTTTCTCCTTTCAGCTGATCAAACAGATCATCAATTCGGGGTAGCGGATATTTGTTCTTGATGGTCACATCGTCGAGGGCGCGATAGTCGACGCACATCCTCTTGGTCTTATCTTTCTTCTCCACGAAGATCACTGGGGCACCCCAAGGTGACGTACTCGGGCGAATGTATCATTTCTGCAACTGCTCATCGACTTGCTTCTTGACTTCCGCTAGTTCATTGGCTCCCATCCTGTAGGGCCTCTTGTGTATCGAGGTAGTTCCCGGTACAAAGTCAATCCGAAATTCGATTTCTCTCTTTGGTGGCATTGTGGTTAAGTCATCTGGGAAGACCTCAGGGTACTCTCTTACGATGGGAATATCCCCCAACTTCTGAAGGTCTTTCCCTACTACTGCGGTCTGTTCCATCCCTTCGACCTGATTCAAGCACGCTCTCTGCTTCTGGAGTGTTGGCGACTGGAATGTCACCACTTCTCCTTTCTCATTAACCAAAGTGATGGTGCGACTAGCGCAATCAATAACTTCCTTGTGCCTGATTAACCAATCCATCCCAAGAATGACATCTAGGTCTTTGGATTCAAGAAGGATAAGGTTGATAGAAATTTAGAACCCTGGATTTCTATTGCCACAGAGGGACAGTAGTGAGCTGTGGTCATCTCATACCCAGGAGTGTGAACCCACATAGGCGTTCTAAGTTCCACGATTGATAACCCATGCGTCCCAGCAAAACGCTTGGATAAAAAGGAATGCGTAGCACCAGAATGAAAAAGTGTGATGGCTGGAATTGACTTGACAAGAAACGTACCCAGTACCACTTCCGGTGTAGTCTGGCCCTCCTCTGCTGACGCATGGTTGATGCGAGCATGAACGAACTTGGGTCCCACGCGTCTTGGCTTCGGACACTTGTCGGCGTAGTGACCGGGCACGTTGCAGTTGAAGCAGACCATTGGCTTTCCGCCAGACTCTTTCTTGGGTTGAGCTAATGGAGCTTGCTGAGCTAGGGCCATTGGTGAGCGCGGAGTTGGGTTGCGGTTTAGCTGCCCACTGTTGTTGTTGTGGTTGGCAGTGTTGTTGGGGTTGAAGTTGCCAGGGTGGTAGGGTCGGTGTTGGCGAACAATCATGGTGGAAGGTCCACCCTACTGTCCGGCGATGAACCGGGGCTTCTGTTGACTCCCCTAGTGCGCTCTGAGTTGAGCTGCCTTCCTCTTACGGTCCATCTTGTTGCGCTGGTCCTCCTGACGGATTGCCTTGTCGACCAGCTTCTCGAAGTCAGCATAATCTCCAAAGATTAGCTGGTTTGTCAGTTCATCATCCATACCAGAGAGAAATCTTTCCTGCCTTTCTACATCGATGCGCATGTCCTCCAGGACGTAACGCGCGAGACGGTTAAACTCATGGAGATACTCCGTCATCGTCCGATTGCCCTGGTGGAGTGCTCTGAATTCCCTCTTCTTCTGTGCCACGATACCATCAGGAATTTGAGCCTTCTTGAAACTGCGGCAGAACTCCGCCCAGGTGACTTCTGTCCTGGTTGGACGGGTGACCAAATAATTATCCCACCAAGCTGAAGCGGGACCTTGCAGTTGGTGGGTGACGAAAGCGACCTTTTCTTGATCGTTGCATTGTAGCAAATTGAGTTCCTTCTCAATGGCGTGGAGCTAGTCATTCGCCTCCATGGGGTTAGTGGTGCTTGAGAAAGTTAAAGGTCAAACGCGAAGGAACTCCGGCAGCTTGGATTGGGGTTGAGGGCCAAATTGCTGGTTCTGCTGAGCCTGTTGCTACTGCTGCTGCGCCTGTTGCTGCATCTGCTACATCAGCTGTTGTTGCATCTGTTGCATCATTGCTATCATCATCTGGGTTTGGCTAGCCAACACCTGAGCGAGAGTGGGATTCTCAGGTGGTGGGGGTGGGGGAACATTGTTGTTTGCCCCATTGGCCTGTGCTCCTGTCGACGGGTCCTCATTGCCGCTGGTGTTACCACTTGTCCTTGTGTTGACCATCTGGAGGGAAGAACCAGCAGAAAGAGATGGAAGAGAAAAAAATAGACTGCTCAAAAACTAAGCTTTATTATATTAGAATTAAACTGCAATTGTTCTGATCTAATTTAAAACACTTTAAAACAGCAAGCAGAATCCTTATTAAGATAGCCATACCATAGGTACATGATATCGACCATCGGCTAACCTCCAAGCAACAAACCTAGCACACAAAAACTAGCAAGAAAACAAACTAAGAAAAAGGGTAAAACTAAGGGTAGCAAGCCTAATGCTCGGAATGGCTCTTGCGGTCGGTGGAGTCGTAAGCGGGTTCCTGCTTGTCCCCTGGCTCCTCCAAACGGTTCCTCGAATCGGCCATGGCAGTGTCACCACTGGTTGGCTCTGAGTTAGAACCACTGCCATTGCTGCCGCTGGGTGTGGCGCGCAACCAACCTCCGCTGCCACTGGCTGGACCCTGGTACGCAGACGCTGGGGCGAAGGTGATGGCGAACGCTGGTGCTGGCAATGCGAATGGTGAAGGCGGCGGAGCTGGCGCTAAAGCTGGTGCTGGAGCGGGTGGTGGGTTCCTCGGTGCAAGCTAGATATGCACTGGAGCTGTGGTCCTCTTCCTAGGCGTAGTGCGAATCCTGAGGCCTCCTGGCGCTGGACGTCCCTGCAGCCTAGCATTCTCGGCCTTAAGCCGAGCGACCTCATCCTCCAAGCGAGCTATCTTGATCAGCTTCTAGTCGTTGAGAGCCTTAGATGCCTTATGGAGGTCGGCATGCATCTTGTCCAATTCCTTCATCACCGTGCACATCCGTCCAAAGGTAGTGTTGTTCTCTGCAGCCGTCGGACGAAAGGTGCTGACGTCACTGTTGGCACAACGACGAGGGTGGTAGCGGTACGCAGAGGCGCAGAAGACGTAGGAGTGTCTGTCGCTGATCCTGGTCATCATCCTATAAGCGGCCTCCTGACAAGCATGCACAACAGTGCCTCGAGAAACCTCGACCACCATGTTGGGAAGACTGGTGCCCACAAAGCCATGAACCTCCAAGCGAACTCTATACGGGAACTCGCCGTTGAGAGGCTCGATCGTAGTGTACTCTGGCGCTTCAGGGTACCCCACAACTAAGGTCATGCAAGCAAGCTCTGCCACACAACCGTCCATATCCTCACCACGGTGCATAGGAAGGTGGGGTAGACTTCGGTGGCTCGGGCCGCGGCCTTGGGCCGGCCCGGGGAGAGGGAGAGGAGAGGGCGGCGAGGCGGCGTGTGGCCTTGGGCCGGCCCGGGAAGGGAGGGAGATGGGCCGACGGCTCGAAGAGAAAAGAAAAAGGAAAAAGAATTTCCCAGGGATTAAATTATTGCGGTGAAGGTTTTTAATTGATTAAAATTATTTATAGGGCTCTGAATATTTCACTAAAAATCCTGTTAATGTATTTTAACATAGGGAACTCAAGAAAAATCCCATCATGTCATTTTCACTTGATTAAATATATTTTTAAACTAGAATTTTGCTCTAGGTTAAAAGGAAAAATTTATTTTAAGCGATTTATTTAACGAATTTAAACCTAAAAGGAAACTCCGGGGTGTGACAGAAGTGCACCTTTTGCATGGATTGAGTTTCTTTTCTTGGCTATGTTGTCACTCCGCAGGGAATTTAGGTTGATCAAACCAAGGTGGAAGCTATGCAAGGGTGGCCTGTTCCACACACCATCACACAAGTACGAAGTTTTTTAGGACTTGTTGGATATTATCGCCGCTTTGTGAAGGATTTCAGCACCATTGCTACGCCATTGAATGAGCTTACGAAGAAGGGAGTGCCTTTCACTTGGTGCACAACACAAGAGAACGCCTTCAACATGTTGAAAGATAAGTTGACACATGCACCTCTCCTCCAACTTCCAGATTTTAATAAGACTCTTCCAGATTTTAATAAAACTTTTGAACTTGAATATGATGCTAGTGGGATTGGATTGGGTGGTGTTTTGTTACAAGAGGGCAAACCTGTTACATATTTTTGTGAAAATTTGAGTGGGCCTATTCTGAATTATTCTACTTATGATAAAGAATTGTATGTTCTTGTGCGAACTTTAGCAACATGGCAACATTATTTGTGGCCCAAGAAAATTGTCATACATTCTGATCATGAATATTTGAAGCATATTCGTAGTTAAGGAAAACTGAACCGTAGACATGCTAAATGTGTTGAATTTATTGAATCTTTTTCTTATATCATCAAACACAAAAGAGGAAAGGAGAATGTCATTACTGATGCATTGTCTAGGAGGCATACTTTGTTGAGATAACTTGATTAAGATTTTTGGCTAAGAAACAGTTAAAGACCAATATGTTCATGATTGTTGCTGCATTGTAAGGATGGAAAGACATGGAACAAATTCGTCTTCAATGATGGGTTTGTTTTTAGAGCTAACAAGCTATGTATTCCAGCTAGCTCCGTTCGCTTGTTATTGTTGCAGGAAAGCGCATGGTGGTGGATTGATGGGGCATTTTGGAGCCAAGAAGACGGAAGACATACTTACTAGTCATTTCTTTTGGCCAAAGATGCGGAGAGACGTGGAGAGATTTGTTGCTCGTTGTACTACATGTCAAAAGGCTAAGTCATGCTTAAATCCACATGGTTTGTATATGCCTCTACCTGTTCCTAGTGTTCCTTGCGAAGATATTTCAATGGATTTTGTGTTGGAATTGCCTAGGACCAAGAGGGGGCATGATAGCATTTTCGTGGTTGTGGATAGATTTTCTAAAATGACACATTTCATACCATGTCATAAAACTGATGATGCTACTCATATTGCTGATTTGTTCTTTCGGGAAATTGTTCGTTTGCATGGTGTGCCAAACATAATTGTTTCTGATCGTGACACTAAATTTCTTAACCATTTTTGGAGAACTTTATGGGCTAAATTGGGAATTAAGATTTTGTTTTCTACTACTCGCCATCCCTAAACTGATGGTCAAACTGAAGTTATGAATATAACTTTGTCTACTATGTTAAGGGTTGTTTTAAAAAAACATATTAAGATGTGGGAAGAATGCTTGTCTCATATTGAATTTGTTTATAATCGTCCGCTGCATTCTACTACAAAGATATGTCCTTTTGAGATTTTTTATGGATTGTTGCCTTGTGCTCCTATTGATTTGATGCCTTTGCCATCTTCTGAAAAACTTAATTTTGATGCTAAACAACGTGCTGAATTGATGTTAAAACTGCATGAAACAACTAAAAAAACATAGAGCGCATGAATACTAAGTATAAGTTTACTGGTGACAAAGGTATAAGGGAACTGAGCTTTGAACCTGGCGATTTAGTTTGGTTGCATTTGAGAAAGGATAGGTTTCCTGAATTGCAAAAATCTAAATTCATGCCAAGAGCTGATGGACCATTTAAAGTGTTAGCAAAAATTAATGAGAATGCATATAAGCTTGATTTGCCTGCAGATTTTGGGGTTAGTCCCACCTTTAACGTTGCAGATTTGAAGCCATATTTGGGAGAAGAAAAAGAGCTTGAGTCGAGTACGATTCCAATTCAAGAAGGGGAGGATGATAAGGACGTCAATACCATCGATATATCCACGCCTACACAAGTTCATGGTCCTATTCCCATGCTCATGCACATCAACTCAATTATCAGGTGAGTTCATTCTTGAGTTTATGTTCATCTTATTATTACCCTGGAGACACGTGCTGTTGGCCCCCGGCTTTGCTTCACGAGCGTTGGTAGTGCTTCTAGAGCGGACGCGAACCCATGTTCAACAATACCGAGGTTCAGCCGTT
The DNA here is from genome assembly GCA_008326285.1 of Oryza officinalis. Lineage (NCBI taxonomy): Eukaryota > Viridiplantae > Streptophyta > Magnoliopsida > Poales > Poaceae > Oryza > Oryza officinalis. The sequence continues at coordinate 5,781,958 of BDMV01000009.1, forward strand.
TGAAGTCTTGCTGTAACCGGTTGTTCTACAATTTGCTTTTGTTCTTTATATATGTCTTCAACCTTTTGCTCTAGATCTTCCTGTCTCTTACCCTAATTTATATAGAAATTATATATTAAATCTACAATTAAATTTAGTTGGCTATTATTAGAGTGCCAACTATGTTCTTCAGTATGGCCTAATCTACACCTTATATTGATATTATCTTTGGTATTTATTACCTTTCCAATATTAGCTTCTAAATTTACCTTCTCTATAATTACTAGGCTCTGATACCACTTATACGACACAATTTTACAAAATTTAACAAAGAGACTTAGATGTATTTATTTCTCTTGATGATCTTGATTAAAATAAGTGGCTTACGATTCTTAGTGCTGAAACACTATTTACCACTATTCCTCAGTGTTGTTTTACTATTCCTTAGTGCTGAATTACGCTTTTTCGGTTACTGTTCACTTGAAAAATTTAACTTATATTTTCAGGATCTTTGCAAGGTGGCGAATCCAACACAGCCGATGCTTGAATCAGAAGTTTTGAAGTCCTACTCGGTACTCCCCGTATGCCTCACCTATGTGACTTTTTAGAAGCAACTTAAATTAGATATCCCTAACCATATTCGTTCTGGCTACGAGTTTATCGTCTCCCTAGGCAGTTCCACCTGAAGGGAACACTTCTCTACGGATACTGGTTCTCCAAACGCCTATGCAAGGTGCAGGCTAAAAACGAGAACAACCAAAGAGGTTTCTCCTATAGGGTCCCTAGCATAAACACTTGTCTAGAACAAACACGAACAACCGAAGAGGTTTCTCCTATAGGTTTTTCCTAAGAAGAAATCGTTTGTATCATCCTTCGGGGTTCCTGAAAGGGAAACCCGTATGTAAGCCTGTCTATTTTTTATGAAGTAATTTACCTTAAGTATTCATTCGTGTTTGTTCTAGACAAGTGTTTATGCTAGGGACCCTATAGGAGAAACCATTCAGCACTAAGAATAGTAAGCCACTTATTTTAATCAAGATTATCAAGAGAAATAAATACGTCTTGATTAAAGAATATAATTTATTCTTTGGCTATTCGCGAATATAGGGCTAAAAATCCAGTTCGAGCATATCAAAGGAAAGAGTAATTTACTTGCTGACACTCTTTCCAGGTTAAATGAATATATCCATCATATGCCTGAGGTGGTAAACACGGTGCACGAGAAACCCGCTTTGATGTGTGCATGCGGTTTCCCAGCCAAGATCACAAGGGCCAAGACGGAGCGTAACTTCGGATTAGGGATTAGGGTTTTGGATGGCCGAAGATTCCACTCTCCAGCTCGATATTTCTTGGAGTCATATTTTGTAGCGTTGATAGCCTTGACCCCATTAGATCGCAGGTATTCAGCAACCCTGTCGATCTTGTAGGCGAACCCCACATTTGGTGTATTTGATAGTCGTGAGGTTATTGATCTGGTGATAAGCAAGTTTGCTTCACCACCATTCCACCCTTCATACCCTTTTGTCTTGATTGAGATTTGAATATGTCTATAGAAATCCTTGATTGTCATCATGATATCGGGTATGACATATACTGGCTGATTTCCTTCAGCTAGATCCACCTCCATCGCAGTCTCCCATGAGGACACCTTCAAGCCTGTGGATGAGCCTTTCGACTCTTTCCACCTTTTGGTTTAGCTCTATGGTGAGAGCTTCTGTCTGCTTCTCAATAAGCTTCGGCTGTTCAGTGATTTTTGCTAGCAGCTCCTCCGCGTCTTGGCGGGATAAAGGTCTTCTTTCAGTCAGTAGGTGGCTAAGCCGACCTACCTCCTGTTGCAGGTTCTCCTGTCCTGCTTGAATCTTTTTCAGCTGGGAGCACTGGCTGCGCACAATCCCAGACAACACTTCGAGCTCTTCGAGATGCTTTAGCTGAGCCTCCTGCTCGGCTAATTTCCCGAGTACCAGGTCCCGTGACCTGCGTACAGCACAGAAACACACTTTTGCACCAATAGTAGCTTGGTGCGTTAACACAGATAAATTATGGGCTAGATCTCTATTAGTAATACGATCTTCGCCTTCTAAATTTAGATATGCTAAGTCTGCCTTACTATTTTCAGCAGATGTTTTCCATTTAACAAGTTGTTTTTCCCAAGGGAGCACACCCTTGTGCTCGTCATGAACACCAGAGGTGCTCCTGGTTCTTGTGTGGTAGTCCTGGTGGAGCCACCACTAACCGGATACCTTGTTGTAGCCATTACTTGACTGTGGCAAGGATCTCAAAGGGGTTTTTGGCCACCCTGTGCTTCCCTGTCGTGCTAATCGCCTGGCTTCCAAGGTTGAGCTTTGATAGCTTCTTGGTGACTTCCTCAAGTCTGTCACCAATATTGGATGGGACTCCCGCAGGAGTCTTTCCTTCAATCTTCTGTACTCGCTCCTCAAGGAGATTCAGCGAGTTTCTTACTTCGGTGATCTTGTTATCTAGCCTCACTAGGAGGAAGATAATTGTGTTGAGCTGCCTGTGTTGAGGGACAGCTCCTGGTTGCTCGCCTTTTTCAACAAATCCGGTAGCAACCCCTTCCCAGATTGTTTTTGTTGCTTCTAAGGCCTCCTATATATATATATATAGACACACACACATGTGTATAGGACACCATATGAGGCACCATGGTGCCCGGGTACCAAGGTATGAAATACACAAATTCACTCAAATTTTAAAAAAATTTTCAAATTCTGAGTATATACCTAGGCGTAAGAATTTGATTCCTACATGTACCTAGCAACAAAACATCTCAAATTTAACTTTATTTCACAATCCATTATTACATATTTAGCTAATTATATGTTTGGATGCTATATACCTAGAATCAAAATCTGAAAAAAAAAGTTCAAACTCAGTTCAAACTTATTTGAACTAGTTAGAAAAGAAGTTAATGTTCATACCTAAACATTCATAAAAAATTTCATACTCATTCAAATTAGGTATATACTGAATTTGAATCTTGGTGCCCCAACTTATTTTACCATGTGTGTGTGTATATATATATGTGTGTGTATGCGCCTCATTCTTTTATCAGAAATTCATCTCTTTTTTTCCCTCTAGAATTACAGCCATACATATTAATTATAATATTTGGCATCATTTACTTGTATTTTTAACATAAAATAAAAACAAATAAAATATTGATCTATAAAAACCACTGGTTGAACCGGTGAACTGCCGGTCAGGCAGCTAAAATGCCTAAACCACTGAACCAGTAGCTTGGCCAAGTCGATTGCCAGTTCGACCTTTTGTCCTATATCTCCGACTAGGGTCAAATGGATTTATTCCACATTGAATTAATCAGCGCGTTGAAAAAAAAAGCAAACAACTACATTCTCCTCCATAAAGCAATGGATAAAATTGCCTCATTCCCTTTTTCTAGTTGCATTCCTTCAAGACTGGGATCATAATGTTTTGGTAGAAAAACCATCACCAATTAACCAAGTACTAGAATAAATAAAATGCAGCGCAGCAGTCTGTTAAAAAATACTAGCGAGCAACGCTGCAGGCTTAATTTGGCTCTCAAAATTCTGACAGATTAAGTCTGCCATCTGTCCCATCTCACAAGATGATGCATACTGAGGAAGAAACAAAACCTCTGACACTCGGAGCACGAACCTTAACTCATCTAGCTCTGCTTGCCCCCATCCGCGCTCTCCACCGGTGGAATGGTCTACAAGAGCAGAAACAATGAACACACCGGTAGCAGAACAGAGCAGGCATTACGTCAAACAGGTTGCGCGCATGGCCAGACGACAAGAGACAGCAGCCATACCATGTCGGGCTTGTAGATGTTGTGCACAAGGGACGCCCCAGCGAGGAGGGAGACGACCACGACGACCGAAGACCATGCCAGCGACGGAGTCCCCGTCGGCGGGCGGCCGCCGCCGAACTTCTTGCCACCGTTCATCACACGGATCCTGATTGCAAGAAGAAAGAACAAGGGTGAGGAGCGGAGGAGCGGAAAGCTATGAATAAAGCTGTGCAAACACCTCGTGGGGGTAGGAATCCGAGCCGCCTCCGACTGCCGCGAGAGCCGGCGCTGAGTCTCCAAGCCGGCCGAAGCTTCTGCGCGTGCGCTGTGGGCTGGTGGCGGCGCTGGGATTGGGAGGCTGCACGCGCGCTCGACCGGAGAGTAGATGGGAGAGAGAGGGAAGGGGAGTCTAGGCCGCCGGCGGCGGCGGCGGTGGCGAGGAGAGGAGGCGCAGGGAGAGTGGAGGATGGACGGTGGAGATGGACCGGGATCCGGGAGAGGATTCGGCCTGTCAGATGCAACCACCCAGGTTGTATGGGCCTGACCTCAGCACCAATGCAAATATAACTATGATATGAAAAGGGACTGCCTATCTCTTTGTCGACAAATTTTTGGACCAAAATCAGCCAGATTTTTTCAGCTCTTGGATTAGCGTCTAATGGACATGAAATAAATGCTAGAAACGATAATTTTTTAGACTGGGCTGGAACCCAAAACAACAAACAACATGGGCTCTAAAACTAGCCCAAAAAACAATATAAAAAAACAAATCAAACAAAAATTAAATAATACAGCCCAAAACTATAAAGTGGGCAGCCCAATACACAGATAACGGAATTTTTAGCATTTTTAATTTTATTTATTTAAAGATTTGCAAAAATAATTTTAAGTTTGAAAATTTTGCAAAACTAATCTCCAATCGCCCTCTGGGAGGGCGAGATTTAAAAATAGCCCTCCTAGAGGGCGATTTTTCTGACGTGGCAGATGGCCGTTGGGCGCTGTCTGCCGCGTCGCGGCCTTTTTTGCAAAAAAGTCCCTTGCCGCCCTTGGCAAGGGCGATTTTTCCCCTCCGCGGGGGCCGTCTGCCGCAGGACGGCCGCCCTGGCAATTTTGCAGGTGGCCCCCTTGCCGCCCTTGGCAAGGGCGATTTTTGCCGGTGTTAACGACGGATTTTGGTAATCGACTTGGAAAGAAAAGAGGAAACCGAAGTAGAGAGGAAGGATTGAGTTGGAGTCGGACCAGGCTTCGTATCGGACCTGGTAACCGTATCGGACTGGGGAGGTGTTGCCATAGAGAGCATATCGGCCGATACGGATTCGATGTTAACGTGGGCCGATACGGGTTGTGAGTTGACAGTGTCAACGTGGGCTTGGTCTGGGCTTGGAATAAGCTTTAAGGAAGTTGCCAAATAGAGATAAAGCTCGGTTTAGGCAATTGTATCTTGTAAATTAAGTAGTTTAGATCTAATCTGTGGCTTAAGTCTGTCGCAAGGACTTGTTTGTTAGTTGTAGATAAGATCGTGCCCTACAAGGGTTCTGTTGTAACCTCGGGTATAAGTATCCCGATAGTTTGTACATAGAAACTCTCTCTCAATCAATCATACAACCAAATTAATCTACTTTTCGGCGCATCGCCAACCCTCGCAAGAGGTTGACTCCTGACGAGTTCTTGCTTCCCAAGAGCAAGGTAAGAACTCGTACCCGACGATTTGCATCGTCGGGGCTAGCGTGTCGCTTTAGACACGTTAAGCCCTGATGATGTGATCGTCGTTATCGTGTGTTAGCTAATCTCGATGTGGTTTTCTGATTATGTCTCGCCGACAGTTAACTCGCTTTAGGGTTTATTGTCGACGTTGGTCGAATCAGTTTGCTCGTTTAGATTATCTAAGGCATTTACCATCCCCAAAAGCAATCGACGGCTTGATTTTCTTTGTGTTAAGTCTCGATCCACACTTTGAGTTGCTATCGACCTTAGTTCTGTTTCGAGATCTAACACGAAGCCTGTTTTCGATTGTAAGTAAGGATAATGCCGGGGTTTCAGCCGGTCTTATCTAATGCATGTGATTATTTAGGTTTTTGCATGTGTTTGCCACTTATACACGTGGATCGACGAATATAAACATGTCGGTCACAGAGTGTTTTTAAAGACTTCTTTGTGATTGGCGTATTTATGTTAGCCGATTGACTTGTATAAGTTTACACTAGAGTAATAGCTAGTGCAGTTATCCTCATGAAATCCTCATCGGCTAATTTCATTAATCTGTCACAAGTTTTTAGCATAGGCCGATGAGATTAGATTTCTTTAATTTGCTTATTATATCAAGTAAGCCGATACAGCTTTGCCCTATCGGCTGGGCTATAACAATGTGACATCGGCCTATCGGCCGATCGACCATTGTTTTCTGATATGGTTTACTTGTTTCTTATTGATTGCAGATCAAATCAACTAGCACGCTCTGCGCACGACTAGGCAAGCCAATTTGGACCTGCACTGGAGTTAAGCAGATCTCCCAGGCCGCCATGGTAACGCGGAACCCGTTTGGTTGCTGGACAGGTCCAAATTCTGCGCAACAGCTGGGCGGCCGCCCTGGCAATTTTGCAGGCGGCCCCCTCGCCGCCCTTGCAGAGGGCGATTTTTGCCCAATCTCGCCCTCTGCAAGGGCGATTTTTGGCTTGCTCCCTATATAAGCCGAGTTCGTTGACAACGGCGTCATTTGCAGCGCTCGAGACTCCAGAAGAAAAAACAGAGAGGGGTGAGGAAGAAGAAGGAGAGCGGCGAAGCCCTGTCGGTGTGCATACTCGATCGCACGTAAATACAATATCCCGCTATATGTTTGTGTTATTTATTTTGTTCCCGATGCTGCACGCGCCATGAACGCCGACATCAACGCGGTGATGCTCAGGTTGGATGCAGGACTGCACCTGAACGACGTTGAGCAGAGGTTGACGTTCGAGCGGATGCAGACGAAGATGCGTTCGATCTTGCGTGTCTTCTCGTGTCGTTCGGCCATGGACGCGGTACCTCCGCCGGCAGCTACAGTTCCACGTCCACGCGGCCCGACACCAGGATCGACATCACACGGTGCTGGTGCGTCCACAGGTTAGTTCCGTATCTTATCAGTATGCAAAACCTTGGCCATGTTATTGCAAAACCTTATCAGTAGGTCCGACGCTGCCGACAGGACACTCAGCTGGAGCGAGTGGATCGTCGATCCCTCCGCCGTTCGCGAGTCGGCCCAGCACGTCAGCCTTTGTTGGAGCGAGCGGTCCGTCCATCCCTCCTCCCTTCAATCAGCCGCCAGGTGAGCAAGCGTCTTCCGATGAGTACTACAAACATACTATTTTGGCCGAATGTTGCTTAACTTTTGACATCTGCAGGAGGATACTACCTGGCGGGGATTTTCTGTTCGGGCGCGTCTTCCTCGCAGGCGGGCAGGTCCAGTGCGGGCGAGTCTGGTGACAGCAACGACTTCGACGACCTGGAGGACCCAGAGGACCCAGAGCAGGACGTTCTCGGCACCTCTCAGCTTGGTGGAGCACCACCACCACAGAGCCAGGAGCAGCCACAGGAGACGCCCGCACCAGGTGCCTGCGCTGGTCGTGCCGTGCTCGCTGACTGTCACGCCCGGAAATTCAGAACCAGAATTTCCGAAACTGAATGTGTATTAAAACCCCTGTCCAGGACCAGCCAGGGTACACAGACGACAATGTTGACATACAGATCCACGTATTACAAACACAGTAAAAGTCTTACAGAAATGCAGCGGAAAGACGAAAAGATAAACTAAACTAGAACGGGACTCTTGCAGCGGGCTGGCACCATTCCACAAGCATCCTCGACGGCGGACGAAACCTACTCTTCTGATAAACCTCCATCGGACATATACTCCTCTTCTGGTGTGGGGAAAAATTAAGCAAGGCTGAGTACTACCCACGGTACTCAACAAGTCATGCCGGAAAAGGAGGCATGATGCAAGATATTTCAAAGGAAGGCAGGGGTTTATTTGCATAAAGTAAGCATTTAAAAGCAGTAGTTGAAAGCAGTAGTAAAACATTGAATTAATTGATCAATATTAACCATCGCTGCCCAACGCTACACCACGTTGCGACAGGCCCAAACCATCCACCTGAACTAAACCAATTCCAGTAATTCCAGTTATTAAGAAAGTGAGACTAATCACGGTGAATCTGGTTGATCGCCCATAACCGCGGGCACGGCTATTCGAATAGTTATACTCTGATCAGAGGTGTACATCTGTACCCACAAGACACAGCCTCAACATCATGTCAACCATGCGTCGCGATACTGGAAAGTACCCGAATAGAGACTGTGACAGGACCCTTCGCATAACCCCCTCTAACCAACCGTACCACACCACATGTTTCGCCCCCACCTTTATGTCCAAGGTAGGCAGCCCCCTCTCGTGCCACAGTGAATCCGGCAGCCGATCAACGGGTAAATCCCCCGCCGACCCAACTCCATCACGCCCACCCTATTCTGGTACGTCAGCCAGAGATAGCTACACTACAAGTCCAGCCGTTGCCCACGCTGGCTTGTGGTACGCACGGTATTTCTTCCAGGGTTTCCCGCGAACCGGTCCTTAATTGCCATGGGTGCTTCCATCAAAACCATGCACCCACAGCCCACCATTAGCATATTTTAGTTAAATATTATTACCATGGTGGCTCCTAAACCAAAGTGTCACCATAGGGACTACATTAATTAATTATTCAAGGTGATCCCCTTTAGTGAGCTAGGTTAGCTAAGCATGGCTAAGCACTCCTAAAATCAGCGAACAATGAATTAATTACCCAAGCTATCAAAGGTACACGATAATCAATATAATTGGCTAAGTACAATAGGTATAAACCCACATGAAATGACATTGCGAAATAATGCAGTGTTTACGGAAAAATAAGACATTTGTAAATATAGGTACAATATGATCAATGTGAAGCATGACTTGCCTTGCTCCTGAGCTGAGGCTACCCCTACGACGATCTCGAAATAAACGGGCGCGTCAGAGGTTTCGGAATCTACGCGACAAACAAAGCAAACAACAATACATGCTATAAGTCTACTGAAACAAAGCACAAAAGTATTTTTAATGGATTCTCTGCATTTTTATGAATTTAATGAAATTTGAATGGACTTAAACGGAGCTCGGATGAATTAGTTATGAATTTTTGAAGTTATCTGTGTTTTTACTAAAACAGAAAAACCTAAATCGAATTATTGCGCAATTAATGCCAGGGCTGGCGTCAGCGGCGGCGGCGGCCGGTCCACCGTGGACTCGGTCCACGGGACTGTGGCGGCGGCGGTGCACCACGTGGCGCACACGTGGCGCCGACGCGGCAGCCACGGGGCAGCCACGTGGGCGGCCACGCGGGACGGAGGGGACGGCCGAGATCGGCCCAAGTGGCCGATCTAACGGCTGAGGCGCACGGGAGGCAGGCGGAGGGGCGGCACGGCCCTGAGCTTGGCCAACACAGCCATGGCGCGCGGCGGAGGCTGACGGCCGGCCAGCGCAGCGGCCGGCGGCGCAAGGGCGCCGGCGCCGTGCGACGGCGGGCGGCGCGGCGAGACGGCGCTCAGGCGGCGCCGCGGAGCGAGGCGGCGCGCGGCAGCGTGGTGGAGCGCGGCGGCTAGGGACGCCGGAGGGGAGGAAGAAGAGGGGAGAAGGAGGGCTCACCGAGGGCAACGGCGGTGCGAGCGGCGGACGGGGAACCCCGCGAGCTTGCGAGCCCGACGGCGGCGGTGGAGAGGTGAGGCGCGGCGGCTATCGGCGGCTAACGGTGGCCGGAGCGACAGCGGCGGTGGTTTGAATGGGAGCGGCGGGGCGGAGACAGTGGGATGCACGGGAGCGGCGGCGGAATGGGGAAAAAGGGAGAGGAGGACGCGGGGATGGTTTAAATGGGCTCGGGGAGGTGAAATCGTGGCCGGAGCGGGCGCGGATTTCTCGCCGGAGTGGGGAGAGAGAGAGGAGAGAGAGAGAAGCGGCCGGAGTGGGCGGATCCCGCCCCTCTCGCGAGGCGGGAGCGGGCGGAGTGGGGGCACGGGCGGCGGCGGTTGCGCGCACGTGCGCGGGGCACGCGGGGCGCGGGAAGTGGGGCGCGGGCGCAGAAAAAGGCGGCCGGCGGTTGCTCCCCTCCGATTCCGTCGGCCGGAGGAGGGAGACGGCCCGACAGGTGGGGCCCACCTGTCGGTGGCCCGGACCGGCGGCGAGCGCGGCGTTAGCGGGCCTCGGCCTGCGGCCGGCCCGCAAGAGAGGAGGGGGCGCGCGCGAGGAAAGGAGGCCGGCTGGGCCGGCCCAGCGGGAGGGGGAAGGGACGCGCGGTGCGCGCGCGGCTGGGCTGGGCCGATGGCCCAAGAAGGAAGAAGAAGAGGAAAAAGAAAAAGAAAAAGGAAAGGAAATTTCCTGGGATTAATTTAAATTCCGAATTTGATTTTAATTAGTTTAAAATTATTTCCAGGGCTCTGAAAATTCCACTAAAAATCCTGTTAATGTATTTTGACATGGGGAACTCAAGAAAAATTCCACCTTGCCATTTCCACTTCTTTAATGCATTAATTAATTGGATTTTTCTCCAGATTAATTAAACAATTTCTCCGATAAATTATTAAGCTCGATTTTTACGATTTAGGAAAACTTCAGGGTGTGACAAACCTACCCCCCTTAAACGGAATCTTGACCCCGAGATTCGGAAGTGCTGGCGAAGAGATGCGGGTGGGCGGCCTTCAATTCATCTTCTCTTTCCCATGTGGCTTCTTCCTCAGAGTGATGGCTCCACTGAACTCTGCAGAACCTGGTAACTTTGTTTCTGGTTCTCCTCTCGCTGGTTTCGAGAATACGGATTGGCTTCTCCACATAAGTCAGGTCCTCTTGAATCTCGATCTGATCCGGGCTGGCCTGCTCTTCTGGTACTCTCAAACATTTCTTCAATTGCGAGACATGAAACACATCATGAATACCAGCCATGTTGGGTGGAAGCTCAAGCTGGTAGGCAACTTCTCCTCGATGTTCACGGATCCTGTATGGTCCCACAAAACGTGGTGCCAATTTGCCTTTAGTTTGGAAACGGTGTACTCCCCGAAGCGGTGTGACGCGAAGGTACACATAGTCCCCTGCTTCGAAAACCAACTCCCTTCGACGATTGTCGGCATAGCTTTTCTGTCGAGACTGCGCAATTCTCAACCTTTCTCTGACGGTTCTGACCTTTTCTTCTGCGTCGCTCAAGACTTCAGTCCCAAACAGTTTTCGCTCTCCAGTCTGATCCCAAAAGAGCGGGGTGCGGCACTTCCTGCCATACAACGCCTCAAATAGTGCTATCTGCAAGCTGGCTTGGTAGCTGTTGTTATAGGAGAACTCGACATAAGGCAAACTCTTGTCCCATGCTCCTCCAAAATCGAGCGCACAGGCTCTCAGCATATCCTCCAGTATCTGGTTCACTCGCTCGGTCTGACCATCGGTCTGCGGATGGTAAGCCGTGCTAAAATTCAAACGGGTTCCCAATTCTTCTTGTAACTTCTGCCAGAACTTTGAGGTGAACTGACTTCCTCGATCCGATAAGATCTTCTTAGGCACTCCGTGCAAACACATGATTCTTGCGAGGTAGAGTTCCGCTAGTTTCTTTCCAGAGTAAGTAGTGTGCACAGGAATGAAATGAGCCACTTTAGTGAGTCGATCCACGATGACCCAAATAGAATCATGTCTAGACGACGTTCTTGGCAAACCGGTGATGAAATCCATTCCAATTTCTTCCCATTTCCATTCCGGAATTTGGAGAGGCTGTAACAGTCCTGCAGGTCTTTGATGTTCTGCCTTGACTTGCTGACATACGTCACAGAGTGCGACGAATTCAGCTATTTCTCTTCTCATGCTAACCCACCAAAATTTTTCTTTAAGATCCTGGTACATCTTGGTACTCCCAGGGTGAATTGAATACTGAGTTTGATGGGCTTCCGTGAGTATTAACTCCTTTAACTCTTTGTTTTCCGGGATGCACAGTCTTTCTCCCATCCATATCGTGCCATGCTCATCTTCGGAGAAATCTCGGGCCTTTCCGACCCTCATGATCTTCTTGAGCTCTGCTATCTCCGGATCTTTAACTTGAGCTACTCGGACTCGCTCCACGAGCATGGGTCGTGCTTCTAAAGCGGATGTGAACCCATGCTCAACAATACCAAGGTTCAGCCGTTCAAAGTCTTGTTGCAACTGGCTGCTCATCTCTTCCATACTGGTGGAGTTACAGTAGCTCTTCCGGCTTAAAGCATCTGCCACGACATTCGCTTTTCCGGGATGGTAGTGGATTCCCAGATCATAGTCTTTAATCAATTCCAGCCATCTTCGCTGACGGAGATTTAAGTCCGGTTGGGTGAAGATATACTTCAAACTCTTGTGATCCGTATACACTTCACAACGGTTCCCAATAAGATAATGCCTCCAGATCTTTAGGGCATGTACCACTGCGGCTAATTCCAAGTCGTGAGTGGGATAATTATTTTCATGTGGACGCAACTGGCGTGAAGCATACGCGACCACTTTGCCTTCCTGCATCAGCACACATCCCAGCCCTTGGCGAGACGCGTCGCAATAAACCTGAAAGTCTTTCGTCTGGTCTGGCAGAATTAAGACTGGTGCCGTTACCAACTTCTTCTTAAGTTCCTCAAAACTTCTGTTGCATTCATCTGACCACTTGAATTTCTCATCCTTTTCCAACAACTGTGTCATTGGCTTGGCAATTTTGGAGAAGTTCTCAATGAACCGACGGTAATAACCCGCGAGTCCTAGAAAACTCCTGATTTGTGAAACCGTGCGTGGAGGCTTCCACTTGGTAACTGACTCCACATTTGACGGATCCACTGCCACTCCTTGAGCTATTATAATGTGACCCAAGAATTGCACTTCTTTTAGCCAAAAGTCACACTTGCTGAACTTGGCATACAACCGATGCTCCTTCAATTTCTCGAGCGCTAAGCGAAGATGCTGCTCGTGTTCCTCCTTAGACTTGGAGTAGATGAGTATGTCATCGATAAAGACCACAACAAACTTGTCCAAGAATTCCATAAACACCTTGTTCATCAGGTTCATGAAGAACGCTGGTGCGTTAGTGAGTCCAAAGGACATAACTGTGCACTTGAACAATCCATACCGAGTGACAAAGGCAGTCTTCGGTATGTCCTCTTCTCGGATCCTCAACTGATGGTAGCCTGATCGCAGGTCTATCTTGGAGAACACCGTTGCTCCGTTCAGTTGATCGAACAAATCATCAATCCTGGGCAACGGGTATTTGTTCTTAATAGTGACATCATTAAGTGCGCGGTAATCGACGCACATCCTCTTGGTCTTGTCCTTCTTCTCCACAAAAATTACCGGAGCACCCCAAGGTAACGTGCTCAGGCGAATGTATCCCTTCTGTAACTGCTCGTCAACTTGCTTCTTAACTTCTGCCAACTCGTTGGCTCCCATTCTGTAAGGTCTCTTGTGTATCGGAGCGGTTCCCGGTACTAAGTCGATCCGAAATTTGATCTCTCTTTTAGGTGGCATCGTCGTCAGATCGTCCGGAAAGACTTCAGGATACTCTTTTACAATTGGGATATCCTCCAACTTCTTAGGGATTTTCACCACTTCTCTGGTCTGCTCCTCGGTAGCAACCTGATTCAAACTTGTTACGGACTTATGTGGTGCCGGAGATCAGAAAGCAATCTTTTCTCCCTTGTCATTGGTTAGAGTGACGGTGCGTCTTGCGCAATCGATCACTCCCCTATGTCTCGTCAGCCAATCCATCCCAAGAATGACATCTAGGCCTTTTGATTCAAGAAGGATAAGGTTGGCTAGAAATTGTGACCTTTGGATCTCTATGGTCACTGAGGGGTAGTAGTGAGCGGTGTTCATGTTGTTACCAGGGGTATGAACCTGCATAGGCACCTTAAGTTCCACTACTGATAACCCATGTGCCCCAACAAAATGCTTGGAAATAAAGGAGTGTGTTGCACCAGAATCAAACAATACTGTAGCAGAAGTGGAGTTGACGGAAAACGTACCTAGTACGATGTCTGGTGCTGCCTGGGCTTCCTCAGCCGAGGCATGATTGACTCGTGCTTGCACAAACTGGGACCTGGCGCGCTTGGGCTTCGGACACTTGTCGGCGAAATGTCCAGGCTCGCCGTAGTTGAAACATGTCAATGGTTTTCCTCCAGGGTCTCTCCTGGGTTGAGCCGGCTGAGTCGGCGGTGCAGGTGCCATTGGAGGGCGTGGAGCTGGATTGCGATGGTGCTGTCCACCACTATTGTTAAGGCCACTGCTGCTGCTGGAGTGGAAGTTCCCAGGGTTGTATGGCCGGTGTTGGCGAACGATCATGGTGGAAGGTCCACCTTGCTGTCCGGGCACGAAGCGGGGCCTCTGACTGTTGCCTTGGTGTGCTTTGAATTGGGCCGCTTTTCTCTTGCGGTCCATCTTGTTGCGCTGGTCTTCTTGACGAATGGCCTTGTCAACCAACTTCTCGAAGTCAGCGTAGTCTCCCGAGATCAACTGATTGGTTAGTTCGTCATCCAGGCCTGACAGAAACTTGTCCTGTCGCTCGGCATCAGTGCGCACGTCTTCTGGGGCATAGCGTGCGAGCCGGTTGAACTCATGCAAGTATTCCGTCACGGTCCTGTGGCCCTGGTGGAGCGCACGGAATTTCCTTTTCTTCTGCGCAACTATCCCATCGGGAACCTGCGCTTTCCTGAAGCTGCGACAGAATTCTGCCCATGTAACTTCCGTTCCGGCTGGGCGGGTGACCAAGTAATTGTCCCACCAAGCGGAAGCGGGACCATGCAGTTGGTGTGTGGCGAAAGCGACTTTCTCTTGGTCGTTGCACTGCAGGAGATCCAGTTTCTTCTCGATGGCATGGAGCCAGTCGTTGGCCTCCATGGGGTTGGTGGTGCTTGAGAAGGTAGGCGGTCGCACGCGAAGAAACTTTGGCAGCTTCGACTGGGGTGGTGGAGGAGCATTCTGCTGGTGGTGCTGCTGTTGCTGCTGTTGCATGTGATGCATCATCTGCTGCTGCATCTGCTGCATCATGGCAGTCATCATTTGGGTTTGAGCTGCCAACACTTGCGCGATCGTCGGGTTTTCCGGTGGTGGTGGTGGTGGTGCATTGCCAGTGGAACCATTGACATGAGTCCTTCCTGCGGGCTCCTCGTTGCCGCTGGTTCTGGTGTTTACCATCTGAAGTAGGCCGAACCAGAGTAGAAAAGAAGAAAAACAGACTGCTTAAGAAAGTAAAAGATATAGTCAGAAATCATGTTTTGCTCAGATTCACTTGGTGGATATAAGTTTAGATTTATCCTATATTTGGTGAATGAAACCTAAATATTTAATTTAGGAAGTCAAACACTTAAGAAGCATATACTAGTTGACACGCAAATATGAAAAAAAGCATACAAAAATGAAACACAAAACGATGTGATCTTAATGTACGGTTGCATATGTTTTAGAACCAGGCAAAGTCTAGAAACTAAAAATTAAAAATACCTAATTTTACAACACATCAGGACTAAAGTTACTAGTCGTCAAACTCCACAAAGCATGAAAAGGACATTAAAAAGGAAAACAATCTTGTAAGCAAAAAGAAAAAATCACCAAATTAACCACTACAAAGGACCAAAAATATTTCAGAAATCATTTGAAATTTAAATGTTCTTCAATTTCCAAAGTCAGTATATAGTCAGAAATCATGTTTTGCTCAGATTCACTTGGTGGATATAAGTTTAGATTTATCCTATATTTGGTGAATGAAACCTAAATATTTAATTTAGGAAGTCAAACACTTAAGAAGCATATACTAGTTGACACGCAAATATGAAAAAAAGCATACAAAAATGAAACACAAAACGATGTGATCTTAATGTACGGTTGCATATGTTTTAGAACCAGGCAAAGTCTAGAAACTAAAAATTAAAAATACCTAATTTTACAACACATCAGGACTAAAGTTACAAATGTAACTGACGGCTATTTCCACTGTAAGTTCACTGTAAGTGATGATAAATTATTCTGTAAGTGAAAATGTGGTTACATTTATCCTATATTTGGTGCATGAAACCTAAATATTCAATTTAAGAAGTCAAACACCTAAAAACCATACACCAGCTGACGTGCAAAAAATATTAAAAAAAGGCCTACAAAAATGAAAAACCTAACCATGTGATCTTACTCTATGGTCGCATAACTTTTAGAAACAAGCAAAATCTAGACACTAAAAAAATAAGAACACACTGATATTTACAAAAACATCAGGACTAAAGTTACAAATGTAACCAAGGCCATTTACAAAGCATCAGGACTGTAAGTGATGATGGGATTGTACTGTAAGTCTATATAAGTTTGTACTAAAATTCAGGTCAGAATTATAACAGAACAGTGCAAAATAAAATGAATTACTACAAAAGCAAAAGAGAGAATACATGTGCATAACTTACAAATTATAGCAATGCAGTTCCTCATCAACATTAATTCTCTGTAGTTCCAAGTAATGAAGTACAAGGATGAAGAATAATCAAATAAGAGGAAAATTAAGGTTGCAGGTGGGAATAGCTGTTCTTTTCTAGGTTGAAACTGAAATGAATATTTGATTACCTCTTTATAAGTTCTTTCTTCTTTGCAATTAGTATTTGTATAAAACTGCAACCCTTGTAAATATGAAAAATAAAAAAATAATAATATAAGATACAAATTCAGAAATTCAAAAAAGTTAAAATAAAATTTACATTACATCACTAGTAAAGTTGCAAAATGTAACTAAGGCCTATTCCCATAGTAACTTCACTACAAGTGTTGATGAGTTATACTGTAAGTCTATATATGTTTAAGTCTACATTGTTTGACATTTTTCAAATTAAGGGAAGCATCAAATGGAGGATGAAGGAATAAAGACAAAGGAATCAAAGGATATCTCATGTCAGAATTTTCAGAAATCATAGACAACTAAACTGGACTCCAAAAATTTTTAAATAGTAACTCATAAATATAGAGTGGTTGTTTACCTAGTGAATTGCAACGTAAATTTAACTATAGAGATTTTTACAATGACAAATTACTAAAATTACAATTGTAACTACAGTTTATATGGTATGTAAGTGGATTGTAACTAGATTTCAATTACAATGTAAGTACAAAATTTGTATAAATAAATGACAGAAACCAGTAGACATGTACATCAAATTTTCATTAAGCAAGCAAGAAAGCATAATAGAAATAAATGAAAATTACCTCAAAATTACACTGATGTAAAGTAATGATGCTTTCATTTTCAGTTCCAGGATCTCATTTCTTGCAGGATTTTGCAAAAAGCAACATTCAATTATCAACAATCAATAATGCAGGAACATTTGGATCGGAAATAGAGAAATATGGAGCAGAAACACTGTATGATCAGTACACATTGCTTAATGAAGATGGAGACTAGTAAGCAAAGAAACTATCATGTTTTACAAAAATGAAGCATATATTTATTTGTTGGTCTAATAAAGATGTAATCTAATAAACAGGTAAAGGGAGGACAGATGAGCTATACTAACCTCATGCAACAAATAATTCAAAGTCCACGTGTCAGCTTGCAAGCAAAATGAAGTAAGCATATTGAATAAAAAATATATCTCCCTACAAACAGAAAAAAGAAAAGTTAACTCATTGATACCTACTATCAAAATGCAGGAAAGGCTAGAGAGCTATACAAATATGCTACAAACACCAGTAGCATTTGATGTGAGCACAAACTTTTCGACCATAGATGCTAAATCAAATTGAGAAAAAATGATTTAAAACAGTATTAATAGTTCAACTTTTACACTGCATAATTCAATGATTTTGACAACAAGCAGGTTTTCTCCACAACAGCCACATCAACATGATAGATTGTATGAACAACAGATGTCGACAACACACTGGAGCTATGAAGAATTCGATGAGTTATACAACAACAAGAACATGGTGATATGGACTGAGGTGATATTTTCAAAACTAAATAAAAATATCATGCTAACCTAGTAAACTATTATTTACTAACTGCTAGCTATTATAAATACTAAATTATGCAGATGGCGTCAGAAAAAAGTATGGAAGAGTTGTATGAATCCAAAAATAGTCATTTCAGAACACAGGTATATCACTTTCAATTAAAAACATACAGTTAAAATCATAAAACAAGGGAAAGTTTAAATTTAAATCTAATCCACTTGCAAACTTGCAGAGGAATGATAGAACCGTGACAGATGAAGAAAGTGATCATCCAAACATAGAAGAAAATGAGGATGATCTCCTGTTAAATTCAGAAAATGAGAATGAACAGGTACAGTAACACAAAATTTGTTCCTATTGAGATGACATATCTTCTCTTGGTTTAATTTCATTTTACTACAAGTATAATACTAATCTATTATTTTTTTACAGATAAACAATGGAGAGGTGAATGAACAAAACACAAAAGTGTATCAACAGATAGGATATGCACAAAATGAGCAGGATATTGGTCAACAACTAACAATCACAAGTAAGAATTATGCAAGCACTTCAAACAGCAGTAACAATGGGGAAGTTATAAGTGAAGAAGACATTGACAACTTCTTGCCTAATGAGGAGGACACCAATGCAAAAATTGACAAGAAACACATACCTGATTTTGGAATGGAATTCAGGTCACACAAAGAAGCGCATGGATACTTAAACTTTTATGCATATCTAGCTGGCTTCTCCATCGTCATTACCCACCACTACAAAACAACAAGCAAGAAAAGAAATGGTGAGATCACTAGATACACATACTGGTGCTACAGATATGGTAAAAATGATGATGGTGATAAGAAGAAAAAGAAGACAACTGAACAACAAAGGAATACTAATGTCATAGACAGAACGAACTGCAAGTGTGCGATGGTAGTGAAAGAGGCTGGAAAGATTTTGAAAATACCAAGGCTTAACCCAAAACACAATCACACGCTAAGCCCAAATAGAGAAGCAAAATTCCTAAAATCACATAAGAATATGACACCAGAAGAGAAAAGATTGATAAGGACTCCAAAGAGTGCAACATACCTACAAGAAGCATGATTGTCATATTGTCCTTTCTCCGAGGAGGATTGTCGGCACTGCCATATAACAAGAAAGATCTGAGCAATGTGGCAACATCAATTAATTCAGAGATAAGAAATAGTGATATGAAGCAAGTCATGGACTATCGAAGAAAAAAAGAGGTAGAAGACCCAGGATTATACTACAAGTTGCTGCTAGATGAGAACAACAAGGTGAAGAGTATGTTTTGGACAGATGGGCGATCAACTCAACTATATGAGGAGTATGGTGAATTTGTTAGTTTTGACACAACATACAAAACTAATAAGTACAACCTGCCATTTGCTCCATTTGTTGGGGTTACAGGTCATGGCACCACATGCCTATTTGGGTGTGCATTTTTAGGAAATGAGACTACAAAAACTTTCAAATGGGTTTTTGAGACATTCCTAACAGCTATGGGAGGGAAACATCCAGAAACAATTATAACTGATCAAGACATGGCAATAAAATCAGCAATTGAAAAAGTATTTCCAGATACAAAGCATAGGAATTGCTTGTTCCACATTATGAAGAAATGGAGAGAAAGGACAGGAAATACATTTTCAAACAAGACCAAAAAGGATGTGTATAACGAATTCTATGACATAGTTCACAATTGCCTAACAAGAGCTAAATTTGAAACATTGTGGCCTCAAATGATTGAGAAAAATAATTTGCAAAATATCAAATATTTGCAGATAATGTGGAGAACAAGGAAGAACTATATACCTGTCTACTTCAAGTTAGATTTCTGCCCATTTATTCATAGCACAACACTAAGTAAAGGGATAAATGCAAGGTTCAAAAGGAGGGTAGGCCCAACACACAGTGTGATGACCTTTTTAAAAGAATTTGAGACAATCAATGACACTATCTTTGACACTGAATATTGCAAAGATCATGTGTCTAGAACAAAGAGGCCTAAAACATTTTGGTCAAGCTACAACATTGAATTGCAAGCATCTGAGCTATACAACTTGGGAATTTTCAAAAAGTTTCAAGATGAATTAAAGGAAACATTGAATCTTGAAATGACAGTTATACAACATGGAAAGACATATGAGATATATGTGTTAGAAATGAACAAGATGAACAGTGAAATAGTGAATCCCCCATTTACCATTGATCTCAAATGTCTCATTATATAGGGAGATTACAAGCCTAGGATTCTAGGCATTAGTGTATTACATCAATTAGCAATAAGGTGGATTTATGCCTTTAAATATGGTTGTTACAAAGCAATGAAAAATCCCCATGATGGCTGTTATGGCTATTACAAAGCAATGAAGAATCCTCATGATGGCTGCTTTGATGAGATCAAATAATGGCCAAATAATGGCCTTTGTAACACTCAGTCCATCTTGAGATCAATTTGTTCTTTAATTCCTTCGAAAAACCCTGTGGGAAAAAAATAAGAATAATTTGACTGGTGATTGCTCTAACATGAACCTGCAAGGTTTAAGTAGTAATCGATGTCTTGTTTTATCTCTAGAAAAACCCTTGTGGGAAAACATGAGATAAGACATATGCTTACATCAGACATTGTCTCATTAAAAACTTAGTATGAGCAAACCTACTGGTAAAAACTCATAAAAGAAAAGAGTACAATGTGAAGCGTTTAACAAGATCCATCATTCAGAGAGTCTCCCCCTGAAACTTGCAAGTCTCTGAGCCGTCTCATACCAATTCCCTCAATACATTTCTCGAATGAGGAAGCAGGTAGAGACTTGGTAAAGAGATCTGCCAAATTATCACAAGACTTTGTTTGTAAGATATTTATTTCTCTACTTTGCTAAAGCTCATGGGGATAAAACAACTTAGGAGCAATATGTTTGGTGACGTTGCTCTTGATGTAACCTGTTTGCATCTGCGTAATACAAGTAGCATTATCCTTATAGATAATGGTAGGTGATTCTGAGGAACCAATACCACAAGATTGTTCAATGTGGTTTATCATTCTGCGGAGCCACACGCATTCACGTGATGCCTCAAATAGTACGATGATTTCAGAATGATTTGTGGAGGTAGCCACTAATGTTTGTTTAGATGACTTCCATGATATGGCAGTTCCTCCATGAAGGAATACAAAACCTGTCTGTGATCTGGCATTGTGGGGATCAGACATATAGCCAGCATCAGTGTATCCAACTAAGCTAGGATCATTAGTTCTCTGGAAGAATAAGCCAAGATCCTTAGCACCATTTAGGTACCTGAGGATTTGTTTTCCTCCAGTCCAATGACACTTAGTTGGGGCAGCACTATGTCTTGCCAATAGATTTACTGCAAATGCAATGTCAGGCCTGGTACTATTTACAAGGTACATGAGTGCTCCCATGAGACTGAGATAGGGATATTCTTGTCCTAATATCTCTTCTCCCTCCTCCCATGGTCGGAAAATGTTCTTTTCTTTATCGAGAGATCGAACAACCATGGGGGTTTTATTTGGGTATGCTTTGTCCATATTGAATTTTTCCAATAATTTTTGGACATAGATGGATTGATGCACTAAAATTCCCGAGTGAAGGCGCTCGATTTGCAAACATAAACAAAATCTGGTTTTACCCAAATCCTTCATCTTAAACTCCGTCTTAAGATGGTTGCGGGCTTCATCAATATCTTATGTGTTACCAATGATATTCAAATCATCCACATACATTGATATGATGCAAAATCTTGTGGAGGATCTTTTGATAAAGATGCATGGGCAATCATTATTATTTGAATAACCCTTCTGCAGAAGGTACTCGCTCAGCCGGTTGTACCATATTCTACCTGACTATTTAAGACCATAGAGTGATCTTTTGAGCTTTACACAATACATATTGCGATTTGTGCTATCATTCGGTATAGGGATCCCATCGAGCACCCTCATATATATGTCCGAATCTAGTGAGCCATATAAATATGCTGTCACGATATCCATCAACTACATAGATAAACGCTTTTGAGTTGCCAGTGATATCAAGTATCGGAACGAAATTCCACTCATGACTGGAGAATATGTTTCATTGAAATCAATGCCGGGTCTCTGCGTGAACCCTTGTGCTACAAGCCTCGCCTTATATCTCACCACCTCATTGTTCTCATTCCGCTTCCGGATGAAAACCCATTTGAAACCTACAGGGAAGGTTTTTGGAGGTGTAGGTATTACTGATGAGAATACCTCTCTTTTATTGAGGGAGGCTAATTCTGCTTCAATTGCTTCCTTTCATTTGTTCCAGTCTGAGTGCTTCTTGCACTCTACCATGGATTTTGGATCTGGATCATTTTGGATGGTATCTGCAATTGATGAGGCAAAGTATATGTCGACAATTGTAGTCTTACGGTCAAATGATTCTCCAGACTCAACATAGTTTATGGAAATTTCATGTATCCCAGTTGTCGGCTCAGTATTTCCCAATATGACCGCGTTGGGGTGTCCCAATGTCCCATCATTAGAAATTGAGTGCACTGTTGATGTGGGAAGTTGATTGGATAAATCCACTTGGTGTCTCTCAACTTGAGGTTAAGTTTCATTTACTGTGTCAGAGGATTTTTTCCTCTGTTTCCTCGTGCGCTTGCCAGGATTTGCCGTACTTCTCCCACTCTCTTTTGAGGAAGGGAGTTGAATAGTTTTGTTTGGTACCTCTATTCTTTCTGGCACATTCCTTGCGGGAATGTATGATTTTGTGACACTTTTACTCACAGTAAATGAGTCTGGCAAATTGTTTGCAGCAACCTGCAAATCAATGATCCTTTGAACTTGAAGTTCAGATTCTGTTACGAGGATCCTCCTTTAGGGTGTCAAATGCATCCCAATTTATTTCTGGGCATTCAGTGTGAAACTTGAATTCTCCCCCTAATGTCGGGAAACGTTCTTCATTGAAGATATAATCAACATACCGAGCTATGAGCAAATCCCCTATAAGGGGTTCCAGGTATTTAATGATCGACGAAGATAGATACCCCACGTAGATCCCCATTTTCCTGTGAGGGCCCATGGATGTATGCTTAGGTGGTGAGATCGGTACGTATACAGCACAACCGAATTTCTGCAGATGGAAAATACAAGGAGGATCACCACGAACTAATTGCAGCGGGGAAACTGTATGGTATGTAGTTGGACGCAATTGTATTAAGTCACCAGCATGTAAGACTGCGTGACCCCAACAAGAGGTTGGTAGGTTATTGTCGGTGACATGGGACCAGGGGTATCGAGACCAAAGAGAAGGGCGGCCACAGGGATCCACGTGGCCCGTTCCCCCAGGGGGGTCGGGCCCGAGGGTGACGTGGCGGCTGCCCTCTCGGTTTCCCCCTGGGGTCGGGCCACTCCCATTTCTGCCCCGAGGCCTGGGGCGCCTCGACCCCCTGTGGCTTTGGTGCCACGAGCGCAGGTTAGGTGAGCTCGACGGAGCCCACCTAACCACATTTATGGCGGTCCAGACGGGCGCACTGCGCCGCATTTAATGCAGCGTGGCACGTGCATATCCGGTCCGTGACCGGTCACGGTGAGTGACCGGTCGCAGACCGGTCAGATCGCGGGTTAGGTGGTGCCAGGATGCCTGTGCGCCACGCGCGCGCCAGGCGGCCTGCTGCACGCCACGCCCCGTCCCATCAGAATGATGAGAGCCCTCAGTCTCTCATCTCTCAGCCAGAGTTGGTATGCCAACTCCCGGAGTTGGTATGTCTGCTCCGGTCAGATGCTTTCCTGATTCCGGCGTAGGCGGGACGCAGAAGTCACCCGCCATTTAATGAAGGTTGAAACGGGCGTTCCCCGGGAAGGGTCGACTGACCGAGCGAAGGCATGCTGCGACGTCTGTCAGAGGCTGCTTCCGGCGATAGGATAGCCCTAAATTTAAAAGAATACTTTCTTTCTTAGGCAGCTCGTGGCCCATGTGGTAGCCCCTTGCCATATAAAAGGAGGCCCAGGCCTAAGAAAAGAGGGACGCTGGATGGAGACTCTCCGGGGACTCTCTGGACTCTCTCTGGATTCCATCATACTCTCAGATCTACCAGAACACAGGAGTAGGGTATTACGCTCCTTAGCGGCCCGAACCTGTCTAAATCGCCTGCGTCCACGCGTTTTTCCCGCTGAGATCCCATAGATCAGGGGCTAAGAATTTCGCCTTGCGCCCCCGGCCGAACCGGCAAAGGGGGACCTGCGCGGTCTCCCGGTGAGGAGTTTCAAGCTCCGTCATCTGGCACGCCAAGTAGGGGACGCGCGCGCGTTTTTCTGAGCCCCCATTTCCTTACGTGTGCGCCAAGCTTCACCAGGTCAGCCCTATGGCAGAAGAGGCAATGGCGTATGATCCTTCCTTAAGCGCCAGCGGTGATGGCGGGGAGTTGAACCCGTGCCATCGAGTTTGCACCCCGTCGTCCCCCTCCCGCCGGAACCTTGGGCGGGGGAAGGTGCCTGAGGAAGTCGAGGGATCCGCGACCTCGCCGCCCGCAGGCGATGGAGGAGGACGGCGAGACGGAGTGCGTCGTCGCCTCACCTATGGTGATGGCGGCACGCCCCAGGGCGCGCTCCAGGCGGCGGGCGCACTCTTGCGTCACCCGCCCGTCGTCCCCGATCCAGAGACCCCGGCCCAACGTTGGCTGGATGACGTGGCCAACCTGGTCATGACGGCGCAACGGCGCCTAGGCACCGGCAGGCGGTCTTCCACCGTCGGAACCTCTGGCACTGCCACCGCCGGCTCTACGTCGTCGAGGCGGAGGGCACGACGGGCGACGACCGACACCCGCCGTTCGTCCGCGCTTCCCTCGTCAACGCCTCCGACTCATGGGAATATGCATGGGAGGCTAGACGCCCGGCTCGATATCGAGCGCCGACGCGACGCTCGTCGCGCCGCCCATGCAACGGAAGGCACCTCTTCCTCTGGGGCGCCACTCCGTTTCAGTCACGGGGGCCGGCCCCCGTGTCCCCGGTTGGTGGTGCCGGCTGTCGAGCCTTCGTGGCAAGCCTTCGGAATGTCCGTTGGCCCCCGAGGATCCGGCCCACCATCACCAAAAAATATGACGGGAGCGTCAACCCCGCTGAGTTTCTCCAGATCTACATGACTGGAATAGAAGCCGCGGGGGGTGACGACAAGGTCATGGCGAACTTCTTCCCCATGGCCCTGAAGGGCCAGGCGCGGGGTTGGCTAATGAACCTGCCACCCGCATCGATCCACTCCTGGGAGGACTTGTGCCAGCAGTTCACTACGATCTTCCAAGGCACATATCCGCGTCCAGGCGAAGAGGCGGACTTGCACGCGGTATAGCGGAGGGACGATGAGTCTCTCTGCTCGTACATTCAGCGGTTCTGTCAAGTCCACAACACCATACCTTGCATCCCTGTACATGCGGTTATCTACGCATTCAGGGGGGGCGTGCGGCACAACCGCATGCTCGAAAAGATCACCTCCAAGGAGCCCAGACCACCGCACAGCTCTTCGAGCTCGCGGACCGTGTGGCTCGCAAGGAGGAGGCCTGGACCTGGAACTCCTCCGGCTCTGGAGCGGCGGCTCCGGCTGCCCCTGAGTCCGCCGCTCGTTCAGGGCGGCGGGACGGGAGGAGGAAGAAAAGGTCGGCCCGTTCCGACGATGAGGGTCATGTCCTCGCCGCCGAGGGCGCTTCGCGGGCCCCCCAAAAGGGGAGGCCCGTGGGCGACAAAAAGAAGGAGGTCGACGCTCCCGGCAGAGAGCGCCCGGCCGGCAGGTGGTGCACTGTGCACAACACCTCCCTCCACGACCTCACCGACTGCCGCGCGGTCAAAAGCTTGGCCGAGCGAACGAGGAAGTGGGAGGAGGAGAGGAGGCAGGAACGCCGTGAGGGCAAGGCCCCGGCGACTTCCACCGGCAACCGGCAAAGTGAGGCCAAGCAGAAGGCCCCCGCTGAGGACGTCGACGATGGCGATGATGACCTGGGCTTTCAGGAGCCCGAGGCCACCGTCGCCACCGTCGATGGGGGAGCGTGCGCTCACGCTTCTCGCCGAAGCCTCAAGGCCATGAAGCGAGAGCTTTTGGTCGCAGTCCCCACCCATGAGGCGACGCGGCGGGCGCGTTGGTCGGAGGTCACCCTTACCTTTGACTGGACCGACCACCCGCCATGCGTTGCCCGGGGAGGACAGATCGCAATGGTGGTCTCCCCCACCGTCTGCAACGTAAAGTTGGGGCGCGTCCCGATAGACGGTGGCGCAGCTCTCAACATCCTCTCCCCCGTGGCTTTTGATGCCATCAAGGCCCCGGGGATGAAGCTCCGGCCGTCCCAGCCAATCATTGGCGTGACGCCGGGGCACACCTGTCCGCTAGGTCACATCGACCTCCTGGTCACCTTCGGTGGCCCCGCCAACTTCCGCACCAAGCGGGTGGACTTCGATGTGGCGAACCTCAATCTGCCCTACAACGTGGTCCTGGGAAGGCCCGCGTTGGTGAAGTTCATGGCGGCCACCCACTATGCCTACCTCCAGATGAAGATGCTGGGCCTAAGTGGCCCCATCACCGTCCACGGCGACCTCAAAGTCGCGCTTGCTTGTATGGAGCAGCGCGCGGGCCGCCTCGCCGCGGTGTCCAAGCCCGGCGCCTCCACCTCGCCCGCCCCGAGGCAGCGGATGGCCTCAGGCGACGAGGTCCCGGTAAAGGAGGTCGCCCTGGGCGACGACCCGTCCAAGACCGTCCAGATTGGTGGTCTCTTGGACGACAAATAGAAAGACGCGCTCGTCTCCTTCCTGCGGGCAAACGCCGACGTCTTCGCGTGGAGACCGGCGGACATGCCCGGGGTCCCCAGGGAGGTGAACGAGCATCGTCTCACCGTGCGGCCGGACGCAAGGCCCGTACGGCAGAAGGTACGGTGGCAGGCCCCGGAACGCCAAGCCTTCATCCGCGAGGAGGTGGCGCGGCTTTTGGAGGCCGGATTCATCCGTGAGGTCATCCACCCGAAGTGGCTCGCGAACCCGGTCGTCGTCCCCAAGGCGAACGGCAAGCTCCGGATGTGCATCGACTACACCGACCTCAACAAGGCATGTCCTAAGGACCCTTATCCCCTGCCACGCATAGATCAAATTGTCGACTCCACCGCGGGGTGCGACCTTTTGTGTTTTCTAGATGCATACTCAGGATATCATCAAATTCGCATGGCTAGGGAGGATGAGGAAAAAACTGCATTCATTACCCCTGTAGGAACTTATTGTTATACAACCATGCCTTTTGGGTTAAAGAATGCAGGTCCTACTTTTCAGCGTACTACTCGTATTTCTTTGGGTAGTCAGATAGGACGCAATGTTGAGGCCTACGTCGATGACTTGGTTGTGAAAACACGCAACCAAGAGACCTTGCTCTCGGATTTAGCGGAGACTATCGAAAGTCTCCGCTCTGCCCGCATAAAACTGAACCCCGAAAAGTGTGTGTTCGGTGTGCCTGCGGGCAAGCTTCTCGAGTTCTTGATCTCTGCCCGAGGCATTGAGGCCAACCTCGAGAAGATACGAGCTATAGAACGGATGCGCCCCCCCAGCAAGCTTAAGGACGTGCAATGCGTCACCGGATGCATGGCTGCCTTAAGTCGATTCATATCGAGGCTGGGAGAGAAGGCGCTGCCCCTATTTAAGCTCCTTAAGCGCTCCGGGCCGTTTACCTAGACGGAGGAGGCTGAGCGGGCCCTCACCCAGTTGAAGGTGTACCTCAGTTCCCCCTCGATCCTGGTCGCCCCGGAGCCCGATGAGCCGCTGCTACTCTACTTGGCGGCAACCCCGCAAGTAGCCAGCGCGACGTTGGTTGTGGAGCGCGACGAGGACAGCCCTCGGCCCGCGCGCTCCCACCCTGTGTCGAGTCGACCCGGGACAGAGAAGGGAGAAGAGGCCCCCGAGCCAGACGGTGGCCTAAGGCCCCTGACGACCGGATGTGGCCCTCTGCCCGCTCGTCCGACGGCGCCGGACGCCCCCGACCCCCAGGAAGGCCCCGGGGCCACTGCGAGAAGGCCGCGCCCGACGCCCTCCGACCCCGAGGTCGTCGGCACAAAAGCCGAGTGGGCCCGGCAAGGCCCCTCGGATGACAAGCACCCCGAGAACGGTGCCCTCAACGGAGAGGACAGGCCCCGCCGGAAGGTGCAGCGGCCCGTCTACTTCGTTAGTGAGGCGCTGCGGGACGCCAAGACCCGATACCCTCAGGCCCAGAAGATGCTCTACGCGATTCTGATGGCCTCGAGGAAGCTGCGCCATTATTTCCAGGCGCATCGGATCACGGTGGTCACGTCCTACCCCCTCGGCCAAATCCTACGCAACCGAGAGGGTACTGGACGGGTGGTAAAATGGGCAATCGAACTCTCCGAATTCGAGTTGCGCTTTGAGCCACGCCACGCAATCAAGAGCCAGGCCCTCGCCGACTTCATGGCGGAATGGACCCCGGCTCCCGAGCCAGATCTCGGACTCTCCGCCCCCGAGGCCAACATGAGCCCCTCGCAGCTGCCTCACGCCACCTACTGGGTGATGTAGTTCGATGGCTCCCTGGCCCTTCAGGGCGCCGACGCGGGGGTCACCTTGACCTCGCCGAGCGGAGATGTCCTTAGATATTTGGTTCGCCTAGATTTCCGGGCAACCAATAATATGGCGGAGTACGAGGGGCTCCTTGCGGGACTCAGAGTGGCGGCCGAAATGGGGATCCGCCGCCTCCTGGTTCTAGGCGACTCCTAGTTGGTCGTTAACCAGGTCTCCAAGGAGTACCGGTGCTCCGACCCCACCGGGCGCCTTTGAAGAAAGGCTGGCCCAGCCGTCGGCGCGACCCGACCCCCAAGGGGAGACGGACGCGCCTGCGCGGCCCCCGAGGCCCGTCAGAGTCCAGGCCTCGGGACCCGAGGGGGCCGAGCCTGGCCCCCCAAGATTGATCGCCTGGATGGCTGAGATCCAGGCATTCCTCAAAGATCAGACTCTACCCGAGGACCACAAAGGGAGTGAACACGTCAATCGCATCTCCAAGCGCTACGTGCTGGTGGAAGGGGCCCTCTACCGGCGCGGGGCCAACAGAGTCCTCCTGAAGTGCATTGCTCGGGAACAAGGCGTCGAGCTTCTTGTCGATGTCCATGAAGGCGAGTGCGGAGCCCACTCCGCCTCGCGCACCTTGGTCGGCAAGGCCTTTCGCCAGGGTTTCTATTGGCCGACGGCGCTCCACGACGCAGCTGACCTGGTCCGACGATACAGGGCGTGCCAGTTTCACGCCAAGCAAACGCATCAGCCGGCTCAGGCCCTGCAAACCATACCTCTTTCATGGCCATTTGCTGTCTGGGGGCTGGATATCTTGGGTCCCTTCAGGAAAGCCCCGGGCGGGTTCGAGTATTTGTATGTCGCAATCGACAAGTTCACTAAGTGGCCCGAGGCTTATCCGATCATCAAGATCGACAAGCACTCAACGCTAAAATTCATGAAGGGCATCACTGCTCGGTTCGGGGTGCCTAACCATATCATTATGGACAACGGCACCCAGTTCACCAGTGAGCTTTTCGGCGACTACTGCGAAGACATGGGCATCAAGCTCTGTTTCGCCTCACCCGCCCACCCCAGAAGCAACGGGCAGGTGTAGCGCGCCAATGCGGAAATCCTCAAGGGCCTCAAAACCAAGACCTTCAACATCCTCAAGAAGCATGGCGATTCGTGGATCGAGGAGCTGCCAGCGGTGCTCTGGGCGAACCGAACCACCCCAAGCCGAGCGACAGGGGAAACGTCCTTCTTCCTCGTTTACGGCGCGGAGGCAGTCCTCCCATCCGAGCTCACCCTGAGGTCCCCTCGGGCCACCATGTATTGCGAGGCTGACCAAGATCAGCTTCGCCGAGACGACCTCGACTACCTGGAAGAGCGAAGGCGGCGCGCTACCAGCAAAGCCTGCGGCGCTACCATCAGCGCCATGTCCGGGCCCGATCACTCTGCGTCGACAATCTCGTCCTACGCCGCGTCCAAACGCGTGCTGGACTGAGCAAACTCTCACCAATGTGGGAGGGTCCGTATCGAGTGGTTGGCGTCCCCCGGCCGGGCTCGGTTCGATTGGCCACGGGCGACGGCACAGAACTGCCTAACCCGTGGAACATCGAGCATCTTCGCCTCTTCTACCCATAAGGGGGTCGGGTGTCGTACCTCGGGCTCAGGCCAACCCCGCGCCTCCCTCGGGCACGCAAGGTTGGCCGGGGGCTTCCACATGCACATACTTGTTTGATTTTTTCCTAGCATTTCAATAACAAGCATTTTCAATTTCCTAAGGACTGCGCCTGTGTTATCGTTTCCTTTTGAAAAATATTGACTTGAGTCAGTCTGCTCGTGCTCATCCTTGCCCTCGGCAGCCCGGCTCGTCTAAACCGCCAAACGGGGCCCAGAACCGAGCCGAGCCCCGGGGCAAGGTGAACTCCGGGGGGAATCGGCAATGGCCCACAATCGGGTCCCCATAACCCTCGGTCACCGCGCTCCTGGCCTGGCCAGTCTCGACATGCGGATCTCCCCAGGCACTAGCTTCGACCCGCGCCGTTTAAGGCTGGGGCCCGAGCACGAGCCCTCGCTCAAGCCAAAGATGCAAAGGGATCGCGACACAGACCATCCTTATCACAAGCATATAGCAAACATAGCTAACATAAAAGTTAAAATCTTGTTTGATTGCAGATAAGATGAAGTCAGATATACAAGCATTGGCTCAAAGGCCTCAGAAGATGAAGGAATAAAAAATGAAGATACACGGGGGCCTAGGGGCTCACTCCGACGCACCCGGGTCGCCGGCCTCGCCGTCGCTGTCGTTGTCGGCACCATCGTCGCCGTCCTCCTCCTCGTCGGAGTCGAGAGCGAAGACGAGCCGAGGGGCCGTCCCCTCGAAGCCGTGGACGATTTGATCGGCGGCATCCCGGACTTGGGCACGTGCGTTGGCCTCGGTTCCGGGAAGGAATTCTTCCAGCGCCATCCACAGGGAGAAGTCGGGGTCCCGGGCTTGGTAGCTCGCCAGCACGAGCTCTACCGCCCCCCGGGCGAGGTCCCTTGAGGAAGACTTAACCATCTCCTCGATCTCCTCGGGGAGCCTTTCAAGGTCCCCGGCCATCTCCGAGAGGCGCTGGGGAAGGCCCCCCTGGTTGGCTGCGTACTTTGCGTACCGACCGCTCCAGATGCCCGCCTGACGCCCGGCGCGGTCGAGGCGGGAGACGGCATCCTGAAGCATGCCGGGCCCCACCTCGTTCGACAGCCGGAGGGCCTCAACCTCCCCGGCGGACGAGTCCAGGGCGCCCTGCAGCTTGGTGATGGTGTCCTCGGCGGCTGTGAGGCGGGCGGCCAGATCGCCGTGGCCTGCGGCCCCCCCGACGCTACGCGCCCGCACATCCAGCTCCCTTGCCTGCGCCTCGAGTTCGGAGGCCCGCTGGTTCAGCGCGTCCCTCTCGGCGCGGGCGCTTTCCAGATTACGGCGTGCCTGCTCCTCCCGCGCCGCCTCGCGGCCACGGCAGCTCCGGACAACGTCGGCCGTGCACCAGCCACGCAGGCGCCCGACGATGGCGGTGGTGGCAGCAGGTGCCCCGGCGCCCGACGGGGCATGGCTGCGGGCGGCGGCGGCCTCCCCACGGAGGCTGCGGGTGACGACGTCCCTCCCCATGGCGGCGGCGTGCCGGCCTCCCCACGGCAGCGGCGGCTGCGGGCGGCCACAGGCGGCGGCGGCTTGAAGGGGAGGAGGGATTAGGGTTTGCACCCCTTCCCCCCGTGCCCTTAAGCCGGCTGGGCCAGGCCGGCCCATTAGCTGCCCCCGCTAATGGGCCGCCACCCCGCGCCAGCCACTGGGCCAGGCCGCCTTGCGCACCCGCGCCAACCCCTCGACCTCTTGGACCAAAATCGGCCGATGGGCCGAAACTGAGATTGTTTCGGCCCACTGCCCAATTATCTTTATAATTTTTCGTATTTTACATTTTAGTACCTAACCTTTAGTCAATTTACTTTTCGCAAATAACTAGATAATGTACACTTGCTCTTAGCACCCTGTAATTCTCTGTTATTATAAATATGAGTATATTTTCAACACTCTATGTATTTTCATGTCTTTTATTTTACAATTACTTTGCAACATGTAATTTATCGCTCTATCATTATTATTATTATTATTTTAATGCAAATATGCCATAATGTCTCAAAATTTTGGCTATCACAATGTAGGTGAGATGGCAACCAAAGAGTTTGATATTCTCGCTCTTGATGGTTCCAATTTCCCTGCTTGGGCGATGGATGTCAAAGTAAATTTGTCGACAAATGGACTATACAGATGTATAGATGAAACAACTGCGGACAACGTTACCCCCTCTAACATGTCTAAATTCTCCGCCTTAAAAGTAATAAGGAATCATATCCATCAGGATTTGAAAATGGAGTACATGTATGAGGAGGACCCACGTGCTTTGTGGATAGCTCTCAAAAATCGATATGAACAGCATAAAGCTATCCTCCTCCCAGAGGCAACGCATGAGTGGAACCACCTACGACTACAGGATTTCAAAACTGTAGATGAGTTCAACCATGCTATTCATAAGATATGCTCTAAGCTCCGGTTTTGTGAGAAAGAACCTTCTGAAGCGGATAAAATTAAAAAGACTTTGTCTACAATGCTCCCATCAGAACGGATCATTACTCAACAATACCGTGAGAAGAATTTCACAGTCCACTCTTTACTCATTCAGACATTGAAACAGGCAGAAAAATCATGAACTCACTGTATGGAACTCGAACCAGCGCCTGTTGGGCACTGCACTATTGCCTGAAGTACATGTGAATGTAAAGAAAAATGTCCCGAATGAGAATGCATAGACTGAAAATTCCTTTGGCAAGGGCAAGCGCAAGAGAACCAAAAAGCCACATGGGAACGCCCAAAAGGGGAAGGCATTTCTAAGCCCAAAAATGATAGTGGCAAAAAGACCACTTGCTTCAGGTGTGGTTGCTACAATCATATTGCTAAGAAGTGCAGGACCCCTAAGCACCTTGTTGATCTATACATGAAGTCCATGGGTCATACACAGAACACTCAGAAGCATGAAGCACACTTCATCTCTCAAGCACTGGAGACTGGAGCTATGGACCCCACCCTTGATAGAGCGGGACCGAGCAAAACCAAGACTCCACCAAGTGAAGAGGAAGGCTCTATGGACATCGATGACATGCTCGTGGAATATGCTTCCAACGACATTTTTGGAGACCTCAAATAGGCTCCATAGCTTTAATTTAAATTTGCAAAAGTAATCATTGTAATAAAGACATGATGTTGCCACACCATTTATCAGTTGTAATAGCACACCTGCTATCTTAATATATTCTATGTGTTTTTCTATATTTTGCCTTTATCTTACGAATTTAAATTCTGCATTATATAGATTGTTACGGGAGTCAATCCAATGGGAGAAGAGATGTGCCTAGTGGATAGTTGTACCACTAACACTATACTTAGGGAAGTCAAAATTTTCCAAACTCTCACAAAGAGAGAAGGACAAGTTTTGACCATCGCGGGACGCGAAGCTATGATTGTTGGTTCTGGTAGAGTCACTATCATACTTCCAATGGGTACACAAATAAATATTGAGGAAACATTATTGTTTCCTGATTCAACATGTACCCTACTAAGTTATAGAGATATCCGGAAAAAATGGGATTCATGTGGAAACATATGAAGAAAACAATGAGGAGCTCCTCCTCTTGACGAAAGATACTGGATATGACAAATAAACACTTGAAAAGGTGCCTTCTCTCCCGTCTGGATTGTACTACACATATATCAAACCCGTACCTTATGTTGCATACAAAGTGATTTTTCAGAATGTGGATGCATTCAAAACTTGGCATGAACGCCTTGGCCATCCCGGCATTGGGATGATGAGAAAAATCATGAGCAATTCAAGTGGACATGGTATGAGCGACAAAAAATTCCCAGAATCCTCAGATTTTGTGTGCACCTCATCTGCAACTGGGAAATTAATTTTGAGACCCTCACATATTAAAATAAAAGTTGAACCACTAAAGTTTCTTGAACGCATTCAAGGTGACATTTGTGGCCCCATTCAACCATTGTCTGGACCATTCAGTTATTTCATGGTTCTAATAGACGCATCCACAAGATGGTCTCATGTGTGTCTATTATCGACACGGAACCATGCTTTTGCAAAATTGATTGCACAAGTCATCAGACTTGGAGCAAATCAACCTGAACACTAGATAAAATCAATCAGATAGGACAACGCTGCAGAATTTTCTTCCAAAGCCTTCAATGACTATTGCATGGCTTTAGGAATTGAAGTTCAACATTCTGTACCATATGTTCACATACAGAATGGATTAGCCGAATCTCTTATCAAGAGAATAAAGCTTATTGCTAGACCACTATTGCAAAATTATAACTAACGGAGCTTGAAACTCCTCACCGGGAGACCGCGCAGGTCCCCATTTGCCGGTTCGGCCGGGAGCGCAAGGCGAAATTCTTAGCCCCTGATCTGTGGGATCTCAGTGGGAAAAACGCATGGACGCAGGCGATTTAGACAGGTTCGGGCCGCTAAGGAGCGTAATACCCTACTCCTGTGTTCTGGTAGATCTGAGAGTATGATGGAATCCAGAGAGAGTCCAGAGAGTCCCCGAAGAGTCTCCAGCCAGCCTTCCTCTTTTCTTAGGCCTGGGCCTCCTTTTATATGGCAAGGGGCTACCACATGGGCCACGAGCTACCTAAGAAGGAAAGTATTCTTTTACATTTAGGGCTATCCTATTGCCGGAAGCAGCCTCTGACAGACGTCGCAGCATGCCTTCACTCGGTCAGTCGACCCTTCCCGGGGGACGCCCGTTTCAACCTTTATTAAATGACGGGTGACTTCTGTGTCCCGCCTGCGCCGGAATCGGGAAAGCATCTGACCGGAGCTGACATACCAACTCCGGGAGTTGGCATACCAACTCCGGCTGAGAGACGAGAGACTGAGGGCTCTTATCATTCTGATGGGACGGGGCGTGGCGTGCAGCAGGCCGCCTGGCGCGCGCGTGGCGCACAGGCATCCTGGCACCACCTAACCCGCGATCTGACCGGTCTGCGACCGGTCACTCACCGTGACCGGTCACGGACCGGATATGCACGCGCCACGCCACATTAAATGCGGCGCAGTGCGCCCGTCTGGACCGCCATAAATGTGGTTAGGTGGGCTCCGTCGAGCTCACCTAACATGCGCTCGTGGCACCAAAGCCACAGGGGGTCGGGGCGCCCCAGGCCTCGGGGCAGAAATGGGAGCGGCCCGACCCCGGGGGGAAACCGGGAGGGCAGTCGCCACGTCACCCTCGGGCCCGACCCCCCTGGGGGAACGGGCCACGTGGATCCCTGTGGCCGCCCTTTCCTTTGGTCTCGATACCCCCGGTCCCATGTCACCGACAGTAGCCCCCGGCGTCACGCCCGGGGTGGCCACACTCGGGGGGGCACCCAGGCTTGACGCCACCCCTCGGTCCTGGTGACAGGTGGGACCGGCCCCCAAAGGCGAGCAGGACTCCTACGGTCGTGAGCCGCGCATATTGGCGAAGAATGCCAGTCGACATTAATGAGCGGTCTCCTTGTAACCGCAACATTACTCGAGGCAGCGCGCGGATCGGGACACGTCGGTCCACTTTGCCTGGGGACGTAATGATTGGCGCTTTTCGCGGTAACGGAGCGCGATTAATGCGCGCACGATCTGCCTCTTCTCGTCTGCCACGGTCGCACGACTAACGCGCGCGCCGTAAGCGGGCGAGTGGGGTTAGTGGAGGCGCGGGGGTGAGAAACGAGGGGGCAAAGAGATGGGCGCAGGAAACGAGGAGCCGAGCGCGGCGGAGGCAAGAGCATAAAGGGCGCCGAGGAAGGGATTCGTTTCCTTCCTCTCGCCACTTTTTCCTTGCCTTTGCCATCCGTGCTCTAGCTTTCTCGTTTCTCTCGCCTTCTCTCGCCACGCGCTCTCGTCCTCAAGCTCCCCCTCCGCCGGCGCCATGACGCGGAGCTCCACGCCGCTCGACGGCAGCGTGCTGCCGCCTTCCCGCATCACCAGCGAGAGGCAGGCCGGGCTACCACGCCGGTTCATGCCGGAATCTGCCATCCGGGAGGTGGTCGCGCTGGGCGAGGGACGCCTGGCGCCGCACTACCCGAAGCGGTCCATCTTCTTCCTCTCCTTCGCCATGGCGGGTTTGATCCCGCCGTTCTCCACATTCTTCATGGACGTTCTGGAGTTTTACGGCCTCCAGATGGCGCACCTCACCCCCAACGCGGTGATGACGCTGGCCATCTTCGCACACCTGTGCGAGATGTTCATTGGGGTGCGCCCATCCCTTCGGCTGTTTCGGTGGTTCTTCACCGTGCAGCCGATATCGCCGCCGACGGTGGTCGGTGGCTGCTACTTCCAGCCGCGGGGGCAGGTGTTGAACCGCTACATCCCGTGCGTCCTTCACAAGAAGTGGGATGATTGGAAGAACGACTGGTTCTACACCCCCTTCCCGACGAAGCGCGCCTCTGACTCCTGAGCCAGCCCCCAGCGCAGGCGCCAAGCTGGCGGGCGACGGTGGATCTGGGGGACGGCTATGACGCTGTCCTGGACTGCCTGGCGGGCTTGCGAACCTAGGGGCTCACGGGGGCCATGGTGTTCGGCGATTATCTCCGCCACCGGATTGCGCCGCTCNTCTTAAACTAAAATCAATTGTGAAAAACAACTGGCTTTCCCTTGAAGCTTGCTTTAAACACTAAATTTCCCCTGACTTGCTGAGTACTCCCGTACTCACCCTTGCTCTATATAATTAAACCCCCCCAGTTCTCGAAGACGAAGAGGTGGACCCTGCTGTTGAAGAGTTCTTCTAGGAGCAAGCCGACTTCGAGCAGTAGTAGGGTTTCGGCCTTTCCCCAAGGCTTTGCTTGTGGCTTAGGGCTAGTCTCCGCTTTCTGCTTCCGCCTTTTTGTAATGCTGTTGTGAACTCGGGTTCTGTCCGCAGTTCCAACCTTGGTTGTAATCCTACTCTTAATAAAGAGACCGTTGTGGTTGTGATATTCTGTCTTCCTGTTGTACCAGCGCTGCTTCCTGGGACTGGTACAGGCATACAGGTTAATTTGGATCGCCTTATACTGGCCTCCGTCCGGGGCTAGTTTGGGGCGTGACAAGAGGTGAAGTGTGCTTTATGTTTTTGGGTGTTCTGTGTATGACCCATAGACTTCATGTATAGATCAGCAAGGTGCTTAGGGGTCCTGCACTTCTTAGCAATATGATTGTAGCAAGCACACCTGAAGCAAGTGGTCTTGTGGCCACTATCATTTTTAGGCTTAGAAATGCCTTTCCCCTTTTGGACGTTCCCACGTGGCTTTTTGGTTCTCTTGCGCTTGCTCTTGCCAGAGGAATTTTCAGTCTGTGTATTCCCATTCGAGACATTTTTCTTTACATTCGCATGTACTTCAGGCAATGGTGCAGTGCCCAACGGGCGCTGGTTTGAGTTCCATACAGTGAGTTCATGGTTCTTTTCTGCCTGTTTCAATGTCTGAATGAGTAAAGAGTAGACTGTGAAATTCTTCTCATGGTATTGTTGAGTAATGATCCGTTCTGATGGGAGCATTGTAGACAAAGTCTTTTCAATTTTATCCACTTCAGAAGGTTCTTTCTCACAAAATCGGAACTTAGAGCATATCTTATGAACAACATGGTTGAACTCATCTACAGTTTTGAAATCCTGTAGGCGTAGATGGTTCCACTCATGCGTTGCCTCTGGGAGGAGGATAGCTTTATGCTATTCATATCGATTTTTGAGAGCTGTCCACAAAGCACGTGGGTCCTCCTCATACATGTACTCCATTTTCAAATCCTGATGGATATGATTCCTTATCACTTTTAAGGCGGAGAATTTAGACATGTTAGAGGGGGTAATATTTTTCGCAGTTGTTTCATCTATACATCTGTATAGTCCATTTGTCGACAGATTTACTTTGACATCCATCGCCCAATCAGGGAAATTGGAACCACCAAGAGTGAGAATATCAAACTCTTTGGTTGCCATCTCACCTACATTGTGATAGCCAAAATTTTGAGAAATTATAGCATATTTGCATTAAAATAATAATAATAATAATAATAATAAAGTGATAAAATAAATGTTGTAAAGTAATTGTAAAATAAAAGGCATGGAAATGCATAGAGTGCTGAAAATAGACTCATATTTATAATAACAGAGAGTTACAGGGTGCTAAAAGTAAGTGTACAGTCTCTGGTTATTTGCGGAAAGTAAATTGACCAAATGTCTGGTACTAAAATGTAAAATACGGAAAATATAAATATAACTGGGCGGTAGGCCGAAATAATCTCAGTTTCGGCCCACCGACCGGTTTTGGTCCAAGAGGCCGGGGGGGTGGCGCGAGCGCGCAAGGTGGCTTGGCCCAGTGGCCGGCGCGGGTGGCGGCTAATGGGCTGGCCT
Source organism: Oryza officinalis (assembly GCA_008326285.1). NCBI lineage: Eukaryota > Viridiplantae > Streptophyta > Magnoliopsida > Poales > Poaceae > Oryza > Oryza officinalis. Next base: position 5,820,202 of record BDMV01000009.1, read on the forward strand.
GGCCCAACCGGCTTAAGGGAGGTAGGGGCGCAAACCCTAACCCCTTCTTCCCTTCAAGCCACCGCCGCCTGCCTGTGGGAAGGGAGGCCGGCGCGCCGCTGCCACCGCCGTAGGGAGGGCTGGGCGTCGCCGCCGCCATTGGGAAGCCAGGCAGCCATGGGGACGCCAGGCGCCGCCGCAGCCATGGGGAGGCGCCGCCGCCCGCAGCCGTGCCCCGTCGGGCATTGGCGCAACTACTGCTGCCACTGCCGTCATTGGGCGCCGGCACAGCTGTTGCCGCCACCGCCGTCGTCGGGCACCCGCATGGCTGGTGCGTCCGACGTTGTCCAGAGCCGCCGTGGCCTGCCGCCGGGACCGACGCCGCCACGCCACTGCTACCGCCGATCTGCCGCCGCCGCCACACCGCCGATCTGCTGCTGTCGTCGCCCTGCACCCCCTCTCCCCCCCCACCTCCTAACCTCTTTTCTTCCCTTGCTCAGGCCTCCCCCTCACCCGAGGGTGGGGGTCGACTGGCCTTGCCGTCGCCACTCGTCTTGGCCGAGACATGCCCGGTCTTGATGATGCGGCGGAGGCCGGGGCGTGCATTCGCCGCCGCGGCTGCGGTCGGGTGGCCAGGAAATGGAGGGATTAGTGGTGGAGATGGAGGTGTGATCGCAGAGCTGCTGGAAGCGCCCGCTGCCATGTAAAAGGGCGAGGCTCCGCAGCGTGCGACGATGGTGCCTCTGAGGAGGAACTCCGATGGATCAGCTGGTGTTGGTGTGTGCAACGGTGTCGCCGATGAGTAGTCCGGTGACGGTGATGGTGAAATGGCACGGCGATGATGCTCTGTCCAGCCGTGGTGAGGGCAAAAGGACGTCACCACGTCAGGCTTCTTTTGCTGCGTCCGCACCCTCGCTGTCCACCCATGGGACTCGCAGTGATGCGGTGACTCCACCAGAATGCGTTCTGGTGCCGTGCACACGTCAGTCACCGCCGGAGTCCCTTGACGAGTTGCGAGGGTGCTGGAGTTGGCACTGCAGGCTTCGGTGTTGCCGCGAGCAACGGCACCGTCATCGCAGCGTCGTCCTCCTCGTTTGGCTAAGCCAGAGGGAGAACGGGGGCCACGGGCCGCAATGCCGACACCACGGCCCCTGCCACGTCGAGGACGGTGCACCGAAGCTCGGAGAATCCACTTGATCTATTGCATGAGACAACGGAGGTCATGGGGAAGGGAGGATTTGGCATCGACGAATGGGACGAGCCATCTTACCCTTCACGTGTCGGTGAGTGCTTTCACCGTTCTTGCTCGGTTAGAACGTGCTGATAACGTGTTAGAAATGAACAAGATGAACAGTGAAATAGTGAATTCCCCATTTATCATTGATCTCAAATGTCCCATTATATAGGGAGATTACAAGCCTAAGTATTATATCAATTAGCAGTAAGGTGGATTTATACCTTTAAACATGGCTGTCACAAAGCAATGAAAAATCCTCATGATGGCTGTCATGGCTGTTACAAGCTTCATCATCATGATGGCTGCTTTGATGAGATCAAATAATGACCAAATAATGGCCTTTGTAACAATATGCAGCTACAAATCTGACAAAAAAGGAATTCAGACAAAGGAGATATGTGGTCATAACAGACTTGCCACAAGAAAACTTTGTTTGCATATGTGCAAAGTTCTTAAAAGATGGAATCCTCTGCAGCCATGTTCTCAAAGTGATGTTGGAACTGAAAATTAGCAAGATACCTGATAAGTATATAATTGAAAGATGGATGAAAAAGGAGAGGAAATGCATATCTAGAATTGAGAATCCAGCTACTGATGGGAAACAGCTCAGTTCTGAGATTTAATGTGTTATCTAGAAGAATGGTGGACATGGCTTCAAAAGCCTCAAAGAGAAAAGATACGTACTTTACATGCTAGATCAAATGGATAGCCTAGATAAAACTTTAGACTTGTTGATTCAAGAGGGAGATAAAAACCTGCCACATGACGAAAGCAGTACAATAGAAGAAACAATTGGACAACAAACAGATCAAGAAACACTCAATGAAGAAGAGGAAATTGAGGAACCTGATTTAGCAAACACAAAAGGAAAGAAATCTGCCAGAACAAGAGCGATAGTAGAGAAGATAAAAGAGATAACAAATAGGCATTGCAAACGGTGTGGAAGGACAAATCGTACAATAGAGAGCTGCCCATTGATGCAAGCTGCATACATTTTGCAAAGTCAACAAAAAACATCAAAAACAAGTAAGAAATAAATTTTTTAAATAATTCAACCTGTGCAATTACAGTGGATTATATAACTCCTACATATGGATTTACCGTTTGCAGGGACTATTGAAACAAAGAAGAAACAGGAACAAGAACAAGCATGGAATTCTTGAGGCAAAAGAAATGTACACATATTCAGCTATAAACTGAATTATGTTTTCAAATCAGTAAACAATAAAATAGGTAGCAGTATAACAAACCTGACAGTTTTTTAAATAATGTTTCCATTTGCAGGAAAGAAGCAAACTTGTAAAAGATCAGGCGAATACACCAAATAAGAAGAGTAAAACAGGTTGATGAAGATAAATGGAAACAAGCATCGACAGGAAAAAGAAGCACTACTGTGTTACATTGTCCAAAATAGTGAAATGATTGTGAAACAAAAAAGATTTAAAATACTATACTGCTGGTTCACAAACCAGGGACAACAATGTTTGACATTTACTACTACAAAACTATGCAGATCAGATTGCTGTCTATATACTATGTTTTGTTTAGCATTCAGTACAGTTAAAGAGCTGACTCATCTCATCCTATGTAAGTCCTATGCACTCTAACATCATAAAAAGAACTTTTCTGAGCTCTCTCATTTGAATGTAGCTTGACGAGAACGTGGAAATTTGACCTACAATAATACAATATGATACAGAATGTAAAATTAAGAAAGACATAAATAAGAAACACAAAACTGAACAAAATAAATCAACCTAGTTAAAAAAATTACTGAATCAAACCAATTTAAAACAACATCTTCAATTTCTGTTTGGAGCATTTGATTCTTTGGATGGAAGAATATTTGATTGACGTATTGGACATGAATGTTGTCAATGTTTTCATTTGAAAGCTCGTTGGATAATAAAATCCTAGGAGACCAAATCTCAATAAATTTCATCACATATATTCCATAATCACAGCTGAAAGCAAATTCAAAAAAAATATTTAGTTAAATCAAATAATACAACAACATATTGGGGAAAACAAATAGAAAAAAAGTAACATAACCTGAAACTTGACGTGGTACTGGAGAGAAAATAGTCTTGAAACTTTGAAAATCCATAGGTAAGCAAACAAACTTATCCCATGCAGCTTGAAAATTTTCTTTCTGAAAAACACATAAAACACATTACTTTAATAAAAAACATATAAGAATAAATAAACAGCAATTAGATATCAACCAAAGGAAAAAGAAGAGATCTTTCTAGCTGAGACATAATAGGTTCAAAGTACTCATCACCCTCATTATGCAATGAATCTAAAAAAACAAGCATCCTATCTTGATATCAACAACAAAAAGGAACCAATGCTGATTGAAGTTGATTGGGAAGTATAACTACAGAAATAAGATAAAAAGAATTAATTTGCAACACATAGAAATAAAAACATATATACAGAAGTTAGTTAAAACAAAGTTATCATGTCACACAAGTGCAATTTTCTAGCTTTAGCAGCTCCAAGAAAAAAAAATTCACTTTCTCCATATCACAAATAGAGGCATCAACAATCAATTGTTCCTAAAGTTATATGAACAAATCAAATAATGAGAAGATATAACTGAAATTTACACATATTGAATAGGAATATAACCGAACAAATAACTTACACCAGTAGAAGGGAAAAAGTAATTCTTCTTAAATCTTGAAGGGTGATTATTATGAAACATGACTCGATAGAAAACAGACATGACATGACTTGAGACAAAACCACCTTTCTTCAGTGAATAACCAAAGCTATATACTTTCGCTTTCACATTATCAATGTCAACTGCATCAAAACTGAAAAAAAATGTATATATCCATTAAAAAAAATTAGATATACATATGAACAATAAGAAATAAGAAATTTTCAAATACAAATAAATACCTCTGCCACTTGGAACTATCAGCAAGGCGACAAATAGCAATGAAGTATCGGTTTTCTTCATCAGTGATTGGAAAACAAGGTCTCTCAATGACAAAAGATCTACTGCATGTCTAGCAGGAATAAATACTCTCCTTGGACCATATATAGGTAACTTGCCACCAGAACTGCAATCTTGAGTGCTTGCAGAGAGATTATTGGATTCATTGTACAGTTCATCAGTCTTTGTACATAGTTTCTTACAACGATCATTAAATTTTGATTCACCAAGAAACTGAACATCAGGAGAATTCTGAAACAAAACTTTGTCAAAAAATAAGACATGACCAAACCAGAAAATAAACCAAAACAAGAAAAGTTGATCTGCTATTTTTTGCAATGTCAATTGGGTTGACCTGGTTACAGAACTGGCGCAACTCTCAACTAGTTTTCACAAATTTCAAAACTGAAAAAAGGGACCACTGCTATTTAAGAACTTCTTGGGCAGCTTTAAACTGAAAACTAAACAAGCTCAACCTAAAACTGACTGGAATTAATAGTCCACCCGGGATGATTTCAGCCCAAAATTGCCCTATTGCAAATGGGCTAAAATGTGTTCATAATAAATATGAATAATTACATTCAGATTGAACTGAAGTTACATCTGTAACTAAGATATAACTGCATGAAAAGTACACTGTAACGAATGATAAATTTAAAAATAAATTTGTAATTTAACCATACATTACAAAAGGATTTATATGCTGATGACAACTTTTGCTATGAATCTGAATTTCAGCCATAGAATCAAACAAGCCATTCAATAAAAACAAACACACAAATGGGAATTGTATAACTTACTGTTAAATCTTGAAATATCCTCTTGTTGATATTTTCACGATTGCTTCTTTGGGTAATACGAAAATTTCGATTGCCACGAATCATATCATCAGGAGTGTCGTCAACTGATTGAAAAGAGATAAAATGCTACAGTGGTACAAATTTTTATAAAAATTTGGTTAAATGAAATTTTCAGAAGGAAAACTTAAAAAAAAATTACAAACTTGTACCTAAGAACAAGAGGGCGTTACATCTTCAGCAAGTTCATTCTCTTGATCACAATCGCTCACATCATCATCAGAATCTAATAGCCTAAATGATGGCATATCTTCAACAAAAATAGGACGTCTACTATTGAAGTGTGTTAATCTGAACCTAAACTTGTTTGCAACATTCTTTACAAGACTAAGAGCAGCTAAAGGACCTAGTGAAATAAAGAAAAAAGAGAACAATAATTAATACATCCATCAAAAGCAAAAAAAGGAAATTCAAAAGGCAAAATTAAATTGACAGTTCAAAAAAAACCAAACCTTGATTAGTATCATTCAGATTGTTATTCCTAGTCCTCAGATATCCAACATCTGGAGTAAGCAAAGGTTGATCTGATGCAATATATATATATATATATATAAAACATTTGATTCATTATTAATGTGTATTGAATATATATATATATTCAATACACATTAATAATGAATCAAATGTTGGTAATTTACCTTCAAGACAGCTTGGAGCATTATCATTACCGCAAGGATTAACAACAACCTATACAAAAACATAAGTACTATGTTGGTACAATTATAAAAATACATGAAAAAAAAAATAATGAATGGTAAAAAGAAAAAAGACATGCATACATTTGCACAATTGATTGATGACAATAGAGCATTTGAATCTTTGGAATGATGAGAAACATCGCAGTGGCATCATCTGACTAATGACAGAAAAATAAATTAACAACAAAAAAAATTAAAGTTTAGAACAAATCACACTTACAGTAATATCATTGTTGTGTATTGACATAGTATTCAACAATATGTTGTCATCATGACCATTGTCAATGGAACCATAGAAGTCTAGAAAAACAAAAAATAAATTAATAAAAATAATAAAATAATAATAATAATAATTTAAATAAAATTTCATAAAAAAAATATGATGCAACATACCAGCAATTCTTTCAAGGGATGGACAATCCTTTCCATTAGATCTTGAGAAGGACTTATCAAGTGATTGACCATTGCATACACTTTTGTTTTTTGAAGTAGATGCAAGACCATCTTGAATAAAAAAGGAAGGAAACATTTCAGATCATGAGAATGGACATAAAATAAATAGGAAAAACAAAAATAAAACCTAGGGATATAAATTGAACTTACCAGCATTTAAAACAGGAGTATAATATTGCATTCTTTTTGGACTTGTAGGATCAAAATAAGAAGGTCCAGCTTCAGAGTTAATTTGAGATGAAACAACATGATCTTCATTCTAATCTTGTAGTGGGTCACTTTGACTTGATTCAACAAGCAGCAATAATATAGAAACCAGCAGATCTTCAGATGAATGACTATCAACAATATGATAACTACAGCAATGAGCGCTAAACATTTCAGAGATTTTGTCCTTGAGAAAATCTGGAACCATAGTATCAATGGCTGAATCAAGTTTAGATCAAATCGAATTCGACCAACAATGTGCAGGCTTAGGCTACAGAGAATAATCAAAAAATCAAAAAAGTATATTGCAGAATACAAAATAAAAACTTGAAACAGTTTAACATTAAAAAAATACCTGGAAATAACATGTTGACTTGAAATCCTTAAGAGGCCTTAGCCCAAAGTTGTTTTCATTTATCTTGTCTAATTCAGAGAAAGTTGATATCATATCATGTTTCCAGACACATATGCGGGGACAGCCTTGTTCAACATTTCTTGATCCAAAATCAACAAAATCAAGATAATAAACCTATAAAAAGAAGATTTAAAAACATTAAGCAATGCATTGTAAAAAAATAACATAATTTAGAGAAAAAAAAGACAAGAGAACTTACAGCCAAGTAGTACAAGCAACCCCCCAAACTTTTGGTCTTTTGAAATTTTTTGATATATGTCATCAACCATTCATAAACAAATTTGGACCAATCAAAGCTTTTCAGGCGATTAACATCTTCAAAGATAGTCAAATACTTGATGCTTGGGTTCAAAGACGAGTTGGGACATAAAAAGCAGCCCAAAGCAACAATGAGAAAAGAAGTGATTATTTGATCTTCAGACAAATCTTTCTTTTGAATTAGTTGATCACCGAAAAATTTAACAGAAGGCATATCACCCTGACCAAACATAGAGAGGATTGACTCCCTCCCTGCTTCATAATTTTTTCCAAATTCTATTCCACATAAAGGCAGCCCAAGAACAGCATGGACTGATTCTTTTGTAATTGGAATGATCTTGTCCTTTAGAATGATTTCAGAAGTACTAATATCAACCTTGTTAGCAATCCAAGTTGCAAACTTTATAGGAACACAGCTGCTATCAAACATTAGCAAAGGCTCGAACTCATATTTCTCTACAATTGACTTTTGATAATCAGATAGAGAAGAAAGAACTTCTGAATAATATTTGGCAGAGAATCTTGTGAATGAAGGTTCTGAGTTAGCACGACCCTTCTGTTTCTTTACCTTTGAAACAAAAATAAATGAACTAAGGTACCACATACGTAGCAAAGTAAAAAAAATTGCTATATAATAATTGGCAGGAAACGAATAATACAATGTACATAATAACAAAACAAGAAAAAAGAGAAAGAGCATACATGAAGCTTCTACAAATCAAAAGAACTCATCAATGTCTTTTTCATATCTTCAACTATCTACAAAGATTAAAATGTAAATTGTATCAAACATAAACAAAATCAATACTTAAATTAGTAAATATATGTGCACATACCATCTTCCTGTGTAATCCAAAAAGAATATCATCCAATTTTGCAGGAACATGTACCCCATCATCCTAAAGAAAATGCAACTTGATATATAAAATCTATTAATGGAAAGACATTTATTAAAAATTAGCCATAATAATATTACATCATTAGAAGGAGCAACATAGTTATCATCAGAGTCATCAGATACAATATCAATAGGATCTTTGCCCAGCCTTGAATTGTGAATAGGAGCCATCTAAAAAAATAATTGGAAATTAGTATTCAAATTTTAATCAGTTATGTAATTAACTGAACATTGAAATAATGCATTAAACTTTAGAAATTAAAAAAACAAAGAGTAGAAACCAAAAGTTTAATGGAGACATCAGCTACATATGCAATACACACAGTATCAAATATATATCTTCAAAAGATTTAACTAACAGTATCACACAAACTATTTCATGATGTACCAACTAAATAATAATAAATTAGATCACAACCCAGAGTATACAACAAATACACAAAAATAACTGAGGTAGTATTATAAAACTGAGAAATTGAACACGACATTTTAAAACTGAGGTAAACATAGTGAAAAAATATTGACTGTGCAAACAACATCCATATGAGTTAAAAAGGGATACCCAAGGTACAAAAAGCAAGACAGATGCTATTATATAGGAGTAGTACTGACAATTAGGAGTTTATCCTGCAGGGGCAAGCATGCATCAAAAAGAGAGAATAAAGTAAAGAAAAATCAATTCTCTGTTCAGTCATAAACAGAAAAATAAGATAGATAAATTTTTACACTACCATACACAATATCTCGTTCAAACAGGGCACTACCATATAAAATATCTCGCCAAATCAGAACCGCTAATAAACAAAAGGTGTGAACACAACAATAAAAGGCATCAAAGAACACCACACAAAAATTTAGTGTTGTATCAAAAAACATCAATTTGGAATGTGATGTGACCATGGCTACTATGGATATAACCGTTGCTCACATCATATCTCAACAAGAAGATGTCAAGATCGAGTTGTCCAAGTTCTGGAATCCAATTCGTCCACCTACTACAGTGCTAATTTCAAATGGTCGCCAAATATACATACAAGCTCCGTTTTTGACCCATGACTACTTAATGAAAAGCTCTTGGAGTACTCTTTCCAATAGATCTAGCCTCATCTCCAAATTCCATCCTAGTCAGCCGCAATCACAGAAACAAGGTGCTACGTCACCTATAATGGGCCTATGGGCTTGTAACTTTATCTGGGACACCGGTCCAGGTGGGGCCCATGTGGGGTGCACCCCAACCTGGTGGAGCACGACCTAGAAACCCTCTTAGTCGTCCTCCCACCCCCTTTAAATAGCTAGATACCCCTTCAGGGTTTCTCGGGTGGGTTTTGTTTAGATTAAAGTTAAGCTTCGCTACTTTGCCTTGTAATCCCGTGATCGGTTAGATCACCGGTTTGCTCGTTACGGAACCTCACCTTTGATACTTTTATTGATTCAATCCAACATCTTTAATCCGCAAATTGAGTTGCTTGTTCATCTTGTTCTTGCTAGTTCTCGATTGCTTGCAGGAACAAATACCCTCATGGTTGGGCTGACCGTGCATCCGTCAAGATTCATGACTGCCTCTGGAGTCGGTGTAACGATTGCTAAGGCGCAACGTCCCTGGACAGTTGTAGTCGGATCGCCAACGTCGCTCCATCCAATCGACTTATCCTCTCGGGACACCCTTGTGCACATCAGGTGGTATCAGAGCAGCTCAGGGTTTATCAAGTGGTATCAGAGCTTTCGTTGCTCGGTGAGTTTCTATCTACCTATTACTAGAAAATAGCCTACAAAAAAAGAGAGAATTCCATCCTTTACCTTGCCATATTTGTGCCATTGCATTTTTCTTTTCGGTTTTTGCTTTGTTGAGTTTTATGCTGCATCGTCGAGTCGTGTTGCTGGTCTTGGCGTGTAGTCTGTTTAGAATTTCAAGTTCTGGTCACGTTTAGCCCACCACATTTAGAAATAGTAGACTAGATTAGATTGGTTTTTGTTTGTAAAAAGAAAATTGGTATCGGATTCAAGTTTCGTTTGCAAAACCGAAATCCATACAACGAGAGCATTTCATTTCTGTATAGATCGAATTTTAGTGTTTGGACTTTTACATTTGAGTCCCTGTAATTTTCATATATACATTTCAGTCCTTGTAATCTTGCATTCAAGTCATTGAGTCGTTTTTGCTAAAAAAATCAAAAAAAAGAAAAAAAGGAAGAAAGGCAGAAAGGTGCTAAAAGAAAAAAAAGAAGGAAAAAAAGAATGAAAGAGAAGAGAAAATCAGTTGTTATCTTTGAGTTTACTTTTGTATATCAGAGTTGTGCTTGAGTTGTTCATAGTGTTGTCTTGTGGTATCGTTTGTGTCTAGACTCGTGTCTCTAGTACATTTTAGCCTAGGACCAGCATGGTACTTGACTTTGAACAAATTTTCAACTTTGCATTCTCTGAGCATTTGCTATTCCTTTGCCACATATTTAAGCCTACCCAGAGCTTCAAAGATTTGATTGCAGCCGTACAACAAGTGTTTGCCAAGGCATCGATACATCCAACCTCTATTGGGTCTAGGTTGAGTCGGTGCAGTCACTATTCCGTTTGCTTTAGTAAGATCTTGTAAGAGGTTGGTTAAAAGCTTGAGTGTGTGTGATATTTGAGCCTCCACTACCTAGTAGTTGATAGGAGCGTGCATATTCCTATGTATGTTTCTTGTTACCTAATAACCATGGTAGTGTTACGCAAGGGGATACAAGATGGTCATGCTCAACATTGACTTCTTCACCTTCGACGAGATATGACGACTTCTCCACGTGATTCATACGAGGTACCTGACTAATTTTGCGCGAGTTGAATTTAAGTTACCATTCTATGATGGTAAGTATGATTCTGTTGCTTATGTTGATTGGGAGCTAGCAGTAGACAACGAATTTGATAAATATGATTTTTTTGATGCTCAAAAGATTAACGTTGCTAGTAATAAGTTTACCTTTTCCGCATTCTTTTGGTGGAGTCATGTTAGTAATAAACCTAAAACTTGGGATGAGTGCAAAACCATGATGAGAAAGCATTTTATGAGTTCTTATTACAAATGTATTCTTCTTGAGAAACTAGAACATCTGAAACAAGGTAATAGAACTGTTAGAGAGTACATCTATGAATTTAAAGTTTGTATCATCTACAATGGTCTAAAAGAATGCAATGAGAACACAATGAGTAGATTTTTCAAGGGGCTTAATTATGAAATTCAGGTTATGCTTACTAATGTGACATATAATCATATTGGACACCTTTTCATGCTTGCTCGTAGAATTGAGAGTCAAATCATATCAAATGCGAGAAAGAATAAACAATGTGATTTAGCTCCTGTTTCTAAATATCCTATATCCTTGTACAATGTTGATGTGCAAACATTGGAGGAGCAATCTTTTGTCTCTTGTTACTAACGTTTTGCGGGAAGTTCAGAACATTCAACAAAAGAAGGAGAATGATGTACTTGAGGAGAAAGAGGAGAAGCATGAAGCACCTGTGATGTCTGAAGAAAGTTTGCAAGGTAAAATAAATGGTGCTAAGATAAATGAAGGTGAGTATTCTCAAGCTGAGCTGCACATGTCCACTTTTCATGCTATAGTCGAGCAACCATTAGTGGAACCAATTGCTGAGATTCCTTTGTCACAAGTTGATTTGTTTGCTACTCTTTGGGATAAAGAAGATTTGTGTGATAATGCTTCACTTATATCAATGCCACAACTAGTGAATGAACATGCTATTTCTAATGTTAGTTTTTTATGTGCTGATCTTAAGCATGTTGTTTACATTGCTAATGAAGTTGAGGAACGTGAATTGCTATCTTCTTTAAGTACTTTGGGCTATGTTCTATTTGATGACTTCTATGAGCTCGATAATTTGAAGAAGAAATTATTTGCTATTGATTTGCCATATCCAACTTATACTATATTCCATATATTTGGGCAATATAATAATAGAGAAATATATTTGGTGCATAAAGTTTACATATGCTCAGATTTAGAACCTTCTGTATCGGTGGATAAAAATTTCAAGCTAGAGGGACATGTTATTGCTAATCATGCTACTTCGAAATTCTCTAGTTTTGATTGGAAGAAACATATTGTTTTAAATGGACTACGCGAAGAGCACCATATGAAAAAACCGAGGACGGTTTTCTGTGAAGAAGGGGAGGATGATGTGACCATGGCTACTATGGATATAACCGTTGCTCACATCATATCTCAACAGGAAGATGTCAAGATCAAGTTGTCCAAGTTCTGGAATCCAATTCGGCCACCTGCTACAGTGATGATTTCAAATGGCCGCCAAATATGCATACGAGCTCCATCCTTGACCCATGAGTACTTGATGGAAAGCTCTTTGAGTCCTCTTTCCAATGGATCTAGTCTCATCACCAAATTCCATCCTACTCGGCCGCAATCACAGAAACAAGATGCTACGTCACTTATAATGGGCCTATGGGTTTGTAACTTTATCTGGGACACCGGCTCAGGTGGGGCCCATGTGGGGTGCGCCCCAACCTGGTGGAGCATGACCTAGGAACCCCCTTGGTCGTCCTCCCACCCCTTTAAATAGCTAGGTACCCCTTCAGGGTTTCTCGGGTTTTGTTTAGATTAAAGTTTAGCTTCGCTACTTTGCCGTGTAATCCCGTGATAGGTTAGATCACCGGTTTGCTCGTTACGGAACCCCACCTTTGATACTTTTGTTGATTCAATCCTACATCTTTAATCCGCAAATTGAATTGCTTGTTCATCTTGTTTTTGCTAGTTCTCGATTGCTTTCAGGAACAAATAGCCTCGTGGTTGGGCTGACCATGCATCCGTCGAGATTCACGACTGCCTCTGGAGTTGGTGTAACGATTGCTAAGGCGCAACATCCCTGAACAGTTGTAGTCGGATCGCTAACGTCGCTCCATCCAATCGACTTATCCTTTCATCGAAAGATCGGAACACCCTTGCGCACATCAGCATGTTGCTAACTCATTTGGATCAGCATTATGGCAGTTAAAGATGTGAACAGTTCATTTAGGAAGACAGCATGAGAAATGAACTTTCCCAATTGGGAACGAGCAAGTGGAACAGTAGAAAACAAGCTTACGTTCAGAGATGAATTTATCTTACACAGGAAAAAAAGCAAAGTGGAATTGACCCATAACAAAGCGTGATACCGAGGCAAAAAAAAACTAGCAACCTAATGGCTGCTCCAAATATGTAAGAATCTATGTTGGCTTATTAATTTCAGAAAAAGAGACAAACTGTAAACTTTTGTACTACACCACTATGAATAAAACAGAGCCAAAAAAATGAGCTACGAAACACAAATTGATTCTTTCCTGAATGGTGAAACACAAAACGGTATGACAGTATGTTGGAACAGGACATGAACAAATGGAGCAACATGATGAAGCTAATGGCAGATGCATCTCTTTTCTTTTTTGAATATTCCTTTGAATAATTTAGAGAAGAAATAGTTTGCAGAATTATCAAAATATGCACACAAAAAGTTTTTTCTGTTAAGAAATGGGGGAGAGACCCATGTTTCCTCATAAACAACATAGGATGATTTCAATTGCATACAAAGTAATAAAGGAAATGACAAATCCAAACTAGCAGAGGCGAGGCTCATTGACTGTTCTGGTTTTCTTAGATGAATGTAAACTATTGTCTGCAAATTTAACCAAAGGATACTATTATCTCAGATCGATTTTATCAGATGATTGTAAACTAATAATCAGTGCCAAGTTATTTCCTCTAATTAAAAGGACCTACATCAAAATTATGCAATTTAATATAGCTCAAGCAAGAGCAGAGCGAGACAAAACATCTCAGAATAAATGACACAAGTGTAGCGTGAGACAAAAAAACTAAACTGATTAATTACTACAGCCCAAAGCAAAAGCATGGAAAAACTGAGATGAATTTACTCACATGAAAATAACATGTGACAAGTTAGCCGATGCATAGAAGAGAATGGACCAAATAGGGTGTTGTTGTTGAGCCTCCTGATCAAATTTTAGAGCAACAAAGTTAACTGACAGACAGGCTCCACACTTAATTAACATGGCAATATTTCTTTTAAAGATTGTTAATTAGTCTGTACAATATTTGGACGGTTCATTCAGAATAAAAATAGAAAAAATGCAGGCATGCAGTTTGTTGTTGTTTTGAATGATCCAGGAAAGCATATCTGATATTTTGTTAGAATCAAGATTTACGATCGTGCTATCCACTATTCCCAAACTCAGAAATAGTGCCAATTTTGTTCCCAAATTCAAAAATAGTGCTAATTCAAACAGATTTACGATTGTATAGTGAAGAGAAGAAAGAGCAAGTGCAAACCAACAGCCCGTAATTTCTCAAAGCAATAGGGACCAAGTTCAGGTATTGGCTTGTTGTTAATTCATTAGGATCAACACTGAACAATTCAGAACATGTACAGAAATTTTATAAACCAAACAATATAGCATGATACAATCTAAAAGAAATCAGAACACATGCAGGAGATTGGGTTTAATTTAACCATACAAGGAGAACCTAAATGAAAATTAGAAGGCATTCAGAATTGAAAAACCAACTGATGCACTGAGCAAACCTGAAAGCATTTGGTACAGTTATTATAGCAAAGTACTTTCAACTACTATGAAAATACACATGCCAGTACCATTAAGCATGTAGGTGCATCATTTAGAACTATGGAAGCAGAACATGGAAAAACACATGCTAGTTAATAGTACATGGTATATACCATTAACCATGAAAGCTGCATCAATCAGAAGTTCAGAACTATGGAAGCAGGTAAAAGAAACACATGCCAGAACAATGGAAACAGGTAAAACACATGTCAGATAATTATACATATGCCATATATACTATTTAGCATCAAGACTTGCAGCCTTGCACATGTTCCAAGCAGGTTGATTACCACAGATTTATGATTACAACAGCCATATATGAAACGGAATTCTTCAGATGCAGAAAAATTCAGACACATGCAGGGAGTTAATAGATCAGTCATCTCTGAAAACGAAATGCTTCAGATGCAGAAAAATTCAGACACATGCAGGGAGTTTTACAGATCAATCCATTCATCTCTGAAATGAAATGCAGCATTCAGATAAAGTTTCAACTATGCTTCCCCTTCTCTATTCAAATCACACCAGAATCAAAGCAAAATAATCAACTCATGCATCTGATCCCCTCCATGAAAAAAACTGATGCAGGGATCCACAAACCTATTAAGCAGATAAGATAGATAATCCCTCTGGTGATTAGAAAATGGGAAAAAACCCCTAGATCCACCTCGAATTAAACCTCTAACTCCGTCAATACCCCTGAAATCCAACCCCCAACATGAATCCGAACCCCCCCTCCCTCCCGAAGAAAAATCGAACCAAAAATACAAAAATCCTCGTGGATTTTTAAAAAAAAAACCTAGAGCATCGTCGAATCCCGTTGTTTCCACCAAAACAAAACCATGGACTAGTAGCAAAACACCCCGCACTGATGCAAATCAAACTAGATCTAAAAACTTAGGGAATCCAAAACTTAAACGGATTCCAAAACTAAAACAAGTGAGTCAGAATCAGATCCATACATTGAGAGCAAAAAAAATCGCCATATATTAACCCCAAGCTTCTAAACCTAGCCCGATTGACATTGAAAAAACTAAACACAAGCTAACGATGCCAGCAAATCACGGAGAAGCTCACCGAAAACTCTCCCGCGAGCTGTCTCTCCCTGACGAGCTCTCTCTCTCTCCCGCCAGGAAGCTTGCTCGTGCGCTCTCTCTCGCCGGTGAGCTCTCTCTCAATCCGGAGA
The DNA here is from genome assembly GCA_008326285.1 of Oryza officinalis. Classification (NCBI taxonomy): domain Eukaryota; kingdom Viridiplantae; phylum Streptophyta; class Magnoliopsida; order Poales; family Poaceae; genus Oryza; species Oryza officinalis. The sequence continues at coordinate 5,835,962 of BDMV01000009.1, forward strand.
AAACGAGAAGAGAAAAAAAAAATTTAGAAATAATATTATTTTAATGGAAAATCGCAAAAATAATAGACTTTTGCAGAAAATCGCAAAAAATTGTGGCCTGTCGAACCACGGAGGGACGAAATGCGGCCCAGTCGAACAGCCGCGTGCCGACAGGGCCTGTCGAACAGCGGGCGTTCGACAGGGCCCGCGGCACCGCCCAGTCGACCAGCCGCGTGCCGACAGCCGCCCCAGTCGGCCAACCGCGTGCCGATAGGCTCCCCCACCGCCCCTGTCGGCCAGCCGCGTGCCGACAGGCCACCCCAGTTGGCCAACCGCGTGCCGACAGGCTCCACCACCGCCCCTATCGGCATACGGGAGATCGACAGGGTGCTTTATAAGCCCCAATTCGTTTAAATGAGGACCACTTCGTCGTCTCACCTCATCGCCTCGCGCTAGCTTCGCCTCGCCCGCCGTCGCCAGCTCCAGGCCGCCGTTGCGCCAGCCTGCCGTCGCCATTGCCGTGGCTACCGGTGCACCACGTAGTCGTGAAGATAGCACCACGAGAAGAGAAGGCAAGCTGTAGTGATTAAGGTATAAAATTGCAATCCTTAAGTTAGGTTGTGAAATTTTAATTTGTATATATGAGGTTTGTTATTTCGTTGTTTTTATTTGTGAATCGTTAGTCATTGTTGCTAGTACATATAATTTGTTAAATCTGTTAACCATTAGTCATTGTGTATTGTTAGTATATATAGTTATGTAGTTATATGTTGCAAATAATTCGAAGTTAGTATATGTTTGCTGAGGTGATTAGCAATTTTGTAATGGTGAAATAGTTATCATCGGGCAGAAATCAATGTTGAGCGTTAGTACAAATCGAAAGAAAATTATATTTAATTAGTCAAATTTACGATGCAGAGCTGTGTCATTTGGCCAGAGGGAATTACTACGTGGTTGGGAAGGAGACGTTCGTAACTGTGCAGGAAAGAGCAACGACAGCGAAGGTATAAATTTGTAATCCCTTAGGACGATGATAATTTTTTTTTATTAATCATTGTTGGTTGTTAGTACAGGTATTATACGTTTATTATTAGTTAAAATCGAATGGAACTTATATTTAAGTAATGAAATATAGTTTGAATACATTAGAGCAATGTAAGCATAGAGCATACAACACCTTACTGGGTAGTGACGTATTAATAGCAATTGGCATGCTATTTCAGGATGTCAGGTGCTGTGCCTGTTCGGGTGTATTATGGCGACGCTCCAATACAACTTTGTGATAGCGGGGTAGATTTGACCGTATATGCATTCGTTGATACTACCCTAAATACACCAGACCAATTGGTTTTGAACGACGTGCTAGGGTGGCTGCATAATATGTTCGGGATAGATCCTTCGATGGAGAAATTCATCATAAAAGCCGTGTGGCCAGTAAGGAGTGAATACGGATGGCAGTGGAGAGTAGTAGAGCTTGCATCTACTGGGAGTTGAAAAAAATTTGTGGCTAAAGTAAGAGAGAAAGGTTATAGCCTGGCGATATTGGTGCAAAAAAAATAGATATTGTTGGGACCAGCGAGACCAGCCGCACAGAGGTGGAACAAACACATATCGTGGAAGAGGCTAATATTTGCAGGAGTGGGGAAGAGGAAGCAGTAGAGGAGGAGGCTACTGCAGATGTGGTTGTGCCCGGTGGCAATTGTCCGGCTAACGAATTGGATGACGATGAGCCGGACTCACCTTTGGCTGTTGATGCAGTAGAGAAGAACGATGCGGTAATGGAAGAGATGGAACTGGAGAACGAGGAATATATTTCGTTCGTGGTGGAAGGGCAAGATACAGCACAGTGGGACGATGAAACCAACGTACCTGAAGATTGGACGACCATATCCATGAGCCGTCTGGGGGTTAACGATGGTTTAGATGCCCACTGGCGATATGATTGTGAGAAGGTGCAAGTTGGACAGATGTTTTATGACAAAGGGCACCTACAAGACGCGGTGAAGAGGTGGGCTTTTCTGCAGAAGCGGGAGTTCAGGGTTAAGGTTTCAAATCGGACGACGTATGACGTGAAGTGCACAAAGCCCGGATGCTCTTGGAGAGTGCATGGTTACAACCTGGCGCCCACACCGGGTTGGGGACTCTACGTTACTCCACGCGCACCGAAGTCAGGGTACACACAGCACACAAGTAAGTATTGTTTACAACGTAATTACCATCATCGTTCGCTTAATTTTTATGCATAGTTACTAACTATTATAATGTGGCATCGTCTCTATTTTGCAACAGGTTACGACTACGGGTTTTCCTAGGGGCATTCTGCAATTCCTACTGTCTCTCCTCGAACACAGTTCGTGGACGATTTCTTTGCGACGGATGCACCCGATGCACAAGCTGGCATAGACTACTGGTACGGTGCTCCTCCGGTCACGCAGCCTACGCAGCAGTGGGAGTCTGTGCAGCCAGAGGATGCCATTCCACAGCAGCCGACACGACATAGGCACCCACTTGATAATTTGACCTATCCCACAGAGCAAATCAGACAACGTAAGAAGGGAGGGCCTAGCAAGCGTGCGAGAGGGGGGCATTCTTGACTTGTAGTGTTATTTATGTGCTAGATTATTTTTTTGTGCATTTACTACTTATATCATATTATATGTATGAACTACTTCATGACATACACTTATTTGATAAACTGATTTTCTATGTCTTTTCTACTTGTGCTAAAGTATGACTTCTTTTATATTTTTTTATCAAGATTTAGAAAAAAATCACTATCGACATCATTGTGCTCGCGCGTGGTTACAAACTACTTTCGGTGCCTATGTCATTTCGTTGTCGAAAAATCGGACACACCAAGAATACAATGCGAGATCGACTTCGCATTCGTACGCTTTGCTGTTACTTTTTACAAAAGCACGATCCCTTTCGGCGCATGCACGAGTACTTTCGGTTGCACCGATGCGACCTCCTTTATTCGCGTGGGATACGACTGCGGAATGGCTTCTCACGCCTTTACTTTCGGCGGTAACCAGGCGGACCCATCGTGCCACATGATGTAGACATGTAAAGGTTATCACTGCAATTTTGGTGCCTACATAAGTCCCCATAACGAGCGATGCAGCACATAATTTCTTCATTTGTGTAGGCAACAAGCGCTACCACAACCCTTCATCGCACCAGCTTTCGGCAATGTCTAGACGCCGGGGTCTTGAGGATCCCAACTGGCATAGCGATCCACTTGTATGGCTATTCCCACTTTGGTGCGAGCGGCCTCTCTTCCTTTGCGGTGACCGATGCCAACTAATGAGTTCGAGGAATCAAGACACTCGAGAAAGGCGTTTCTTTAGGTGCCCTAACTATGACTGTGAGGTATTTCACTCTCTGCATATGCTTATTCAGTTTGCATGAGCGATTGTTTATTCTTCATTAAAATCTATTCGTCAGGCCCGCGCTACAGCTTGTGGATACATCGAGTGGGTCGATACAGAAAATCCCGTTCTCAACCTAACCACTTGTTTACAAGAAGGACGCTGGTATTTCGCATAAGAAAGTACTGAGAAATACTTGGCGTTCAAAGCAGAATGCGAACAACAATGTCGTGAACAACAATGCGACTGGCGAGTGCTAACGATGGCACTCCCTCCATGGGAAGCCCGTCCAAAATGCAGATGCGGTGATCGTTGTCAGGTTCTCCGTTACACCAAGCCAAGAACTTTGGGTTAGAGGTTCTTTGTTTGCCCAAATATTCTAGACGACGATTTCATGGTGAAAATATTTTTATTATTATGAATCCTTATTTTGTCACAACATTCAATAACTTTGTTCGCTTCACGTCTATTTGTTTCTTGCAGGAACCGCCAAGAAGATGTCAATACAAAGAATGGATAGACACCGAAAAGGTTCTAAGTGATCCAACTTCCTGTGTGGTGCAGCTTGAATTGCCAGAGCAATACAGGTTTACTAAAAAGCAGTTTGAGAGGGGAGAGGGATCCTCACATAGGGGTTAGCTACTATCGGACAACTTACGTTAGTCAAATATGTGATGTCATGTTTCGTTGTCCCATTACTATATCGTCGTGTTCAACTCTTACACTATCTTCTTTCTAGTTCGAATCTAATCTTATCTATGTAACAGCAATGGAACCAGATGTATCATGTTTAAATTGTACTATAACTTCTCCTTGTTTCGGTACGGTCATGGATGTGCTCAACATCAATTCTAAAAAAATGTTTCTTCTCGGTTTTTAAAAACATGTTCTGTGAATTTAAAATTTTGTGAGTCGTCCGAAAATGATTTTCGGAATTTCCGAAAATAGACATAACCAATTTTCGCTTCTGCAAATTTTCGGCCCAATCCAAAAGTGATTTTTCGAATTTTTCAAAATAACCGATAAGCAAAATAAGGTCTGTAAATTAATAAATTACTAATTGATACATCTAAAATTATTAAATTATAACTCCGATATGTTTCTCCAAATATTCAATTACAAATGTGTATTAATCAATTATAATAAATTATAATTAGAAAACCAACTTAAAAACTTAATTATAATAACAACTTAAAAATTATAATTAATCAATTAAAAACAATTCTGTCATTAATTAATTACTAACAACTTAAAAATAATTCTTACGAAATTAAAAAAAAGTTCTATAAATTAATAAATTAAAAATGGATATAATAATAAATTATGAATCCAATGTGTTTCTCCAAACATTCAATTAAAAATGGGTATTAATCAATTATAACAAAATTATATTTAGAAAAACTACTTACAAACTTAATTATGAAAACAACTTACAAATTATAATTAATCAATTATAAAAATTATGTCATTAATTAATTATTAACAAGTTAAAAACAACTCTTAACAAATTAATATTAATTAATAACTAAAAAACAATATTTAACAAATTAAAAAAAATGAGGCAGGCCTGTCGGACGGCCGGCGTTCGACTGGGTCGATGGACCAGCCTGTCGAACAGCCGGCGTTCGACTGGGCCGGCGGCCCGACCTGTCGAACAGCCGCTGTTCGACTGGGCCCAGTCAAAACGCGGCCGTTCGATCGGTCCGGCCTGTCCTCGCTTCGCCGTTCGATTGGGTCATATCAAATCGTCGTGGTTCGACGGGCCCATATATTTGTAATTTTCTGCAAAAACCCATTATTTTTGCGATTTTTCATTAAAAAAATATTATTTCTAAAAAAAAAATTCGAGAAAAAAATGGGAGTAAGAGAGAGAGCGAGAAGAATGAAAGAGAGAGATCGAGAAGAAAAACAACGGCTATAGACAAGCGCGAAACCCAAATTTCACAGGGGTTGGCCCATGTTGACTCCCATGCCATCTGCTCACATGCCACGTGGCCTGATCCACAGGCAGACGCACAAATCATGGCGTAAATCCTACGGTCATAAAAACGACAAATATCAGGGGGAGAAATTTGTTGACAAAGATCTAGCAAAATCGTATGAAAATGCTAAAGAAAAGTTTTCTTATATATGTATCGATCGTCAAATGTAAATATAATATATCTATAACATAATTACATAATTGTATTATAATTTATAGGTAACTATAACATAACTTGCATATAAATTTCATAAAACTTTTTACTTTAATATTTACTTCGAGATTCATGTACGCGAGAAAAAAAAATCATGACACGTACATGGGTCAATAGATTCAACCGTGTAACCTCGAAAGAAACATTTTTTAGTCACATTAATTATTACATATAAATTATAATGTAATTCTAGTGCTAACTATACTATACCGTAAAGACTTATTTCTTGTACTCCTCTGTTATAAAAGTAGGAGTATATCGAATAATTTGGAATTCTTTTTGACAGGTTGTTTCCAACATTGCATTTAAATTTATATAGAATACATTATGCTCCAATTACAAATAATTATGAACATGACTACATGAGCTTCAACCTCGTGGTTTCATTTCCTTCCAGAAGCATTTTCTTTCTGATGAAACTCGCTTTATCTACTCCTCTGTTATAAAAGTAGGAGTAGATCGAATAATTTGGAATTCTTTTTGACAGGTTGTTTCCAACATTGCATTTAAATTTATATAGAATACATTATGCTCCAATTACAAATAATTATGAACATGACTACATGAGCTTCAACCTGGTGGTTTCATTTCCTTCCAGAAGCATTTTCTTTCTGATGAAACTCGCTTTATCTTTATCTTTATCTTGAATTTTATTGTTGTTAACCATGATGTTGGATTGACCTTAATTACTTTTACGATCATCGAACTCATGAGGAATCGACGAAACAACTAAGCACGAGCCAGGGTCGGATCTAGGCATCTAGCATCAAGCTAGAGGTTAAAAGATAGTTGTAGTAGCACTAACGGTTGCTCTACTAGAGTCGAGCAAAGCAAGAGTAATCAACAAAAACAATCATCTCAGAATAGCATGAACAAATTAATTAGGTCATGCTCATTTTTAGGGCGATTATGCATGCTGAACGTACATGATCTCAACCTGTTTTGGATAAGAATTCCAAATGGTGACAGCACTAGAAACTACAATCCCCAGTGGAACCAGCCCCGATCACATTGATAGTAGAGGGAACGTAATACAAAACACTGTAGACCGATCACTAACCGGCTTCCACCAAACACGCACAACATGTGAGAAAATAATCAGCAACAAACTTATTACAGTTTTCAAGCAGAAAGGTTTTCACCTCGAATATCTCATTGTATCCTACATATCATCCAAATAGTTATTATTTTTTAAGATAAGAAAATATGTTAAGACTGCATCTATCAAAAAAAAATTTGATAAAATTTCTTATACTTTGAGACAAAAGTAATATCAAATATATCACTTCATAAATAAATTCGTAGACTTCTACCAGTGATAAAAAAATAACTGAGTATAGGTATACTAGTTACGGTATAATTTGTTACTCCCTTCTTTTTTTATAAAAAATAAACCTAGGACATGATGTGATATATTTTATCCAGATTCATAGAATTAGTACGATGTGTCACATCCTATTATATTAATTTGTCTTATATTTTTTTAAAAGTTTGTTGATAGACATGTAAGAAACAAAATGATATTATGAAGTAACAAAAATCCATCTTTCTTTTAGTATAAGGGCCCATTCGAAGCTGCAATATAGAGGAACATATTAGTAGCAGGAGGCTCATTAGCGTATGATTGGTCGAGTATTAGTTATTACAAACTTAAAAATAAATTTATTTGATTCTTTTAAAGAAACTCTTATATAGAATTTTCTTCATAGAACATACTTTCTACGTTTTAAAATATAAAAAGATTTTGATCGAATATGATATATCACTTTGAAAGACGAAGGAGTATCATATATTGAGACATGGAGTATAGTGTAATACTTCAGAAATATGCTAAAAAGACGAGGAAATTGTAGTTCAAAGTTAGGGAAAAGAACGCATCCTACCGTAACTGTCCGAAGCAGTCAACCAAAAAGAATCGAAGGGGGCAAAACTAAAAAAAATATCTGTGGACCAGCGGGCACAACCGTACATACGACTTGAGTGGAAAGCACGCGACCACCTTGCCACTCCATTGTTCATTCTGCACTGCAGTGGAGAGTAGAGACTTTTTTTTTTGAAACCAGTAGAGTAGAGACTCCACCAGCGGTGGTGCTGTCTCGTCCGTCCTCTTGCAGTTGCAACCACTCGCTCACTCGCCGTCGACTTCTTGCGCGCGCCGGTCGCTGGTAGCTTGCCACGCTCTCTCTCAGTTGCTCAGTTGCTTCTCCGACCTTTTTGCATCTTCGACCTCCAGTTACCTCAGGTTCTCTGTGCTGGTCCCATACCGGCCTATCCATAAAGACTAGTGTCAAAACCGGAATAAAAATTATCGGGTTCAGTACATACTACTAATCTAATTCAATTATTTAATAATATACTTCTTTCGTCCTAAAATGTAAAAGATTTTAAATGAATGTGATATTTTCTTCTGTCCAGATTCGTATACTAGAAAATATCACATTTATTCAAAATCCTTTATATTTTAGGACGAAGAAAATACTAATTATCATATCGTAAATTAGCTATAATTAGATAATCTATCCTGAGTTCCTATGACTCTAGTAGTACTACATGTACTACATAGGTACGTCACGGACAAAGATTACTGTGGACAAAAACTACGGTTCGGTTTTGATTGTTAATTACTAGTATAAAGTCTGGCATGATACTATTTTGATAGTATATTTTTAAGACAATCTAACTATATATAGGTTTCAAAAGTTAAATTAATATTAGTCAAAGAAAGAGATGTTAATGGTCAAACTTTAAATATATAGACTGCATACGTTCCAAAACGTCTCATGGGAGGAAGTACATTGGAATGTTGGTAGCACTTTTTTTTTGCTACTTTTTGTAGTGAAATAGAATTAGCGTCATAAATTGTTTTCAAACAGATGCACGTGTAGGTTTTTAGAGAGATGTACTGTTAAGGCATATGGTGGATGCAATATTTGGGTTTGAGTCGAAACTTATATTTTGAATTTTATAACTTAATTTTGGAATAAATCTAGATGTTATTTTGTTATTTTTTTAATAATTTTTAGTTTTGACTTTTAGACCACTTAAAGTTAAAACAAGTATGAAACCCTTACCATTCATTTCTTCGGCTTATAACCGTCACTTCTATAAAAAGGCATTTCATGCTACAGTTTATCTTCGAACTCAGCTCTTTTTTACTAGATAAAAAGCTGGATATAAAAGGAAGGACATCTGATTTCTAACGTATCAAAGAGGAGGTGAGTCTCGAAACCAGGTTACCTAGCCCAGCGACTGGTATTAGTTAGTAAGACTATGGGTCTTTCTTCCGGATAAAGTATACCCGTCAAGTTAATGGCAAATCATTTACTGTCCACTTAAGGCTGTGTTTGTTTCTACATGTTAGGAACTAATCCTTTCGAGACGTAAAACTAATCCTTTCGAGACGTAAAACGGAGTGACTCATTAGTCCATGATTAATTAAGTATTTATTATTTTTTTTTGAAAAATATATTAATATGATTTTTTAAAGCAACTTTCGTATAAAAACTTTTTAAAAAAACATACCGTTTAACAGTTTTAAAAGCGTGCGCGCGGAAAAAGAGAAAGGTGAGTTGGAAAAATAGGATAAAGAACACAACCTTAGTATTTTTTATAAATATTATGAATTTTAATTAAAACTGATTTAAACTTACTGAGATATATGTATTTTCATTCCATTTCAATTATTTCCAAGAATTTTTGCATTTACATTAGACAACAATGCATTTGGCAACAACATGCTCATATGCAAGGTATATCGTGTAATGTAATCCACCGGCCACCCTGATAAAAAGGATATCAGTGTTATCAATAAGACATACCTGAGTTCGCGATATATGAAAATATCATATACCTAATAGTATATGAGAAGGTATCTTTGATTAAGAAAATATGGCTCATAAAGAAGAAAATTATCTTTCCTGAATAGAAAGTGTTCTGGATAAGCAAGGAGAAGCAAAGTCTACTCGGACACTACAAGAACTAGTCAGATCATATCTATACTTGTCTCTCTAGTTTTAATTAAACAAGAGGACATCCGAGGGTATAAACATAAGACCCACTAGGAGGAGAGAGGATACGCTAACAGAGGCCAAATCAGAATACAAGCCAATATAGATCTAGACAAACCCAATGTAGGAGCCACAAAGGTCGACATAAGGGATCTAAAGCTACCTCCAATCTCGCCAAGTTCATATTCGAAGAAGAAGACTACACTAACCGTCGACTACGTGTGAGAGCTCAATGCCGCCAAGCTGACATCGACTAGATTAGATCATCCTAAATATTATACTCGTGTGATACTGATATATAAAGGTAACACCGGTTTCGGCCAACAGGAGTATGGCTATCACCTATCAATTAAGGGGCCCGAACCTGTATAAAAATCTCCGTCTCCTGTCTCTTTTACCTCAATCTCGCGTATACCTGGTTCCAACGATCTCCATACTCTATAAATATCATGGTCGGCTATCGGTGACATGGGACCGAGGGTATTGAGACCAAAGGGAAGGACGGCCACAGGGATCCACTTAGCCCGTTCCCCCAGAGGGGTCGGGACCGAGGGTGATGTGGCGGCTGCCCTCCCGGTTTCCCCCCGGGGTCGGGCCGCTCCCGTTTCTGTCCCGAGGCCTGGGGCGCCCCGACCCCCTGTGGTTTTGGTGCCACGATCGCAGGTTAGGTGAGCGCGACAGGGCTCACCTGACCGCATTTATGGCGGTTCAGACGAGCGCACTACACCGCATTTAATGCGGCGTGACGCGTGCATATCCGGTCCGTGACCGGTCACGGTGAGTGACCGGTCGCAGACCGGTCAGATCGCGGGTTAGGTGGCGTTAGGTGGCCTGCTGCACGCCTCGCCCCGTCCTGTCGAAATGATGAGAGCCCTCTGTCCCTCATCTCTCAGCCGGAGTTGGTGTGCCAACTTCCGGAGCTAGTATGTCAGCCCCGGTCAGATGTTTTCCTGATTCTGGCGCAGGCAAGACGAGAAAGTCGCCCGCCATTTAATGAAAGTGGAAACGGGCGTCCCCCGGATGGGTCGACTGGCTGAGCAGGGGCGTGCCACGGTGTCTGTCAAAGACTGCTTCCGGCGATAGGATAGCCCTAAGAATGTTTTTTTTCTTAGGCAGCTCGTGGCTCATGTGGTAGCCCCTTGCCATATAAAAGGAGGCCCAGGCCTAGGAAAGAGGGCATCGGACAAAGACTGGTTGGCTAGAGGCTGGATTGTCTCTGGATCCCATCACACTTTCAGATCTACTAGAACACAGGAGTAGGGTATTACACTTTCCAGCGGCCCGAACCTGTCTAAATCCCCTGCGTTCTCGCGTTTTTTCTCGCTAAAAATCCCACAGATCCGGGGCAAGGGATTGCACCTCGCGCCCCCGGCCGAACCGGCAAAGGGGGGCCTGCACGGTCTCCCGGTGAGAAGTTTCACGCTCCGTCATCGGCTTATAGCCCGTCGACAAAGGGAACTCTAAATTAAAAGAAAACAAATGATTTCGAAAAGCTATTTTTTTTACCGAATTCATGCAATATTTTGAAAAGAGTAAAATTCATGGAGGGTCATCTAACTTGGTTAGTTGTGTCATATATGTCACTCTACTTTAAAAATATACATATGGGCTACTAATATGAGTTAAACGAGTCATTTGCCAATCTAACTATACACACGAGCATACGTTGTACACATGGAATGACACATGGGATTAGAAAAATTGCATCTAGAAATGTGTAGAAAACTCTCTGTGTATATTTTCTTTTTTCACAACACTAACAATTGGCAATACACGAAATTAGTAAAATCAAATCATTTCACTTCTGCTTGTTTTGACGAGTTATAGATCTCAGTCCGCTCTTAGTTGCTATCCAACCCTAGCAGGTTTCATTTTCATCATGTTTTTGTTTCACTCAATTCTATTGGTAGGTCTGCACATTTTCAGAAGTAATTTTTTCAATCCCAGGTGACATGCCATGCGTATTTTTATGCCAGGTCATATAAAAAGTTAGATGAGCAAATGACTCATTTAACTCACATTAGTGATCCAAACGTGTATTTTAAAAATGAGAAAATTGCATATCTACAATCGCATAAGATTGGATTCGCTAGAATACCATTCTCAACCAGGACATATTTGCCAAAATACCATCCTGGATGAAAATACCCTTGGCCCTTTTTCTTCCACCCTCCAATGTCGAAAGAGCTCGCCGGTGGCCCTCCCCGTTGTCTTCGCTTTCCATCCCGACCATCGCGCCGATGTCCTTGAGCCTTTTCACGGTGGCCAGCGACCTCCAAATCCGCACACGATGTCCTTGGCATCCTTCAAATCCAGCGCGACGAGGGAACAACAACGGTGGCAAAGCGCGCGGTAGCCAATGGGCAAGATGAGGACTGGCCGGTGGTGGGCTCCTTCAACTCTGACGTGCGAGGAAACGGTGGCGGTGACAAGGAGCACAATCGGCGGACAAGACGAGGAGTTGGGCGGGGCAGCCTCCTCCAGCTCTCCCCACGCACGGATCTCCTACAACTTCCACACTGCTATGTCCTCCTCGAGCCCCGACGTGGCGACCGAGATGGAAGACGAAGATGACGGGAAGGGCCATCGGCGAGCTCTTCTAGCATTGGAGTGATGAATAAGAAGGGCCAAGGGTATTTTTGTCTATGATGGTATTTTAACGAAGACGTCCTGATCGAGAATGGTATTTTAGTGACGCCAATTTAAGTGATGGTATTTCAGCGAATCCAATCTCATGCGATGATAGATATATACTTTTCTCTTTGAAAATAAAGTGACCTATGTAACGTACTTAAACAAATTGAATGCTATTCATGTATTTTACTCGCGTGAAATCCACATCCGAACTTGTTCTGAAATAATCGCTGAGTGAAGGGACTTATCGGCAAAAGTGTCACCGGCCACCACTACGGAACAGTATAAAATTCCCCTCGTGTGCCTCATTTCCCCCCTCTTCTGTTCTACAGTACTATTATCGTGTGGTGTGTGAAGTGGTGTGTGTCCTATTCCCAACCAGAAAGGCAGAAACCAGTAGAAAAGTCGGAGAAGAAGAGAACCGGGCTGTCTCCGTCGTCCTCCCCTGGCTTGGTCCCTTCGCTGTTCGGGCGCGCCAAGAAAATCAGAAGCCCACCTGAGGTGACCCTTTCTTGCACAACTCTCGCCCCTTCCGCGTCCACTCGTTAATCGGCGTGTTCTTGGCTCCGGGTGAAATCTTGGTTCTTGCTGAAATTTGTATTCTGGCTTCTGGGTGGGGAATTGGTTTAGTGAAGGATTAGTTGCTGATGTATGCATGGTTTCTTGGGTTTTCTTTCTGGGTCGATATGGAATGGAATATAGCAAGAATGGGTTAATTTGGTGGCTGCTTGCTTCTAGTTGTTCTCTCGATTTGTGTGTATAGATGAATTGTCAAGCAGTTTGGAGAAAAAAAGATTCACATTTTGAGAGTTAATTTGTAGTTCGATCAGGAATTAATGTTTGATGTTGTCCTTAATCTGTTGGAGTATAAGCACTTCTCATGAATCTCTTTGGCTAATTCATTCCGAACAAGATTTTAGATGATTTTCTAAGAACGTGTGCTGAATATCTGTAGCAGTTATGCAACCATGTGGTGCCTATGTAATCCAGTCCTTAATTTCTTGGAAATGGAAGTTAAATTTTATAATTTAGGACATTTACACATTTATCTCATGGCTTTAGTTTCATTTGGTAGGCTGGCATTTCATTGCAATTACATTTCTTTTTTGTTCTGCTGTGGATACTGATGAGGAAATGTCTACGAACAGGGGCTTTTGAGTGGCCATGGCGATGATGATGGCTGATCTCAGCTTCTCATCATCTATCTCCAGTGTGAAGCTCCAAAGGTTCAGGGCATCGTCGAATGAGACATCTTTGGTTAAGAGATCTCCGGTGTTCCGTGCAGAAGCTCGGTCAACTGAAACTGAGAAATACGGTTCCAATGGCCGCGCGATAAAGATGGTCCCGACAACAGAGTTGAAAAGTAGCAAGAGTGGTGTCCGAGTAAGGCCAGACACAGTTAATGGCTCTCCAAATGGTGCTGTCAATGGCTCAACCAAGGTGGCCATCAATGGTTCTCCTAATGCTGCTGTCAATGGTTCGACCAAAGCGGTAACTAATGGTTCTGTTAATGGGACTAGTTTGGTTAAAGGTAGCAAGATGTCTGCTCTAGTGAAGACCCAGAACCGAATGAGACCCAATGATGATCCCTTTGAAGAGGAGCTGAAGGTTTTGCCCTCTGATGAAGGATTCAGTTGGGCAAAAGATAATTACAACTCGTGGCAGCGGAGTGCAGATATCTGGTCTTTTGTTCTTTCTTTTCGAATCCGCGTTCTATTCGACAATGCCAAATGGGCCTACGCAGGGGGATTCTCGGAGGAAAAACAGGTATGCTTTTATGGTACGGATAAGCTTTAAGTCAAGAATTCTGCATTCCCTTAAGTCAGAAAGAAAAAAGCTTTGACCATCTCTTTAAAGTTTCCTATGCGAAAGCTTTACTTTTTTTTGTGGAGTAACTGGTAATTATAATGGATCACAGAGTTTTGGGTTGCTAAAATGGAAAGATACTTATTTTTTGTATGCGTGGACTAAATCATCCCATATATCACAGAAAGTTCGGAGGAGGAAAACTGCTTCATGGTTAAGAGAACAAGTATTGCAACTTGGCCCAACTTTTATTAAGCTTGGACAGTTATCTTCCACAAGATCTGATCTGTTTCCAAGGGAATTTGTGGATGAGCTTGCAAAATTGCAGGTATTTTTTTTATGATTCCATATCATCAAATTCTTAATTCATTTGCTAACTCTACTGTGTTTGTGTTAACCTCGCACTGCTCTAGTATTTTCTATATTCCTCTTGTTGATTTTTTAGCTCTCCAGTAAACTGATTGTAAATTCATAATAATGAATGAAAGGACACAATTATTATTGTAATGATGACCGATAAGAGAATTATCTATAGGAGTAAACTAAAATAAAACAGTTCATTAGAACATATAAAAGTATACATACTGTAACTTCCGCAATTTTGTGCAGGATAGAGTACCCGCATTTTCTCCTGAGAAGGCAAAGGCTTTCATAGAGAAAGAAATGGGTTGCCCAATTGAAGTTGTGTACAAGGAATTTGACGATCGTCCGATAGCTGCTGCCAGTCTTGGTCAGGTGCTTAGTTTTGCACTCTATCAAAACATAAATCTGATCTTCTCAGTACCAATCAGTGTATATCATACTATACCACCTTTTTCTCAAGGATCTTTTTCATTACATTTTACTTGTTCAATTCCTCTATGAAAGCCAACAGCTGCTGCTTGTCCTCTGCATGTTTTTCTTTCAAGTTGTAAAATTACATTTCACTATATGCTTTTCACATTGTATAGGCCAATATTTTCTTCACTACATGTTTCTCATATCTGTATATGCCAATCTTTGCTTCACTACATGTTTCTCATGTCTGTATCTGTCAATAAATGCCTACCATTTCTGCTCATTCTCACCTGATTCCGGTTGTCCTTTCCTGTTATACTACTGGTCCATGTTTGTTTTTTGAGGGGAAACAGCAATGCTTATTAATAAGCTACTAAATTTGGCGTCCTTGATGATCTTCATCCTATCTTCTTTATTTATAAATAAAATCTGCTTACAGGTTCCTTCATATATATTGTTCAGGTACATCGTGCAGTGCTTCACAATGGAGAGAGAGTTGCAGTTAAAGTGCAGCGACCAGGGCTCAGAAAACTTTTTGACATTGACCTAAGTAGGAGAAATTATTACTTTTTGACATTCTACCCTTTTGTGTTTGTTTGTTATCCTTTTACTCTTTTGCATACTATTTTTTTGCTCAAAATATGATAATAACGTAATTTAAAATGCTTGTTTTTCAAGAAAGAAATTAGATGGCTTTGATATGAAATAACTCAGAAGTTGTTTAATGTTGATAATAGTCTTGATTATTGTTTGGAACCTTGTAGGGAATCTAAAACTAGTAGCTGAGTATTTTCAGAGAAGTGAGACATTTGGTGGTCCTTCAAGGGATTGGATTGGTATTTATGAGGAATGTTCCAAGTAAGTAGCAATATAGTCTTCTTGGATCATTGATTGTATCTTTTATCAAATCTTGAACCTACCAAACGAACATCCCAACCTTTTCTGCCAAAAACTTTGTTTGAATCGTGTGGAATAATTAGTTCCCTACCATAGCACCTGATATTGCAACCTCAATCTATCTTCAAATAAAAACAGTACTACCTCTGTCCCAAAATATAAAGGATTTTGGCAATGCACCTGGATAAGTGTTTGTCTAGGTACGTTACTGGAACCCCTTATATTTCGACAGAGGTAGTATTGCTTATGCTGTTCACCACGTGAGTCCATTATTAAATCTATAAATGAACCTGTCCTTTGGAGGGGAACAAAGACCTTGAATACCTCATAGGTTGAGGTATAAGGACTAATGGATGGAAGATCTTTGGTTAGAAACTTTTTGCAATATCTGTAGCGCTATGCCAATTTTTGTTTATTTACAGATTTCTGAAATAAGTGTAGCTTCCACAATCCATATATTTCTTCAGAAAGTGAGTTGACATAAGAATTGACCATCAGGATTTCGTGATTGCAGAATTTTGTATGAAGAAATCGATTACATCAATGAAGGAAAGAATGCGGACAGATTTCGTCGAGATTTCAGAAATATAAAGTGGGTCCGTGTGCCAGTATGTTTCTTCGAACTCAAAACACAACTTGTTTTTGGGTTTTGTTTCCATGCTTGACTTCGCTTATATCTTTTAAGAGGCCATATATTGATCTGCCTAGTCCTGTTTCAAACCCATATTTGTAACCAATCTGGTTGTGTCGACTTTCTTCCACCACCATGGCATCCTCCTATAATCACCTCCTTGATCTCATTGACATCTGCATGAAAACCATGGCTAGTGGTAAAAAAACATGCAGCATCCCAAATGTCTTTTCCCCCGTTTATACTGTAGTGCCATGTCTTTTGTCAACATTGAAGGCATCATTTGGGTGTGTGTGGTGTGTCTTTTTCCTGAAGTTTTACATGAATAATCGTCATGTTATTTTTCTAGCTCGTCATGTGGGACCACACAACCGAAAAGGTGTTAACCCTCGAGTATGTTCCTGGTATGTGCTAGTTATTTCTTGTAACAGAAATTAGCATGTATAGTGTTGAATTGGATTGACTAGTGTTCTTTGGATAGTTTGTACATAACAATGTGTAACCATTTTGTAAATAAATTATCTCAATTTCATTTGTTAATTGCTAATTTATAAAAATAAAATTATGATAGCATTCAAAAATTAGATTATTTATTTTAATGTGTTCCTATACTTACCTCCATTTCATGGTTGTCAAATCCATATTATCAGTTTCTTGTTAGTCAAATCTGACAATAAAATTTCTGTGCTTCATTAATCTGGTTATTTCATACTCAAGGATTGCTGCTAAACATATTTTTCCTTCTAAAATTTACAATTAAGATCTGTCAGTGATTGTCAGAGGATGGTTGTCCTTTCAATCAAAACTTGGTAGAATATGTTTTTTTTTGTGATTAAGAGAATGCTTTTCTTTGTGAACAAAAGGTAGAACTGCTATTACAGCAACTTTATCTTAACCATTTGGCTTTACTCAATCTCTTAACTTTTACAGGTATTAAGATAAACAACTTGAATCTGTTGGATAGTCGGGGATATAGTCGTTCCCTGATTGCATCTCGTTCAATAGAATCTTATCTTATTCAGGTAGATATATTTCAAGAATTTGACTTCCGATGGTTTGTATATTTTTTCATGCTCAATGTCTATTAGAGACGAGTTGAATATCATTTAATGTGGTGGTTTTCCTCTAAAGTTCTTCATTGTACCACACAGATACTGAAGACCGGTTTCTTTCATGCTGATCCGCATCCTGGAAACCTTGCTATAGACATGGATGGCTCTCTTATATATTATGATTTTGGAATGATGGGTGAAATAAAATCATTCACTCGGGAGAGATTACTTTCCTTGTTTTATGCTGTGTACGAGAAGGATGCAAATAAGGTATCTCAATATTTTCATATGAACAGCTCATATACAGTAACATTTCTCTATTTTTTTTGATTTTACCTAGCATGCTATTGCAAAGTTAAGTTGCCCATATCACTAGGCACTTCATGTTTCTCTCAGTCTCATTCACCTCTATCTTGCAGGTTATGAAAGCTCTAATTGACCTAGAAGCCCTCCAGGCAACAGGAGACCTTTCACCGGTTTGTAGAACATTGTAGTTATCAGATGGGAATTCCTGGAATAATTGCATTTAATATATGCTTTTTTTCCTTTTTTTTTGGTTATTTAGGTTAGAAGGTCCATACAATTTTTCTTGGACAACCTGCTGAGTCAGACGCCAGACCAACAGCAAACTTTGGCTGCAATTGGAGAGGTTGACTGGCCTTACATTTTTCTTAGGATTAGCTTTACAAACTGGGATATTTTAGTTAATATTTTATTTTTCTTCCATTTACAGGACTTGTTTGCAATAGCACAGGATCAACCTTTTCGTTTCCCATCCACATTTACATTTGTCATAAGGGCATTCTCAACTCTTGAAGGTTCTGTTTTTCTTTATACATATATATATATATATATATATATATATATATATATATATATATATATATATATTCCGGAGATAATTATCATTATCTGCATTTCTCTTCTTACTTTTTTGTCATAAATCAATATCAAAGGCAAATGTGTATCTACCTGATGCTAGAAAATATGTAATGGTTCACTGATGGAAAACTAGGCTGTTAATAGCATTTGATGTCTGTTCAAACAATCTGCTAATTGATCGGCTTTTCTAACTTCCTTCTGAATGTGACATCTCTGTATTGTGTACAATATTATTATGTATGTGATTGACCACAGAACAGTTTATATATTTATATGTTAATGACTTTGTTGTTATAATTATATTTGATAGGGATTGGATATATATTGGATCCAGATTTTTCCTTTGTGAAAGTTGCCGCACCATATGCACAGGTTAAAATTATTATCCATCCTTTTATTGTCCCTATATCTGTATTGTGTATTTGGGAAATGCATTGATATAACTATTTTTGGAAAGTTAGTGTATGTCAAAATAAAGTAACTAATAATTCGTATCGTACAAGCTTCTTTGTTATTTTTGTTGAGACAATTTTCTTTCTTTTCTTTATCTTAGCAGCGTAGTCACTATCTTCGGACTTTGCCTGTGCATGCAAGGCTAATGAATAATTTATTTTGAACTTCAGGAACTGCTAGACTTGAAACAGAGACGAACAAGTGCACCTGAACTAGTCCAGGAGATAAGAAAGCAAGCAAACAGTGTAAGGACACAAATCTGTCTAGTATTCCAGTAGATGTACATTTTCTTCCTTTTGATCTGCATTTTGTGACAATGGCACGTCATACTGATCAATGTTCTGCTGGGTGTACATGACAGGCTCGTGACTCTACTATCTCAATGCCCTATAGAATACAACGAATTGAGGATTTTGTTGGGCAACTTGAGTCCGGTGATCTGAAACTTAGAGTCAGAGTACTTGAGGTAAGATTATTCTTGTAACAAGTTCTTTTACTATCTAGCATCTTGTTAAGGTTGTTGGAGATTGATAGGAATAAAAAAACAATCTGCTTTACACATTTTCGCATTATTTAATGAATGATTTTAAGCACTAAACCGGCTGTCATACATAAATCTTCAATACTTTTAATTAAAAGAATATGCAATTATTATTCTTGATGGACAAAGGCTAACTACAAAATTATTCCTTTTTTAATCCCATACTGATCATTACCAAAAGCTCATCCATTCGCTTGTTTAGCATCACTACCTGCAATTATCAGAAAACTAGTGCTTTTTTGGCTCTGTCCTGAATCTGAAAACATGCTGAACTTCATGCCATTTCAGTCTGAAAGAGCTGCTCGTAAGGCGAATGTACTTCAAATGGCGACCATGTATACAGCCATCGGTGGCACACTCTTGAATGTTGGGGTCACATTGAGTAGTCAAGGGAACCAAATAGTCGCAAACGGATCTTTTGTTGGCGCAGGTGGTGTTTTCTTTCTTGTTTGGTGAAGTTTGTTTGATACATTTTCCATATCATCGCGTTAACAATTCAGTCTTTTGTTGGTCTTTGCTACTTCTTATGTGATATATTACTAGAACATCGAGGTTGATCCTTTTGATCCAAAAATGTCCAACTTGATCAAGCTATTTCATGCAGGCTCTAAGGTTTTGAAAAACAATTAGTACATGTTCTTGATTCGGTCTAATTGCTGTTCCCAACTGAAACCATGCAGGCATATTCTTGGCATTGCTCATAAGATCTATGCAGAGAGTGAAGAAACTCGACAAATTCGAGACAATGATATGATTGTCAACTTGTCATATCATTTCAATTGGCTTTGCTGGAAGCTCATAATTTGTACCAGAAGCATGGCAAGACAATACTCTCTCTGTCCCAAAAAAAAATCGTCTATATTCATCTCTAGAGTTGGACTCTTTTTGGGACAAGGAGTAGGTCACTTCTCTTTTATTCTGTAAAAAAATTACATGGGGGAGTTTATCCCTTTATAGCCATACATATATAGTTTGGTAGGAGATGCCATTCTTTCTTTTTTAAAAAAAACAATGGAATCAACTTGTTACAGCCTGTAAATCTGTACAATTGTATCATTTTTGAGCCGTAAGGTCTCTCTCAGATATGAAACGAAAATGCGGTTGTTTCTCGAGGTGAAGTTTTTTATTCGTTGCAGTTTTACCATGCAAACTAAATCAACGAAATGCATGACAAGGGCAAATTATCACCAGCTAACAGTTTTTTTAAAATTAAAACATACATATTGCAAAATCCGGGGATGCTAACTTATACTCATGGCTTTTAATATATAACGTCATTGACCCTTATATATACATTTGATCATTCATTTTATTAAAATAATTTTGGAAAAATATAAAAAAAAACGGATGCTTAAGTATCAGGATCTCTTTGGACAATAATCAGTTCAACTCAATAACCTTATTGCAGACCAATTAACAGCTAATTAAAACACCATGACATCAACTATTCTCAATTTGTGATTACAAAATTGGTTGTAACCATTGATGCGCCCCTGCCAAAGTCACTTACCGCTTACATTCGAGTCAAGCACAGGATTAGCAGACTATCGCGGTGGAGAAGTGGCCATGTCCCACTGGCCACTACATAGGTAACTGTAGCACTTTGACAATTAAGCTTCAAATCCAAAGTGGTGCCAGAATGGTGTGATCTGATATGCAGGTTCTCTTGTCACCTTGTTACGAAAAGGCTAATAATGGAGAATAAGTTCTGAGGTCCCTTAACTTATCAATGAATCCGATTTTCGTCCTTCAACCGGAAAACTAGATACAACGGGTCCCTTAACTACCAAAACCGGTGCAACATAAGTTCCAAGGAGGTTTGCACGGCGGTTTTCAGCCGATGTGACGCCTACGTGGCTAATTTGACTCGGTCTTCATCTGACGTGGCGTTGACGTGGCACATGAAGCAAAATTTAATAATTTAAAAATTAAAACAAAATATTTGAGCCCACATGTCAGTCAAGTTATAAGATTAAAAAATAGTGGGACCCACATGTCAGTGGGCCTCATTTCCTCCACATCCCCTCTCTTCTCTATCTCCTCCCCTGTTGAGCGCGCTGAAGGGGACGAAGGCGGTGGCCATCGCGGCGGCGATGACGCCGGGGCCAAGGCCGTGCACGAAGAGGCGGCGATGGGCAACGTGGGACGCCGCGGTGGCGGCGAGGCGGGAGGGCAAGGTGGGGTTCCGGAGGTAGGTGGCGGTGGAAGTGGAGCAAGCTGAGCGAGAAATGGCAGTGGATGAAGCCGTGGAGGAGGAGGACGAGGATGACACGGAGATGAATCAGTCATCAATGGTGGTAGCGGCCGATGAGCGCGAGGGAGGCACGACGGAGGCCGAATCGGCGGAGGTGCGGGGAGGCCGGCGAGCGGGGGCAGGATGGAGAGGGAGGAGACAGGGCGGCCGAGATGGCAACATCGACAGCGATGTCGGGCGACCACGGCGGCGGCTATACCTCAAGACGTCAATATCGGCGACCGCGGATTTGGACTTGGAAGGAGCTCACCGGCCTTCCCGCCTCGCCCCCACTCGCTGGCCTCCCCACCTTGTCCCCCTCTGTGCGTGCTTGCCGGTGGATCGTGACGCCCGCAGGCTTAGCGGCGGTGGGTAGTGTGCGAAGAGGCCGGGCTGGTGACGCTTCGGCCTCCCCGACCCCTCGCCGACCTCCCTGTCTCCTCCCTCCCTGCTCTGCCCCTGCTCGCCGGCCTCCCCGCGCCTCCGCCAATTTGCTTACCGTGGCACCTCGGCCGATTCCGCCTCCACTGTGCCTCCGCTCAGTCTCGTTGGCGTGCCGGCACCAGTGCCGACCGCATCTGGGAAAGCTCAAGGGCAAGAGGGAGAAGGAGAAGGAGAAGGAGAAGGAGAGGAGATAGAGAAGAGAGGGGATGTGGAGGAAGTGAGGCCCACTGACATGTGGGTCCAAATATTTTGTTTTAATTTTTAAATTGTTAAATTTTGCTTCATGTGTCATGTCAATGCCACGTCAGATGAAGACCGAGTCAAATGAGCCACGTAGGCGCCACGTCGGCTGAAACCGCCATCCAAACCGCCTTGGGACTTATTTTGCACCGGTTTTGACAGTTGAGGGATCCGTTGTATCTGGTTTTTGGGTTGAAGGATGAAAATCGGATTCGTTGACAAGTTAAGGGACCTCAGATGAACTTATTCCAATAATGGGCACTCCCATGCCACCTTTTCTAATTTGGCCCAATCTATTTCTGAATCGGGCCGGCATTTCCTTTTTTTTCCTCTCACGCATGGACTTTTTTTTTTTTGCCAAACTTAAGTGGCTGCATGCGGGCCTTGTAGACCAAAATAAAAACTTTTTGTCTTTTTAAAATTGAATATTGCCATGTATAAAGTTTCTATACTTTATATTGCTATGTATAAAGATTTTATTCTTTATGTTTATATGTATAAAATTCGTATACCGAATAATTTCTATATATGAAGTTTATATGAATAAAATTTCTATATACAAAGTGTATACATATAAAGTTGCTATATATAAAGTGTATACATATAATTTCAATGTATAAATGAATTTAGGTTATAAATGTGCTTCATGTACAGTCGCGGCCCGAAAACGAATAGGCCGGCCAGCACATAGGCAGAAAGAGAAAATGAGCCCACGAACTAAGTCGTTCCTCGTCGCTAATTAGACGAATTTTTAGCATTTTTAATTTTATTTATTTAAATATTTGCAAAAATAATTTTTCATTTTAAAATATTGCAGAACTAATCTCCAATCGCCCCCTAGGAGGGCGAGATTTAAAAATCGCCCTCCCAGAGGGCGATTTTGATGACGTGGCAGACGGCCGTTGGGCGCCGTCTGCCCGCGTCATGGCATTTATGCAAAAAAGTCTCTCGTCGCCTTCGGCAAGGGCGATTTTTCCCTGTACGGGGGTCGCCCTGGCAATTTTGCAGGCGGCCCCCTTGCCGCCCTTACAGTGGGCGATTTTTGCATGTGCGGCAGGGGGCCGCCTGCAAAAAGGATGATTTTTGAATTTTTCCCATGTTAAACTATTTTAATTTTATTTAAGTAAGGTTATACAAATATAACAATATTTGTAACATAAAAAACTATCAAAATATATGTAACATTAAATATAATAAAACTAAGTTGACAATATAAATGTTGCTATATTTTTTATAAACTTGATTATGCTATAATTTTTTAAAAACTTGATTAAACTTTTAGAAAGATTGATTGAAAAAAATCAAAACGACTTGTAATATGAAACATGCAACAGATAAATTGTAGTATTTTTTGTAAGAAAATAAATTTCCTTGTAATTTGCTACTGAAACACATCAAAGCTGATCAGTTGTGTGTTCTCGATGAGAATATGGAAAAAGTGCAACTACAACTATAGAGGGGTGCGGCAAATTTGCAGGCAGCCTCCTCGCCGCCCTTGCAGAGGGCGATTTTTGGCCTAATCTCGCCCTCTGCAAGGGCAATTTTTGGTCGGCATCCCATAAAGCCCCAATGGCCCGAGGAAGTGCTCATTTCAACCGGTCACAATTGAAGGAAAAAAAAGAGAGAGGTGAGGAAGAAGGAGAAGAGCCGCGAAGTGTTGTTGCTGTGCTTATTCGATTGCAGGTTAGTACAATATCCCGACGTATGGTTATATTTTGTGTCGCATACTAGTGTAATTACTATGTATTTGAAATTTGTGAGTAGATCTGTAGCACTTAGATGCGGACCCTAGATCTGTAGCACTTAGATGCGGACCCTAGATCTGTAGCACTGTGAGTAGATATGTTGAAATTTGTGAGTAGATCTGTAGCACTTAGAAGTTTGAATAATTTTAGGCTAGATTTGTTGTGCACACGTTTGGTTTGTAGTAGTACTATATTTGACCGTACAATGAGAAGTATTAAGGGTATGTACAATATTTGATAGTTGTTTTTTCAAACTGTAGGATGCCAAGGCGTGGAAAAGCTACCAACTTAAGGTAACATAAATCGTTTCTGTGATATTATGTGTTATTCGTTGTGCATGAAATGAGAAATCCTAGATTAATGGGTTAGGGTGTTTCATTTATTGTTGACTTGTAGTTATCGCCCGAAGACTGGAAATGCCTTCAACGCATTGCCTTTGCCTAGCGGTGTTCCAGTGCCCATGTGCTGGTGCGGTGATCCTTGCAAGGTAGCCAAGTCCGATGAAGAGGAGACGTACATGCAGAGATACTGGATGTGTGCCAATTTTGAGTTTGAGCCAACACCTGAGATACGCCGCATTAACTTAATGGTGAGGAATTGATGTTTTGTAATAATTATTTGGTGTATTAAGTAGTCTTGAACAACTTATTTGGTTAGTAAACATTGCATTTGTTGCAGACCCCTCCATCGCTATGTGATTTTGAGCAGTGGATCGACACCAAGATCAAGCCGCAAAACAAGGACCGGTTGGAGTACATGCGGCGATGGGATGCAGAGCGCAAGGAGAAGATAGAGCAGAGACGCAAAGAGGAGGCCGCAGAAAAAGAGCACAAGGTTGAGGCGGAAAGGAGGCGTGTTGCTGCGTACAGGGAGGAGCGGGAGCGGAAGCTTGAGCGTGCGCGGCGAGCGAAGGCAGCAATGGAGGAGAATCCCGATGTGCAGAGGAAGGGAAAGTGGCCTCGTTGCACTCAGTAGTATGCACGAATTGGTAGTTGTATGGTGTATCGATGAATAATGTTGGGTACATTACAACCTCGCAACGTGTAGCGAACTAACGAACTTAAAATGTTATTTAGTTTGTCGTAAAGTAGTTGAAATCTGAACGATACAATACATGGCATATGTTTCGTAAGAATTATTGCACGTAATTAAACCGTGGAACCTATCCCATGCATACATGATACAAATTAATCGGACTCGACGAGTCGATCCTCGGCTTTCCTACGGAACCCTTCTACGACGTTAAGTGTGTCTTCCATTTTCCCTTTCCTTCTCGCCGTTCACGCGGCAGCGCAAATTGAATGATTGTGTCAAACAAAGCATCGGCAAAAGCTGAGTCGGGACGCCTTCACGCGCCGAAAGATGATAGCGACGTATCGTAAACGTCTGTCATGGGCCAAAAACTGATAGCGACCAATCATAGCCCTCTGTTACGCGCCAAAAGTTTTTCGTCGTTTCGTTGAGTAGAGGTAGCGAATGACATGAAATGTTTTCGTGACATATGAGTGCGACGACCGAATAGAGTTATATACAAAGAGGTAACAAAAAGTTACTAACTGTAAATATTACAAACAGGAAGCACTCGTAGCCTACTGGCGAGGCCTCTTACCCCTACCCCTCCTAGCCTACGCCCTAATGTGCCCCTGAGAGTACGTCAGCCTGTCAGCGGGCACGGCACGACCAGCGCGGGCACCTGGTGCGGCCGTCTCCTGTGGCTGCTCCTGGCTCTGTGGTGGTGGTGCTCCACCAAGCTGAGAGGCGCCGAGAACGTCCTGCTCTGGGTTCTCTGGGTCCTCCAGGTCGTCGAAGTCGTCGCCGTCACAAGACCCGCCCGCACCGGACCCGCCCGCCTGCAAGGAAGACGCGCCCGAACGAAAAATCCCCGCCGGGTAGTATCCTTCTGCAGATGTCAAAAGTTAAGGAACATTCGGCCAAAATAGTACGTTTGTGGTACTCATCGGAAGACGCTTGCTCACCTGGCGGCTGATTGAAGGGAGGAGGGATGGACGAACCGCTCGCTCCAACAAAGGTCGACGTGCTGGGCCGACTCGCGAACGGTGGACGGATCGATGATCCACTCGCTCCAGCTGAGTGTCCTGTCGGCAGCGTCGGATCTACTGATAAGGTTTTGCAATAACATGGCCAAGGTTTTGCATACTGATAAGGTACGGAACTAACCTGTGGACGCACCAGCACCGTGCGATGTCGATCCTGGTGTCGGGCCGCGTGAACGGGGAATTGCAGCTGCCGGCGGAGGTACCGCGTCCACGGCCGAACGACACGAGAAAACGCGCAAGATCGAAAACATCTTCGTCTGCATCCGCTCGAATGTCAACCTCTGCTCAACGTCGTTCAGGTGCAGTCCTGCATCCAACCTCAGCATCACCGCGTTGATGTCGGCGTTCATGGTGCGTGCAGCGTTGGCCTGCGGGAATCATTATTAATTAGGTTTATCACTCTCATATGTACCAACCGCGTAGTAAGAAAGTAAGAAGTCCGAGAAACATGGACGTACCCCCAGGAAGTACTCCTGGTCACGGTGCACGGGGTAGGTGTCCCTGACGCCTGCCTGGTGTAGCTGTGGAGCGGCCGGGGTGAAGGTGACACGGGCACGTGTGCGCGGAAAGTACCACCGAAGGTAGGCAGTGTAGTTCTCCTCCGAGTGTGGGTGGATCTCGACAATCACCTCCTCGGTGGCTACCAACCAGTCCTTCACGTACAGTAAGATCCGAGGTGCCCACAGTGTCCCTGCGTGCTGTCCCCGTCGAGTCAACCTGCAAAGAATATAATGGTCATCGAACATTCAAAAGTAGTCGGCATAATAATAGTAAAGGTGAAACAGAAATACTCACTGGTGGTACTGAGGGGCGACGGGTATCGGTACGTTCACTGGAAAGCCCTGCCTCAGTCTGAACTGCCTCATAACACGGTAAGGGCAGTGAGGCTCGACGAAGATGTCGAAAACCAACGGCACCACCGTCAACCAGTATGCCGTGTCACGCATGCACAAGGCAGACAGACCTAGAGGTGCTCTGCCGGCGACCACCTGCTGCGTGTAGGGCTCCCAGCGACGTCCAAAGGCTGCAGACGGTCGAACTCGAAGACAAACTCCGGGTAGCTCCGTCTGACCTGGACGTGGGCGTAACGGCGCTGAGACACATGGAGAACCCACTCGTTAGAACATCAGTCGCACATAATCTGAAATTTGAAATGAAAACAATTTGTACTTACGTTGCGGCGGCACCAGTACGTGCCCATCGTCGGCCCGTCGGCTGGGTGGTCGGCTGCCGGTCCTGAGGCGTACGCAGCGGTGTCGACGATCGGTCGGCCGATCGCGAACCGCTCAGCTGCCCAGAGCTGAATAAGGAGAGGGCAGCCCGCGAAAATCGCTCCAGGATCCGTCTTGCAGCAGGCCTCGCACAGCGCACGGTACGTGGCTGCGAGGATTGCCGAACCCCAGCTCCACTGCGGCACGGCCCCTAGCTCCGCATCTGCAATCGCCCGGGCGTAGTGGATCAGGCCCTTGTCTACTGCGTGCCCGGTGGTGCTGGTAAACATCACCCAACCGAACATCCACAGTAGGTACGCCTCTAAGGAGCGTCTGAGCGAGTACTCGTCGGCGTCGGGGTGGAGCTGGTCGGTCTACAACAAAAAGCAAACGATGTTACAACTCGTTAGATTTCTAGGAAAGTAACAAAGTGTAAAAGTTAACTTACTGTGAACTGCAGCAGCCAAGCCTTCGTAGGCCCGGCGGTGGTGTACATGTTCGGGGGAGCAACTGCAGGGAGCCCAGGTAGCCTCATCACGGGAGCGAATCGCTCCATGATATCCTCCCTCCAGCCACCCGCACCGTCCACTGGGCCGACAGCCTCCCCGGCTAGTGGAAGCCCAAGCAGGTACGTGACGTCCTGCAGCGTAGGTGCCATCTCCCCACAGGGGAGATGGAAGGTGTGCGTCTCCGGCCACCACCGATCTACCAAAGCAGCCAGCAGCGACCGGTCCGCATCCCAGCGCTTGTCCGGGTCGTTCTCGTCCGCCCGCGCCTCAACAAGCCTGGATATCGCTATCAGGCCTGCCTCACGCAACCTGCGTACCGTCGAGTTCAACATTAGTACCACATATTTCCAAATAGCCAAAAAATTCCATCAAGTAATTAAGTTTTATCATACCACGGAACGTGTCGCGGATCGGCACGCAACAACTCTCGCGACGGGCATGGACGAAAGGTCGTAAGCTGCGCACCCTGCACCACCGACAAGTACGAACGGTGGCTCCTGTCCATTCCCCTACTGAGGAGAGCTGGTGTCTGGTCCGCCATACCTGCATACATAAGAGTGATTAGAAATAAGCAATTGATAACAAAAAACATTACACAAATTGTTCATTACAATGGTAATTCATAACGCTAAAGGTACACTACACAAATGATAACAACATTACAATAGTTCATGTCTTACAAGGATAAATATTACACACATGACAAATGACAACAGCATTACAATAGTTCATGTCTCCCAAGGATAAATATTACACACATGACAAATGACAACAACATTATAAATACTACATCAAATGGATCATCGCTAGACTAAAAGGCTGACAGGAATAATCAAGTCATTGCATCGCCAGCGGATGACGTAGTGGCCGCACGAGAATGCCTAGGACGTGGTCGCCTCGTTGTTGTTCCTTCTCCCGATGAACGGCGGCCATCGGTTGCCTGTCCAGATCGACTAGAACCTGGGACGGTTGGAGATTGCGAATTCTTCGGGCATTTCTTGTAAGTATGCCCGCGCTCATCGCATTTGCTGCACCGTAGAGTCCTCCCCTACCTCCGACTCGTCCATGTCGTTTCTGATGCGTCTTGACTGACGCCGTCCCTTTTTCAGCCTTAACTTCGACGGATCTGGAATGTATAACACCTGTGACCTCAGAGTTGTGTAAGATCCAGATATCCCGAACCCATATATCTCCTCCTTCCATGTATGAAATATTGCTTCTTTCCTGTAGTAGGGTGACACATAGATATCGGGAAGTATGCCGCAATCCCCAGCTGCTGCAAGTACATGTGAGCAAGGCAGATGTCTAAGCTTGGGCTTCATGCAGCTACAACTGCAACCGCCCTCCGCATGAAGCACACATTCCTGCACAGCTTGAACGCGGTTGATGCCGCGTCTTCTCCTGTCCACACACATGATCTCGTACCTATGAACTTGGGTACCTTGGGGAATAACTCTGTGCTTCATAGCCTTTGCTTTTTTATCTTGCATATACTTTGTCACCACACTCCCAAATACAATGTTGTTATCCGCCATCGAAGGGGCAATTTTCTTATATCTGTCCCTGAAGTATGCCTGAGTGCCATGAAGGATAAATTCCACAATACCGACCAGTGGGAGTCCTCGCACTCCTCGCATCACCCAGTTGTACACCTCGGCCAGGTTGGTTGTCATTATACCATACCGAGACCCGTCAGTGTCATACAACAGAGACCACTTTTCTTTCGGTTCATTCTCTATCCACTGCGAGAAATTATGTATTGATGATGCGGACCTTCTTCTCATTGTTGGCGGGTCATCATGTAGTGGACCGAGAGGTACTGGAGGATCGTCATCCTGTGGCCGACGAGATTGCTCGTCGGTTTGCTTTGTTGTCAGCTCATCCAACCTCCTCCACAACTCATTGAATTTTTTCTCTTGATTCTGACCACATAGCCTCTTAAATAGATCCATCAGGTGCTTGTTCTTAAATTGCTTGTAGAAATTGGCTCCCATATGACGCATGCACCACCTACTACGAACATCATGCCACCTAGCTGGAAGTCCCCTCTCCGGCCAACCATTCTGCAGGTAGTCAATTGCCTTCAACATGCCCGCATGACGATCATGAATGAAGCAAACATTGGGCCTCATACGCACGACTTGGCAGCGAACTCTCTCCAAGAACCAATACCAGCTTTCGGTGTTCTCACTTTCGACAAATGCAAATGCCATAGGTAACACCTGGTTGTTCCCATCGGCTCCAATCGCCGTCAGTATCTGACCTCTGTATTTGCCTGCCAAAAAGGTTCCATCTATGCATAACACAGGACGACAGTGCACAAATGCGTTGATGCAAGCACCCAGAGAGAAAAATGCTCTTTGCAGCACGCTCTTGCTCGGGTCATTCGACGACGGAAAGGTCTGAATGTCATAATAGGTATTGGGGTTTCTCTGAGCAATGGTGCCTAACAGACGAGACAAATTATCATAGGATGCTTCAAATGTGCCATACCTCATCTCCAAATCTTTTGTTTCGCCCTCCAAACCTTGTAGTAGCTTATAGTATACTTATATTTGTTTTTAATGTGCCTGATAATGGAGCCCGGTTCAAAGTCCGTGTTACAAACCACATCGCTGTACATCTCACCGGCAACAAAAGCTGAGGTGATGTTGCGGCGATACTTATCAACCCCTGGCAACCAACATGTGTGCTCACCAACAATGCTCACTTTTCAATAGTCATTCCATTTTCCCTTATATGCATGAATGTGCCACGGACAATCATCCTTCGTGCACTTCACGTCATACACATAGTTCGTAGACTTCACCACCCTAAACTCTCTATGCAAGGAGACCGCCCAATGCTTCACCGTCTTTTTCATGTCTTCCTTATGAGCATACTTGGCACCTTGGATTACCTCGTTATCTTTATATTCAAAGGGTTCTTGCTACCCCTCTGAGATAACAAGTTGAGAGAAATCAGCATTTGTCCAATCAACGGGCATTACATCTTCCTCCTCATCCAATGATTCATCGCCCTCCGCCTGCTCATTTTCAGAATCTTCCCTCTCTATTTCCTCAACAATTGCTTCGATTCTCTCCCCCTCATCCGCCACGCTTATTGCCTCATCCAACCTTGCTTCATTACCCCCAGTTCGCATCGATGGTCCAACATTCTCCACAGCATTGCTAGGACCTTCACCATCCTCTGTTTGCACTGTAACACTGCTATCGATTTCATGCAATGCCACAAAAATAACAAAGGGCTAGGACCTTTCAAAGGCCATCTCCACATAACGTCTCCAGGACTCGGTGTTATCTATAGGCATTAGTTCCCAATAATATCCTTTTGTTGCACGACTGACTACAACGGATAGGGACATTGTGTTCACTCTTGTATCCACTTTAAATCCACGTAATAACCAACTATAGACTGACTCAAATGTTTTATCGGCTGGCCTATCGATGCCCTTCGATTTCATACTAAATTTTGACAGATCAACACCATCTTGACATATCTAACATTGCCTTCACCGTGAACTATCTGAAATATGACCTTGCTTGCCATTGCGCCTGATAAACAGATTCAAAATGAGTTTATTTCGTAATACGAATATGCTGCTTAGATCAATCTGTGCCTAAGTTAAATTCTATAACATTATATTATCTCTTCTAGATCTTAAAATATACCGAATTGGTTTTTTCATCTAGATGTACCGCCAATCGTACTTATTTTCTACGTATGTTCATCCAAATCGGTCAAATTCCCTCAAATAAATCATGTCGTAATTTATAAATCAATAACTAAGTGCTACACACAGGGTTTGATTTACCGGCGGTAACCGCGCGGTTACCGCGGTTACCTCCCGTACCGCGGGGGTACGGTTACCCGTACCGCGCGGTACGGTTTAACGAATTTCGGCCGAATTCAAAAATTTAAAAAAAAAGAAAAAAATCAAAAAAAATAGTGACGGTAGTGCTTGATTTGTAGTGTTTTATGGTGAAGAAATTTCTCAAAAAAGAGTAATATTTATTCAAATTTGAGAGCAAAACGGAGAATAAATTTGAAAATTAGAAAAAGAAAAAAAAATGGGCCGGCCCGTTACTGTGCGGCCCGTCACACATCGCGCGCAAACCACGCGGTTACCGCGCCATACCGTACGGTAACCGCGGTCGATACCGCGGTTTGCCCGAATTTTTGAACTCAAATTTCGATTTGCAAATTTGTCGCGGTTTTACGCGGTTACCGCGGTTACCACCGGTAACCGCCTGACGGAGCGTGGAGCTCCTCACCGGGAGACCGCGCGGGCCCCCCTTTGCCGGTTCGGCCGGGAGCGCTAGGTGAGGTTCTTCGCCCTCGATCTGAGGAACGTCAGCGAGAGAGGAAACGCACAAAACACGGGCGACGTAGACAGGTGCGGGCCGCTGAGAAGCGTAACACCCTACTCCTGTGTTCTGGTGGATCTGAGAGTCTTTAACAATACAAAGAGAGTTCGGTCTCTAGAGCGTATTGGCCGGAGTCCTCTCCCCCTCTTTCCTAGGCCTGGGCCTCCTTTTATCTGGCAAGGGGTTACCACATGGGCCTCTAGCTGCCTAAGAAAGAAAACATTCTTTTTACAATCAGGGCTAGTCTACAGCCGGAAGTGACCTCTGACAGGCACGGTACACGCCTCCTGCCCAGCTCGCCAGCTCTCCCGGTGGACGCCCGTTTCAACCTTCATTAAATGGCAAGCGACTTTCTTGCCATGCTTGCGCTGAAGTCTGGAATGGATCTGACCGGGACTGACATACCAACTCCAGGAGTTAGCACGCCGGCTCCGGCTAGGGACGAGAGCCAGGAGGCTCTCATCATTCTGACGGGACGGGGCGAGGCGTGCCGCAGGCCGCCTGTCGCCACCTAACCCGCGATCTGACCGGTCTGCGACCGGTCACACACCGCGACCAGTCACGGACCGGATAAGCGTGCGCTGCGCCGCATTAAATGCGGCGTGGCGCGCTCGTCTGATCCGCCATAAATGCGGTTAGGTGAGCCCTGCTGTGCTCACCTAACCCACACACGTGGCGCCAAAATCATAGGGGGTCGGGGCGCCCCGGCCCTCGGGGCCGAAACAGGAGCGGCCCGACCCCTCGGGGAGACAAAGGGAGGGGTGGCCACGTCACCCTCGGGCCCGACCCCCCCGGGGGGGTCGGGCCACGTGGGTGACTGTGGCCATTCAAGCCTCTAGTCATGATACCCCTGGTCCCATGTCACCGACACCGTCGTACTGCCGGGTGGCGGTAACCGGGCCCCCGGCGGTAAGTCCAACCCTGGCTACACATCTATTCAAATATTAAACAAAATTCTACACAAAGAAATGTATACATAGGTAAGGATATATCCTACATTTTAAAATCCAGATTATAGTGCTACACATCTATTTAAATAATATAGACATAGATCAGAATATATTCTATAGGTTCATCTAAATAGGTTCGTCCTAGGTCAAACTCCCTAAATTATATCATGCCCTAATTTATAAATCAAGATCTTACTACTAAACAACTATTCAAATATTCACAAAATATTCTGTTTTTATAATAATCTACGCAAAATAAATAACACAAACATATAGCGGGATATTGTATTTACCTGCGATCGAGTATGCACACCGACAGGGCTTCGCCGCTCTCCTTCTTCTTCCTCACCCCTCTCTTTGTTTTTTCTTCTGGAGTCTCGAGCGCTGCAAATGACGCCGTCGTCAACGAACTCGGCTTATATAGGGAGAAGGCCAAAAATCGCCCTTGCAGAGGGTGAGATTGGGCAAAAATCGCCATCTGCAAGGGCGGCGAGGGGGCCGCATGCAAAATTGCCAGGGCGGCCACCCGGCAAAAATCGCCCATGTCAAGGGCGGCAAGGGGGCCGCCTGCAAAATTGCTAGGGCGGCCGCCCTTCGGCAGACGGCCCCCGGGGAGGGGAAAAATCGCCCTTGCCGAGGGCGGTAAGGGACTTTTTTGCAAAAAAGCCGCGACGCGGCAAACGGCGAAAAAATCGCTCTCTGGGAGGGCGATTTTTAAATCTCGCCCTCCCAGAGAGCGATTGGAGATTAGTTCTGCAATATTTTAAAACAAAAAATTATTTTTGCAAATCTTTAAATAAATAAAATTAAAAATGCTAAAAATTTCTAATTAGACCTCCCCTCGCGTGACTCCGGTCATTCCTTGTCAGAATCAATTCGCGTGCAGCGCGCGCAGGTGACTGCGTGGGTGTTAGACCTACCCTATCATGTTGTAGCTCCAATGACAGGTAATACATGTTAACTGCTGGGATCTAATTTAAGGCCATCCCCAACCTTCATGTCATCTAATGTTCGTAGAATTTAGAATTAGGGGCACTCATCTTTCGCGTACGTAAAACGAAACGATATATTTTCTTATGATTAATTAAGTATATGTTATTTTTTTTGAAAAATAAATTAATATAATTTTTCTAAATCAACTTTCATATAAAAACTTTTTATAAAAAATACATCCTTTAGCAGTTTGAAAAACGTGCGCTCGAAAAAAAGAAAAATGAGTTGCCAAAAAAAACGTGCTGCCAACTAGAAAAAAACTGACGTGACAATGGAATAAAAGAAGAGAGAGAAACAAAAATGTGGAAACTGGGTCGCATGCACGAAACCGTTTTGGCGGCCATTCCAAGACGCAATAAACGAGCTGAATCCACGTTGAGCTGGATGTTTCGTTTTTTCCACCCGCAAAATCCTTGCGTTTCGATCCGCTGTGCCTGTCCCCTCGCCGTCATGCCCGCCGCACGCTGTGTGGGTTGCTTTCTTGCTACAGCTGATCTTTCTCTGTTAATGTTACATGCAAAGAGCTATTAAATTTTTTTTGCCATGAAAACTACTATAGAAACTGTACAATGGGAAAACAGTGTCTATATGGGTATGAGTATTTATTGATCTCTTTCTCTTCTAGACACCACCCATGAACACCATGGGTTGGGGATGACCTGCATAGAGTGTGATTGTTGTTAAGCTGCTTCCAGATGCCACCCGTTCCTAGCGTACATGGACACTATAGCTGCCTAATTTGTTACTGATTCAAAATTTGACCAATGGGGAAACCAGTTGGAAATGTGGATGTGATCAATATATATCAATTAGAGAATTAAGCATCAAATATGTACGTAGAACTAGCAAAAACATACGTGTGTTGGCAGTTGATACATTGATCATAGACAAAGGGTAGACCGCTATATAGAAGTAAGCAAGTCATGCATGCGTAAGAGGTAGTGAACACTTGGCTGAGAGGACCGCTAGTTAATGGTTCAGGGCGTATACAAGCAACTATGTCAAATTCACTCAGTCCCAAAAAATTTAAATCCTAAAAATATATCTGGGCATTGTTGATGGTCATTAAGCACCGATTTCGATCGTCAACTATCTTAATAAATAAAATAAAGGAAAACTAACATTTCTTTCACGTACATTAGTTATAAATAATGTAATTTTATTTGTCTTCGAGAAATATTATGTATGTAAAGATTATACGCTAAAGTAAAGGAGAAATAAGCCAGCATTCAAAAAACACACCTCCGACGAATCACGTGTGAGCACACAGATTGATGGGCCTGCAAGTCAGCTCAACCCGACCTAAAGTGGGGGCAAACCACCGTGTACCGTCTTAGAGGCCCACATGTCACTATTTGGTGAAAGATGGTTGAGAGAGGTGGGGCCTAGAGGTCGACCGAATTGACTTGGTCTCCTCTCGTCTCTACCCTTTACGTGACGATCTCTGGTTGGCTCCTTATAACGGTTAAAGATGGAAACTGTCATTAGCAACCGTCTTCCTCACTTCACAACACACACTCAAGGAGTAATTCTCTCTGTCTTACATTGTATTTCTTATAGTATTAGTGGCGTTAGGCTTAGAGTAGTCTTCGATTCTATAATCTTCTCGGAGATTTCAGTATGTCTTTAGTACTTTACTCTTCTTGTAAGACCATAGTTACAATAAAAAATTATCTTCTTTATTTAATTGTGTTCATAGTTCATATACTACTTTACTAGTTATGTGTTTTATGAATAGTTTATACTTCATTTATATGCTTCACTTAATTAGGCTAGTCGATCTATGTCACGATAACGGTCCAATGATCTTAACGGGTTACAGTAATTCTAACTTGTCCATCCGAAGAGTGGGAGTCCTGAGGAAGTTAGTGACATTATTTATTAATATAAGCATGGTGCTTAGATTAGTTAAATGTCATTGGATGTGGGTATGCCCCACAGAGAGTGAGGTAGGCGACAGGTGGTGACAGTCCTGTCCGTCTTTTGTATTTCTCCAAATCCAGGTATGATGTAAGAGTTCGTAAAATGTCATAATCACACTGATAGACCAACAGAGAGTGGTCTTTTGGTAGTACTTAGGTACCTAGAACTAAGTCTTAGCCTTATAAGCATGTAATTGTTAAGTGTATACTAAACATTAGTAATATAGAAGTACATATACACCTTAGCTCTCTTTTGTCCTTCTCCACTAACCATTATTATTATAGAGATGAATCTCCTGTGTGTCACACTACCCCAATATTATTATCAATTAACCCCTGTTTAGACTCTGGTATATTAATTATAGCATGATTACGAATATATGAATTCCCTCTTTACACCGCCGCCTTCCCTGCGGAAAAACAAATATGATACCCTTAGAATACTCTTGGGTGAAATGCTACAGCGGCATCCGTGCGCTTGCGAATTTATCTGTGACTATATCAAATACCAATAAACATACACATGATTGTTTTTTTTGATAGAGGGAGTATCCATCTAATCAGCAAGTAAGGAGTGAAGTAGAATAGGAGTAGTTCTCGCCCATACAAAACACTAGTGTCTAGCACTCTAGCTAGATTGTTGACTTTATTGATGATTCAATAGATTAGTAACTGAGTGCACTATTGTCACGTCCCGATTTTTGTTCGGGATTAAAAATCATTAAATAAATAATTTCTAGAATTTATATTAAAATTAAAAGCAATTAATCAAGTGAAATTATTGAGGGAAATACAATTTCCTTTAAAAATCATGGCTGAAAATATTTTTGTAATATTCTCCATGCCCTAAACTACTCTCCGGAATTTCATGTGAATTTTTAAAGCTCAAGAAGTAATTTTAAAGGCACACAAAGTTCATTTAAAAAATTAATTAAATAGAAAAGAAAATTAAAACTCCTCTTCTGGTATTTGCGCCTTTTTGGCCAAGTCCATTCCCCCTTCACGGCCCGCTTGCGCCTGCTCCCTCTCTCTCTCACGCGGCCCGACCCATTTTTCCTCTCTTGCGAAGTCTACTTTAGCTCCCTCTCCTCCCCCACCTTGGGCCGCCGGCCCGCTTGCCTTTCCCCTTGCCCGAAGTCCACTTCTCCTCCCTCACTCTCTCCCCTCGCCGACAGGTGGGACCGGCGGCCCTACCTGTCAGCTCCTCATCCTACCTTCGTCCCGAGCCGGCAACCGCCACCACCCCTCACGTCGCCGTCCTCTCCACGCCGCCCGGAGGTTGGGGGGCCACTCCCCAACTCCTTCTACGCCTCCTACCCGCTTTATCCCCTTGGATTCGAATTCGAATCGTGTGCCACTGCCTCTCTCTCTCTCT
Source organism: Oryza officinalis (assembly GCA_008326285.1). NCBI lineage: Eukaryota > Viridiplantae > Streptophyta > Magnoliopsida > Poales > Poaceae > Oryza > Oryza officinalis. The sequence goes on from BDMV01000009.1 coordinate 5,873,233, forward strand.
CCCCCACGTCACCGGCTGTTTCGGCCTCCCCTCGACCACGCCGCAACCTCCCGAGCCTACAAAACCAACTCCCGTGCTCCCCTCCACCTTTTTCCCCAACTCCCCAAGCTCGTTGTGCCCTCTATCGCACTCCTCACGCCGCCCTCCGCCTTTGCCGCTCGTCGCCGTGCTCCGGCTGCGCGGTGCCGTCGCTAGAGCCACTGTCGCACTGCGCCGCCGCCACCATTAGCTCCTCCACCGCAAGAACAACCTCGGCCACCACTTCTCCACCGCCGGTAGTTGCTGTAACCCGCCTCCCCTCGCTCCTTGGTGAGTTTCGTCGTGACCTCCATCTCTGGTCGACGATTCCCGCCGCCTCGCTCCTCCTATCTTTCTCCTAACCCCTCCATCTTCATCCCCAGGTCTCGGCAGCCCTCGGCCACGCCTCGGTCTTCGTCGGGAGTCGTTGGAGCGCTGTCTTCTCCATCAACCCGCGGGTGCCGCCTCCAACTCCTCACCGCCGACCACCCTCCCGCCGCCTCCTCGCTGTCACGCGAGCACGGTGAGAACCGCCTCCTCCTCCTCTCCCTTCCGCCTCCATCCGCGCGCCCTCCCGCTTGCCACCGGTGGCCTCTTGGCCCCGTGCGCCGTCGCCATTGCCCGCCGGCCGCTGGCGCGCCCGTGTGGCCGCACCGCCCGCCGTCCAATTAGCCTCGGCCAATCTGGGCCATCCGTGCCCGTGGACCACCCCGTGGTCCCGGTCCATGGTGCAGCCCCATCACGGTGGACCGAGTCCACCGTGGGCCGTTCCCTTCAGCCGCAGACGTGTGGGGCCCACGTGTCGACGCCGACGCCCCATGCTCATGTCAGTGGTTGTCTTTTTTCGTTGAAAAATAATTAATACTTGCGCAATAAATCGTGTTAATTTCCAGAAATTCATTTAAATGCTCAAACCTTCTAAAATTTATAACTAATTCATACGAACTCCAAATTGAGCCATTCAACTTGCAAAATTCATCTAAAATTGAGATATACATGTTTGTTTACTTTTTATATACTATTTACTTGGATTTTATTAGGGTTTTTCCTCGTTTTGTGTGCCAGTGTGTAGAATCCGTTATTTCGGAAGATCGCGTTCGCGAGGAAAATAGTTCGGAAGATCAATTGAAGAAGCAAGGCAAGTCACACATTCCCCTTGAGCATGTTGAACTTAATTTATAAATGTTTTACCATTTGCAAATAAAGTGCATGTTTTGCTGTTTACATGGGAACAGGGACTACCTATGTACTCGCTCATGCCATGTTTGCTTGATATCTTTTTTTGCCAAACCTGGGTGATAATTTGATTAAATTTGTGTTACTTATGTTGACCTTGTTAGAATTACGATATGTTTAGCCATGCTTAATTACCACTAGCTCACATAATAGGATAATCACATTATCTACTTCTAGTATCTTGATAAGCTGCGAGCTCGAGACATCTAGCCATGTTTTATTGGTCATAATTATCCAACTAAAAATATTGCTTAATGGTGGGCTATGGGTGCATGGTTTTGATTGTTGCACCATGACAATTAAGAACCGGTTCGTGGGAAACCCTGAAAGACTTACCGTGTTTACCACAAGCAAGCATGGGCAACTGTTGGACCTGTAGTATAGCTCTTCCCTTTTGGATGTTCCCTAGCAAGGATGGGCATGATGGAGTTTGAATGGACTGTGCTGCGGGCTATGCGGCTTCCGGATTCACCATGGCACAAGGAGGGGCTACCCACCTTGGTTTCAAAGGTGGGGGCGAAACCTGCAATGTGGTACGCTTGGTCAGGGGTAGTTATGCGAAGGGTCTTGTCACAATCACTCACATGGTGACATGTCTGCACGGGCACGGTGACATGCAGTGGATCGTGTCTTGTGGGTATAGTTGTACAGCTCTGGCCAAAGTAAAACTATTCGAATAGCCGTGCCCGCGGTTATGGGCGATCGACCAGCTTCATCGTGATTAGTCTTACCCTATTAATTAACTTGACTCAATGAACTGGTGTAGTTCAGGTGGTTTGGTTGGGCTTGTTCAACGTGGTGTAGCGTTGTTCAGTGGATATTTAATCTTGCCTTAATTATTCAACTGTTTTACTGTTTTCAACTTCAAATGCTTACAACCACCTTTATGCAAATAGCCACAAACATCCCTTTGTCTCTTATTGCACGTCTACATCATTGGTGTGGCTTGCTGATTATGGTCGTTGTACTCTGCCTTGCTATTATTCCCCCTTATCAGAAGTGTAGTGCTTTTGAGCTGAAGACGAAGTTAGAGGACCAAGACTTATACCCCAGTTAAGTTTTTGCCGGTGGAGTGGAGCTGAAGCCCTACTAGGGTCGCCTTTTTCCGCTGCTGCTGCTTTCTTTTCAGTGTGAGGACTAAGTGCCTCTTCTGTAGATATTTACGCTTTATTTACGTTTGGATCTATATATTAATTTGTCATTTTGTGTATCCTGGCTAATTTCTGGACAGGGATTTAACACACATAATAGTATGGAGATTTGGCTAAATTTCTGGGCGTGACAACTATTCATGAGTCATGTTAGGAATTGAAGAAGCAGAGCAGCTAATCCAAGCTTATGCCACTACTGACATATAGGGTGGCTTTCAATAATAACCAAATTCCCCCTTAAGGTTCACTCTGTGCGTAATGATTTATCAAAAGGAATATATGCACCATAAACTCTTTGATTTGGTTCACTACTTACAACTTCATGTACTTCATATTCATATACAATTTCAGATTACATTCTTTCTTGTTCTTGTGGAATTTCTTCGTTTGCTTGTAGGAACAATACCCTTCTGGTAATTAAGGTCAACTACGTGAACATGTGGTTAATAATGATGAAATGTGTGGGTCTAGCGGTTGCGAGGTGATGATCGGTTCATCGGAAGCCTTAAAACGTGAACGTCTTCATGTTGATGCAATCGAATCTATCGGAAGACCAGTAGCTATTCTCACCAGACACAAATTAGGGTGCTCTCTATCGGATGCTTGGTAGTATTCATATATGAAATCTGAATCACACTATATAAATATTAGTAATTCTGCATACCATATTGATTAGTAAGTTTGAATTTTGAAGTCCGACAGTAATGTCAGATCTTATTGTTCTCCTCTTACCTCCCCATAGATGCTCTTGGATTAAAAAGTATAATTTTATCAAACCAGTTGGTTCATCACAATACAATTAGTTTTGTTTTATCTGTTACGTGGTGATTGTTTTGCCTGCCAGTTTGGAACAAGTAAAAACAATGTGATGTAAATGAAGCTCACCTTGGTAGTATTGCCTGTATACAAAGGGACAATGGCCTTTTTCCTGTCTATATATTTGTACCATATGCTAATATAGCAATGGTGAATGAAAGATGGTATGAATAAATTTAAACTACAAAAATTTTCATAAATCGCTACTGTTCATAGTGGTTATTGTTCATATACCAAGTGCTCAATTCTTCTTTCGTAAAAATGGTGTCAATTCTTCTCTCATCCAAAAATTGCAAACAATATGATATGTCATTCAATGTTATGTTGTTATTATATATTATGGTAGCCATTATAATCGATGTTAAGTTGTTTTTCATGGTGCACCTAGAGGTTGAGATCGGGCCCAAGCAATTCGGGTGGTGGCAATTTTCTGGCGATGGCTAAGGCGGACATGTGGAGATGGTTCCCAAGGGAATTTCTCTGTGCCAATGTGGTGGAAATGTCTAGCAGGAGGTGGGAGTCGTGGATCCTATCCTGCGAACTGTAGACCTATGGAGCTAGTTTCTGTCTTATAATTATACTCCTTTTATCCTAAAATATAAGGCATATTAGCTTTTCACATCGTCTCCATCATTATACTTTGACCATAAATTTCATTCATAATATATTATCAACAACTACGCAATTAGCATTATATGAATGTACTTTCAAATATGAATCTAATGATATATCACATGTGGGACAGTAAACTCATATATTGTTAGTTTAATTATTAGCCAAAAACTATGAAAATTGATTTTCCTTAAAATCTTTGAAGGCAGGGTTTACTTGTGAAACTTTATTATAGTCAATACATTTGTTTGTCTTATGAACATTTTCGTTTCATATATATGATGTAAAGTCAAGTATCTTTCTCAAAATTGGACATTATGTATAAACTATATATTCAACAATTATTCACATACTTAGATAATGATTATCCACATACTTAATTGAGTAATATAAATACAGTTTATTTAGAAACACTTTATTCACTAAACATAGTTTGTGATATATAATTGTCTCGCTGATTGATTCTCGGGCATACCAAGTTCACTATTATGTGATTCCTTGGCAGCGTCAACAAAGACAACCATTGTTACTTTGATGCATTGTTACTTTGATGCTAGTCGATCATGAAAGACTCGTTCAAGTAATAACCATGCCACAATTACAATTTTTTCTCACTATATATTTGTGGACAAAACAATATAACATGCGAGATAGTAGAATATTTTCCTAGAAGCATCATTAGGGAGCAAAAAGGTTACTCTAAGCATGTATAACAGATTTAGTGTGGCACCTAAGCGTCACCCCCTTAAGCATGGGCTTGATCATATCTAGAACCTTGATAATCACTACAAACAATAGCCTATAGATGACAATCATTCCACAAAGATGCAAGATCCACCCATTTTGAATGCCCCATTTCCACTTGAAATAACTCAACGATAACTTTTTCACCAGTAACTGTTTTATGTCCTTCTAGATCATTTTGGAGGACTAACCCTGAGAACTCGTTCTTGTAAAACCCCTGCAGTGCATACTTGTGAAAGGAGATGTAGTAGATTGGGTACTTCCATACTATCTTTGGGAGGTTATTTGGAAGTTGGAAGAATCCACTATTGAGCATCATAATACCTTGTATACCGGCACCAGTGATGATCCCCATTAGGAAATCTGGTACAATGGTTGCTACGATCATCATTAGGCCTTCAACTAGCATTGTGCATGAGCACAGTACTAGTGCAAAATAGACAAAATTATCGAGCTGCCTTTGTAAGCCAGTAAGATAGTACGCAATTGCACCAGGTACTACAGCAATAAGGAGAAGATATGGTGTGGATGACAATGTATTGGAGATGACAATCGTGACCACACCATAGTGTCCATTTAGCCTTTCCCTCCCGAAGATCTGAGCATTAAGAGCACCTCATTAAGCAAATGTGATGCACAAATGCAAACTCACATTTGATAAATCAACGTCGTATAATGTAATTGTTTGATATGTACATGAAATGTATCCTCTCATGCATCATCTCCACTATATAAATTAATTACACTACTGGAGAACTGATTTTTGATTGGTATCAAAAAACCGGAATAGTCTCGGTTAAAAAGTGTAACGGGTTGCGATGATCTTTAATCCCGGTTGGTATTACCAACCGGGACTAAAGATCATCTTTAGTCCCGGTTCACACCTTCACCGGCCGTGTTAGGCTGGTGTCAGGGGGCCGAGGATCTTTAGTCCCGGTTGGTGTTATTAACCAGGACTAAAGTGATCTACCTTTTTATACTTCTTTGTCCTCCTCCAGCCCGAGCCATTGCTGTCAAGAGGAGGAGAAAGAAGGAAAGTGCTGCCAAAATTTTTGATAAAATTGTTTTGGTGATAATATACAAATCGGAGAGATCGAAAAGGTTAGTAAATCCATTATCTAATAATGTATGCTTAGCATATTGCATTTGTAGCTTTGTTTCTATAAAATATTGTCTCCAATAAGGTTTATGTAAAATGATGAGAGAGAAAATATGTCAGGCAAAATTAGGTTGATTTTGAAATTAAAAAATTTGGATACATATGTTATAAAAGAGATGACCGAGGAAAAATATGGAAAACTAAGATAAAAGAATTGAAATCTAAGTTAGTTTAATAAAATAGTTAGAAAAAAGTATAAATCGTTAAAGATATGTTTTCAACTTTACAAACCATAAAAAAGAATAATACGTGGGACTATTGTAAAATTATTGTATGGTTATTTATAAAAGGTGTAGAAAACAAAGGTAATTGAAAAATATGTAATATAGCTAGAAATACTATTCGTACAATAAGAAAATATGTTTAGCACTTTAATAAAAATTTAAAAATAATTGTAAACTTCTTTTCCTTCTCGTCGCCATCTTTGTAGCTCTTTTCTCAAAATTAGTTTCACTTTGAATTATGATATTTTAAATTTTTATATGATTATTTAATTAGTTTCAATTGTATGGATTTCGTTAGTAACATTGGACTATTTGATGTATAGATGGAACGGCAATGGATGTACACCGCGGACCGATGGTCGAAAGAGTTTATTGAAGGCGTGCATTATTTTTTGAATGTTGCCAATGCTAACAAGTACAAGGGTTTCATGTGTTGTCCATGCAAAAAGTGCAGTAATCAGAAGGAGTATTCATCATCAAGAACTATTCATGCGCACTTGTTTGAGTCTGGATTCATGCCTGGATATAATTGTTGGACCTCGCACGGAGAGCTAGGGGTTACAATGGAAGAAGATGAAGTAGAAGACGAGAATATTCCGGACTGGGCTCATCAATACGGTGGATTTGAAGAAAATCCGGGAGGCGAGGCGGACGGAGCTGTTCAAGATAACGACGCTGTAGATGATCTTGGTCAAATGTTACGGGACGTAAAGGACGACTGCGAAAGTGAGAAGGAGGTCAAAAATTGGACTGTATGTTAGCGGACCACAAAATTTCGTTGTACCCAGGTGCGAACAGGGGCACACAAAGTTGGGTACAACGCTAGAATTCTTGCAATGGAAGGACAAAAATGGTGTGAGTGACAAGGCATTTGGTGAGTTATTGAAACTCGTCAAGAACATTCTTCCGGAGGAAAACAAAATGCCCGAAACAACGTACGAAGCTAAGAAGGTGGTATGCCCTCTAGGACTAGAAGTACATAAGATACACGCATGTCCGAACGATTGTATCCTCTATCGCGGTGAGGAGTACGAGAATCTAGAAGCATGCCCGGTTTGTAAAGCACTACGATATAAGATTAGACGAGATGATCCAGGTGATGTGGACGGACAACCTTCGAAGAAGAGAGTTCCTGCTAAGGTGATGTGGTATTTCCCTATAATACCACGGCTCAGGCGTTTGTTTAGGAACAAAGAGCATGCTAGCATGATGCGCTGGCACGCAGAAGAACATCAACAAGACGGGATGCTGAGACACCCCGCCGATGGGTCGCAGTGGCGAAACATCGACAGAACATTTCTAGACTTTGGAGAGGATGCCCGAAATGTAAGGTTCGGTTTAAGTACAGATGGCATGAATCCATTTGGAGAGATGAGCAGCGGCCATAGCACTTGGCCTGTTACCATGTGTATCTACAACCTCCCCCCTTGGCTATGCATGAAGCGAAAGTACATCATGATGCCAATTATCATTCAAGGCCCAAAGCAACCTAGTAACGACATTGATATGTACCTAAGACCATTGGTTGAGGATCTGCTTCTGCTGTGGAACAAAGAAGGTGTCCCCGTGTGGGACGAGGACAAACAGGAGCAATTTAACCTACGAGCGTTGTTGTTCGTGACCATTAATGATTGGCCTGCACTTAGCAACCTATTCGGACAGTCAAATAAGGAGTACAAGGCTTGCACCCATTGTATGGATGAAACTAAAAGTACGTATCTGAAACACTGCAGGAAGGTTGTTTACATGGGCCATCGTTGATTCCTTATTGCAACCCATCCTGTACGGAAAAAAGGCAAGCATTTCGAACAGAAGGCAGACCACCGTACTAAGCCTAAACATCGCAACGGAAAAGCCGTGTTTGCTATGGTGAAAGATCTAAAAGTAGTATTTGGAAAGGGACCTGGCAGCCAACCTATAGAGAGCGAAGATGGTCACGCGGCAATGTGGAAGAAGAAGTCTATTTTTTGGGAGTTACCTTATTGGGAAGTCTTAGACGTCCGACACGCAATCGACGTGATGCACCTCAGTAAGAACCTTTGCGTAAACCTGTTAGGCTTCCTAGGTGTATATGAAAAGTCGAAAGATACAATTGAAGCACGTAATGATCTCAAGCATATGCAACAATGCGAGGACCTTCACCCGGAACCGAAGGATAAAGGAAGCCATTACTTGAGTCCTGCAAGCTACACCCTGAGCAAGGAAGAGAAGGAAAGTATGTTTGAATGCCTGGAGAGCATCAAGGTACCGTCTGGATACTCCTCGAATATAGAGAGAATAATAAGCATGAAGGAAAAGAAGTTCACTAACCTAAATTCTCATGACTGTCACATGTTGATGACACAACTGCTTCCTGTTATAATTCGTAGTATCCTTCCTGATAATGTCCGGGGAACAATAACAAAGCTATGTGCTTTCATGAACGCAATTTTGCAAAAGGTCATCGATCCAGACAGTTTAACAACCCTTCAAGATGACGTGGTCCAATGTCTCGTCGGCTTTGAGATGATTTTTCCACCGTCATTCTTCAATATAATGACGCATCTTCTATGTCACCCTGTGAAAGAGATCAGTATTCTCGGTCCTGTGTACCTACACAACATGTTTCCTTTTGAGAGGTACATGGGCGTTCTAAAGAAGTACGTTCATAACCATTCTCGTCCGGAAGCAAGCATCGCCAAGGGTTATGGAACAGAGGAGGTCATTGAGTTCTGCGTAGAATTTATTGAAGACCTTCGTCCAATCGGGGTACCCGAATTAAGCCATGAGGGGAGACTACGGGGAAAGGGGACTCTTGGAAGTAAAGGAATAATGACTGTGGACAACGATTTATTCCGTAAAGCACATTTCACAGTTTTGCAACAATTTTCGTTGGTGGCTCCTTACATCGAGGAGCACCTGGCGATTGTTCGGTCAAAAAACATCGGCAAGTCCGATGCATGGGTTACACGTCATCACATCGATACTTTCCTCGCTTGGCTACGACAACATCTAATGGGTGCCAAAACTATTGACCGACAACTAGCCTTCTTGGCGAGGGGGCCTTCTTGCTTGATATCGATATTCCAAGGATATGAAATCAATGGGTATACATTTTACACAAGAGCCCAAGACAAAAAGAGCACAAACCAGAACTCTGCTATTCGTATCGACGCCATGAGATACGATGGTGCAACTAGCACGTATTACGGTGTCATCGAGGACATATGGGAACTAGACTACGGACCCCTGAAGGTACCTTTGTTTCGATGCCAATGGGTTAGGCTCACCAGTGGAGGCGTAATGATTGATGACAGTGGGATGACAACGATTGACCTAAGCAAGGTTGGATACTCAGACGAACCTTTCGTCCTAGCCAATGATGTCATACAGGTTTTCTACGTGAAGGACATGTCTAGCAAACCAAAGAAGGGTAAAGGACCCGACGAGCCAAAGCGTCACGTGGTTCTCCTAGGCAAAAGGAAAATCGTCGGAGTCGAGGGTAAGACTGACGAAGATTACGATCAGTTCGACGGGCAACCTCCGTTCGCGGTGACGGTTGACCTGAGCATCCTCCTATCAAAGGAGGACACCCCTTACTCATGCAACGATCATAGCGAAGGAACATTAGTGAGGAGACGGTACGTGAGAAAAACTGTGACATAGGTTGTTGTATGGATAATGCAAATTATTTATAATGTATTGAAGGCCATGCAATGTTTGTGTTTTTTATTACTACAATTATGTAAGGAAAACTGTGACATAGGTTGTTGTATGGACGACGCAAATTATTTATAATGTATTGAAGGCCATGTAATGTTTGTGTTTTTTAGTAATACAATTATATATGTAATATCAATTTTAAACTATTTAATTAGGTCATATGTTATTAGATAGTTTAATACTATTTAAATAGTATTTAAATTGGTTAAATTTTAATTATATATCATTATTGAAATGTAATATCAATTTTAAACTATTTAAATAGGTCATATGTTAATTATATGTGATTATTTATATTTAATAATAATTTTAAACTATTTATATCGGGCATATGTTATTTTAATGTTTCAATCTTTAGTCCTGGTTGGTAAACATAGCCGGGACAAAAAGATATTTTGAAAACAGCGGGAAATTATATTTAGTACCGGTTGGTGGCATCAACCGGGACTAAAGATATCTTTAGTCCCGGTTGGTTGTCACGCCCAGAAATTCACTAACCCGAATTTCAAGCAGAATGTGTATTAAAATCCCCGTCCAGGACTGGCCAGGGTACACAAACGACAAAGTTGACATACAGGTCCACGTCTTACAAACATTATAAAAATCCCTTACATAACGCAGCGGAAAAAGGAAAACAAGCTATTCTAATAAACTAGACGCTCGCAGCGTGGCAGCTCCAATCCACGGGCACCCTTGACGGCAAGCACAAGCCTACTCCTCCGAGTAGCCTCCATCTGACACATACTCCAACTCTGTTGTGGGGAAAATTGAGCAAGACCGAGTACTACCCACTGTACTCAACAAGTCATACCGGAAAGAGAGTAATGATGCAAGTAATAACAAAGGAGGCTGAAGGGGATTATTTGTACAAAATACGCATTTATAAACAATAGTTGAATGCGGTAAAAACAGTTAAGTTAATTAATCAAAATTGAATCATCGCTGCACAACGTTACACCACATTGCGACAGGCCCAAACCACCACCTGAACTACACCAGTTCCATTAGGTCAAATTATTAGAAGAGTTACTAATCACGGTGAATCTGGTTGATTGCCCATAACCGCGGGCACGGCTATTCGAATAGATCTACTCTGATCAGAGGTGCACAACTGTACCCACAAGACACAGTCCCACAACACGTTACCGTGCGCCGACATACCACCATGGTACACTGGAATAGAACTGCAACAGGACCCTTCGCACAACCCTTCCTAACCAAGCGCACCACACCTTAGGTTTCGCCCCCACCTTTTGTAACATACCAAAAATTCGAATTATGAATTTTGACTTCAGCTAAATAATAAAAATACATATTTGAGCTGATGACCAAAATTTTTCGAATATATATATCCTAGGTAAGGTTAAACTAACTAGTGGTTATGTGTAAAGTTGCAAAAGATTTAAAAACTTCTTTCCTTCTCAAATTAATTTGATTTGTAAAACATTTTCATTAAAATAGGATGTGTGATTTGAGATGCTTAAAAATGTTTTCAAATCTTGGATGCATTTCATTTTAGGTCTCGTGAATACGTCATAATTCATAAATAATAAAAACACTACACCGTCATCCCCTTAGGTGCACCTATGACCAAGTGTCTTGTAAGCTAAGCATGGTAAATAGAAAGTAAAGCCTAACAATATCATCTCTGATTAACTACAAATCAAAATATGATTTTACAATCATTTAAATATGTATTTAAAATAAGAATACTTTAAGGTAGGTGAACTCATTAAATATTTAAAAATAGATGGTGCAATATAAAATCATGAGGAAATTCATGTAGATACTATTCAATATATATATATCACTGGAATTTTGGTATAATTTAATAAGTACATTTGATACCCCAAACAATTAGGTCAAAACAGTCAAACTATAGTTTATTTCTAAACTATAATCGGCAAAATCGATACACATCTCATATGTGTATTTTATCACATAAAAATGTATAGGAGATATAATTTATTCAAATACTAATCTATTTATCATGAATTAATATAATTTTTTCAGAATTTATTTTATAGGTTTTGACCTCCTAAAAATTCAAATCACTGTCGGCTGGATTGAATTTCTCTATTTTCCTGAGAATAAAATATAGATTATTTTTGTGTGAAACAAAATAAAATGAAATCTAGTATTTTTATCTACTTTCATAAAAATCCAAATTAGTTTATCATGCCCAGAAATTAAGTTATTGAATTGTAAAGAAGGGAGAAAGAAAGAAATAGGGAAAATATCAAAATCTATCCTAACCCTGTGTTCACCAAGTCTTCTAACCATCCCTCTCACTCTATCTCTGTTTGCACCGCCCTAGGACCCACATGGCAGCCTCATCAGCTTGCTCACACCCTGGTCCACTTCTTCTCTTCAGTGCTCAACACAGAGAGAGACCAGGGGCGGTGGCATGGACGGCGTGGGCAGCGCTTCTGCTCGACGCGTGGACTTGACGTGTCTGACGCCGGGCTCCATCCTTTTCTCTCCCAGACGCGTCGCCCGGCCATTTTCTCCTTTCCAGCATCGAGCACGCCGAGGGATAGAAACCCTAGCACCTCCGTGGCCCGGAAATTTTCCACCGGCCGCGAGGGAGACGACGCTCGCCGTCGCTGTCGGTCTGCCGCCATCTCCATCTCTTCCGCGTTCCATCATCTCTCCACCATGCCGTTTCCATTCCCACTGACCTCGCTCCTTTTCGTGCAGCCGATCATCGGAAACGCGACCGCGCTCTCGGAAGCTCTGGAGCGCACTCCAAGCGCCACCGTAGCGGCATCGTCACCGACGCCGTTGATCTGGACCAAAGCAAGCCAAGCCACCGCGCCATCATCTTCTCCTTGAAGTCCTCTCCAAAACCCCTCAAGGATCCCGGAGGATCGTCCACCGACGAGGGAGATCGGCGTCCTCTTCTCTAACTCCGGCCGCCGAACACCATCGTCGATTCCTCCCGCTCCAGTGAGCTACGATTCAATTACTCGCACGTATAGCTTTCCTGAGACCTTATCAACACCGTGGACGTGTATTCATGGCAGCTCTTCGAGGAAAATCAAGCCGATGTCATCGTCCGAGTACTGTCCGCCGTCGCCGGGGGGTTCTGCAAGCTGCCACCATCGTTCGGACCTCAACAAACCCAGCTAACACCTCGGTAAGACCTCTAGTTATGTGTATACCCACATGCAAGCACCCATTTAAATTCAACTTGGCTCTAGCGCAATATGCACCATCATGCCGAGCCTCACCCTTATTGCGACATCACTGCCATTGATTCGAGTCACCATTGTCCGCGTTTAGACCACCATCGGGTTCGCAGGAGTCCCCTCTACCTTTTTGCTTTTGTCCGCGACCCAATCCGAAGTGTCGTTCGCCGGCGGCGAGCTCACTCGAGCTGCAGCCATGGCTCACTGCCTGTACGCTCATACCCAGAGACCACGAGTTATAAATTCGACTAAATCTAGGGTTCAAATTAAAAACTAACAAATCACTGACATGTGGGTCAAGGACTAAACCGTAAATATAAAAGAATATGGGGACTCTTTACAAATTATGACATAAACACGTGGGGTAGTGCGGGTTGATTTGTGGATTCAGTAGGGACCTATTTGCATAATGCCAGAGGCTGACCAGTGGACCCAAGGATTTATAATTTGAGGAAAAATAAAGGAAAATAGCTAGAGCAATATCTTTTCAATTGAAAATCATCTCAAACTTGTAAAATCCATATAAAATCAAATATAACTCATTTTGAGGTGAAACCAATTTCAGTAGGTTCATAAAATTGTGAAATTTAATGTTATAGAATAAAATCCTCTGCTCACAGTATGATACTTATTTCTAAAATTTCAAATAAGAAATAGCTATCATAGAACTTGTAAAATTTATAGAAAATTCATCTATGCTCCAAATGGATTGAACCAAATTTATGTAGAATCACAAAAGTATGAAATTTAATTTAATAATATAAGATTTCATAATTTCTGTAACATAAATAGTACTAATAATTTATATTGTACAATGACCACCACATATGCAAGTTAATTTCTAAAAATTATAGGAAATTCATACTAGCTCTAAAAATTGTGAAACCAATTGTATTAATCTTAGAAAACAATCCTCTTTATCCCAGTGAGGTTAATTTGATCAAAATCATATATTAAAAGTGATTCACAATAATACATTAGTAAATACTACTATATGTCAATGCAAATTTAGGAAATTCATAACTCACAAATGACAAGGGATAAAATAGGAATTCTTTCACCTAAATTCATCTTAGGTCAGAACCTATCCACTGTGCACAAATCATGCATTTTAGAACATTTTGTATTTTTCACATAATTTGGTATTTATGTGCATATCGTGTCCTTTGTATAGATAATTCGCATCAACGCTGAAAGAGTGATTTAGGTGATATTCACATTGTTCCAGATCAAGGCAAGTTATTCCTCCCCTTTCCTTTGATCACATTGAAACCTATGATTTGGGAGATGAAAAGTGTTGTTTGTAAAACTGCATATGTATTTGATTAAAAACGATATTTGAAAACTTAGTAAATGGTAGCTATGATTATTGCTGCATAATCTACCTTGATACATTGTTACCCTTTTATTTGTAACCATAGGATGAATTTGATTACTTCATAAATGCTCAGTGAAGTATTTATATGCGTTTATATATGCCAATTGCTTAGCCATGCCTAGAACTATGCAAATGAATAATTTTATGACTTGATAAATGGGATTATGATTACTTGGTTAATGCTGGATTTATAATGGAAATGTCAAGTATTTGTGAGCTAAAATGGAGTTAAACATGTTTTTAGACTTGGGCGACAAGTGGTGCACATATGGTGTTAGTTGTGCACCGATAGGGGGAGTGTTCGCCCGGGTTGATTAAGGACCGAACTTGGTGTCGTTCACTATTGTTTACCGTACATCCACGTGCTATTATGGGGTGGCCTTAGCTAATTAAGTTACTTAAAGTCTAACCTTGCATATTGGTAGGTCGAAGTAGAATGAATTAGTCTGAGCGATGATTCATAGGAACTACCTATTTACCCCGCTGATTAATGGGGGTAGTTTAGGCGTCTAAGTCTGTCTAATTCAATGGTACAGTGCCTCGTGGGGGAATGGATGTGTTCGCTGCCACGGCGTTAGGTTTAAGGCGTGGGCCCGCCACCTAGCGGTTCTGGGTCATGCCCAGGATGGATTCACACTTGCCATCGCTGATGCAAGGTTAGGCGTTAAGTAATGTAAAGGCTACGTTGTGACCTCTAGACCGCATTCAATGTGTAGAGTGTGGTGGTACCGACGGGTACCGGATAAACTAGAGTGTTCATATCATGTGGGTAAAGCTGTACAAACTCTGCAGAGTTCTCTAAAACTAATCGATTAGCCGTGCTCACGGTCATGAGCGACATAGTGAATTGTCATGGGTATAGATTTATGTTTTATAAATGTGTTTATGAAAATGGGCTATGGAATGGTGATATGAGTTGAGTGATGTTGAGTATGATGTTGATGATGAGTGTAATGATGAGGTTGCCCGGTGTGGGCTGATATGATGATGTTGATAATGAACGTGAGACTTGGTGTTAGGAAGAAGAGTATGTATATGAGGTTGAGATGGTGAATATTTATGGTTTGCTTACGTTAATGTTTTATGAATTGAATTGTGAACTTCTTTGCAAATAATTGTGAACTAAAACTTGCTTTATGCTAAAATAAGCTACATATAGCCTTTCCTTGATTTATGCCATGCATATAGTATGTTAGGATTGTCTTGTGCTTGCCGGTACATTAACTTGTTTAATGTACTGACTCTTGTTCGACTGGAATATCCATTTTGTAGGTTGTCTGCTTAGCCTTCTGAGTGATTCGGGGAATCGTTGTTTCTTTTAGGACCAGATCCAAAGAGGGTTATCTTCCCTTGTCGGCTGCTTGTGGTTTCGGGTAGCCAAGCTTCCGCGGATCAGTAATTACCTCGCCGTTTGGCCTATCTATTTAAATATAAGTGTAAAGTCATTTGTGTTTACTCCTTATTATTCTGATTTTCATCGCTTAGATGAAAGTGTGAAACTAGAGCTTTTCCTGGGATCTAGTTATACACCGGTATGAGTTTTGAGCATTTGGGATGTCGTAGAGCTTTAGCGATTTTCGTCAAGTCTCCTGAGATGTGTAACACATCTGGTCGCCATCGTCATGTGGTTTAACGGGCATGTCTCAGGTTGAAGTTGACTGGCATGCTAAAGTCCCAGCAATATCCCCTATGCTCTTTACTCGGCGCATCAGGTTTTATACTATGTATGTTATTTGACTTGATAGTAAGGCGATGAGGTTGGATGGTTATTGTTTTACTCGATTATTACTAGACCCCATCTAACTAAATAACTCACGCTATCACTTCAAACAACTTACATAATATTTAACCGGGGGTGCCCGACAGCGGTGGTATCAGAGCAATTGTCTGACTGTAGAGAAACCCTTTTGGAATAGTCGTTTAGATTGGCTTATTAAAAATTATTTTGAGAACCATGTTCTTAGCTACAAGTTATTTTTGAAAACCTACTACAATCTTATATCTCATCCATCTCTAAGGAATTACTTCCCTCTAAGTCTATATTTTGATTTTAAACTCCTATTCTTACTCCATAGGACCGACGCCTTTTGAAAAAGGATATTTCTGTGAAAGTGTGTTTGAAAACACTTATAAATCATTATAAACCAGTACCAAAATGTTTTGAAAATTTTTCAGATCCATTTGCCAACTACTCCTATGGACTAGTTTGAGATTTGCAAAATATCGGGTTGAAAACAACCTATAACTTATATGTTTTGGGAAATGGTTTAATAAAATTAAAACATGATAGATATGATAGGATTAACTCTCTCTCATGTTATTTATGTACCTAAATTGAATTTGGAGGATATTTGAACTCTTCTTTCCTAACATTTCAAATTTTATCGATATGACCTAGAACGGGTAGTTGGGATAGGTTGGAAGCTTGTTATGCTTTGACCACTAGATTGTTTGTTTAGAATGACCTCCCAAGATTCATGTACCCTCTGCATTAATTTAAGTTTCATGTCATAGCAAAATGGAGAATTTATCAAAATCTAAACATGTTCAAACCTTCATTTTTATCTTGGTTGCACATGTTTGGAAATCTGTAAACAGCTGCATTCATGATTTTGTGTAGTCCAAACCATAAGTGATAAAATGTTCATCTTTGACATGTAGCTGGTAGATATACCCAGTAGACTCCATGAATTTTGGTAGAATTTTTGGATCCTTGTTTCATGGTTTAAAAATTCATATAGTACTGCATGGTCATGTCTTGAAATCTGTAGGTAGTCTGATTGTTGAATTTGTGTAGCCAAAACTAAAGGTGATAAAATCTTGGTTTCTTCTGGGTAGCTTCATAACTCAATCATACATCTCCCTGATTTTTGTCCAAATTTTTTCATCTCTATATTTTGATACAAAAATTCGACAAATACATTGAACAATCAGTTTCAGCACTGCATGACCTGCCTTCTCTAATTTCCTTAAGACAAATCACTTGTCTAAAAATTACAATTCCTTCCCAGGATTAAGAAGACTTTGCTAGGAACTTGAATATAAAATTTTTTCCCATTTTATCACTCCTCTAACCTAGTTGTTACCTACTGTTTTCATCTCAGAAGTGTGCAGGATAGAGCTAAGCATATGGAAAATTTTAGCTTTTCACTAAGACTTTTGTTCAGCACTATCCCAAATTCTTTTTAAAATTTTAAGGGGGTAGTGTATCACCATAATCTGAACCTATTATTAAGGATTTTGGAACTTTTCATGCTTCCATAAATCCAAATAAAACTATCTTGATTTGAAGCAAGCTATAAGCAAAACTAAGGAATTCAAGTTGAGATGGCTCAATATGCAAAATTTTGTGCCCCTTTATGGTTGGATGCAAAATTGTGTGAATTGTAGCTACTCACTAGTATTCCTTTAATAACATGAAAGTAATTTCTAAAATTAATATAGCTTATAAACTGACTTGTATATTTTGAACACTTCCCTAGAATGACCTATTCGTCTTGAAATTCTAATTTCTTCCTACAACGTAGAAAACTTTGTTAGGAACCTGAATTTTAAAATTTTGTTTGATTTCACCCCACTCCAACTTGGTCATTAGGCTATGTTTTGATGCACAGGACCAACCTGTTATCGCATAGCTTGTTTATTTCGTTTTCATCAAACCATTGGACTAAAACTTTTTTTTTATTTTTTTTAAGGGGGGTAGCACCTTATCTTATCTTGTAATCCTGTAACCTTGTATCCTACAACTGTATCCACAAGACACAGTCCCACAACACGTTACTGTGCGTCGACATACCACCACGGTACACCGGAAAAGAACTGCGACAGGACCCTTCGCACAACCCTTCCTAACCAAGCGCACCACACCTCAGGTTTCGTCCCCACCTTTAAACTAAGACAGGCAGCCCCCTCTCGTGCCTAGGTGAATCCGACAGCTGATCAACGGGTAAACCCCCGCTGACCCAACTCCATCACGCCCACCCTCGCCTGGGTACGTCGGCCAGGAAAAATCCATACTACAAGTCCAGCCATTACCCATGTTGGCTTGTGGAAAGTACGATCATTCTTTCAGGGTTTCCCGCGAACCGGTCCTTAATTGTCATGAGCACGACCATCAAAACCATGTGCTCATAACCCACCATTATCCAAGTTTTAGTTGGACTAATTATTTAATCATTCACGATTAACCATCGTGAGCTGACATTAAATGACCATCGTTAAATAATAGTGAGGCATTAGTGATCCCTTTAATGCGCTAATGTTACTGAGTAGGGCTAAGCATGTTCTATCCTAGTGACTACTCAAATTACTTCCCAAGCTATCAAAGGAATAAGATAATTGAAAAATAAAGCTAAGTACAATAGGTAAATAAGCCCATAAATGACATTATAAAACAATGCAGTATTTAGAGAAAAAAAAAGACATTCACAATTTAAGTACAATATGTTCAAGTGAATGAGCATGACTTGCCTTGCTCTTGCGCTGGATCGACCTCGGCGGGCGCGCGGGAGCGGCGGCCGAGCGGCGGCGGCCGAGCGGAGAGAGAGAGGGACGCGGCGGCTCACCGGAGGGAAGGACGATGACGGCGGCGGCGGCGCTAGGGTTTGCAGAAGGCGGCGGCGTTTGGGGAAAAGATAAGAGGGTAGCGCGGCTAGGGCGCGCGTGGCTAGGGCTAGGGCGCGCGCGTGGGCTCCGGATTTCTCGCCGGAGAGGAGAGAGGGTGCGAGATTCGGCCGCGAATCTCACCCTCTACGACGTGGGAGAGGGGATGCGGAGTGGGGGAGTGGGCGCGCGTGGGTGCGGGCGACGCGGGGAGGTGGCCCTGGCGGTGGTTGCGGGCGCGTGGGCGCGCGGGGAAGGGGGTCGACATGGGCGCGCGGGGGCGGCGGCGGCCAGCCGCGGGAGAGATAGCCCGGGCGCCGGCTCCACCTGTCGGTGGCCCGGGAGGCAGAGGGAGGTGGCGCGGACCTCGGGCGGCCTTAGGCCGGCCCGAGAGGGAGAGGAGGGGGCGGCGGACGGTTGCGAGCGGCCTTGGGCCGGCCCGGGAAGGGGAAGGGGCGCGGCGGCTTGGGCCGGCCCAGGAGGGAGAAGGAAAATGGGCCGACGGCCCAAAAGAGGAAAAAGAAAAAAAAAGGAAAACGAATTTTCCCAGGGATTTATTTATTGCGCTTGAGGTCTTTAATTGATAAAAATTATTTCTAGGGCTCTGAAAATTCCACTAAAAATTCTGTTAATGTATTTTAACATAGGGAACTCAAGAAAAATCCCACCATGCCATTTCCACTTGATTTAATATATTTTAAATTAGAAATTTGCATTAGGTTAAAAAGGAAATTTATTTTACGCGATTTATTTCACGAATTTTACCTGGAAAGCAAACTTCGGGGTGTGACATTGGTGGAGTCAACCGGGACTAAAAATATCTTTAGTCCTGGTTGATGCCATCAACTGGGACTAAAGATCGCGACTATAAATAGCTGTGCACATCGTCTTCTCCGGATCCACACTTAGCTGTTTCATTCTCTCAACGCACGTTCTCCGCCTTTGCCGCCGCCGTCGTCTTCGTCGTCTCCGCCACCGTACGTCGTCGCCGACCTCACCGCGCCACTCGGCCGAGGTTTGCGCCGATCTCTCCTTTGTCATTGTTTGTCTCATTTCTCTTGATCACATCCGCGCGCGCGCGGCCGTCGCCGCCATGCATGCCACCGCCATGAATGCCACCCCGCGCCACCGCCGCTGCCACCCCGCGCCACCCGGCCGCCACCCCGCCGCCACCGCCGCCGTCACCCCGCGCCACCCGGCTAGCACCCCGTGCCATGGCCGCCCCGCTCCACCACACGGCCGCCGCCACCCCGCGCCACCAGTATGGCCGCTGCCACCCCGCCGCCACCACACCGCGCCACGGCTGCCCCGTGCCACCATGGCCGCCGCCACCCCGCGCCACCACGGCCGCCGTCCCCTCGCCGCCGCCACCACGGCGGCCACCCCGTGGCACCGCCGCCGCGCCAAAGATATGTAGAACGATAGAATGAACATGAACGAACGAACGACCGACCGAACGAACGATAGAACGAACGAACGACCGACCGACCGATAGAACGATAGAACGAACGATAGAACGAACGAACGAATGATAGAACGAACGAATGAATGAACGAACGAACGAACAAACGAACAAATGAACGAACGATAGAACGATCGAACGAGGGAATGATCGAACGATAGAACGAACGAACGATAGAATATGGAGGTCGTGTGGGTACCCGGTACCCATATTCTCCACAACCATATGTATATTTACTCTGTCTTTATTCATTCATATGTATGTATGGAACAAATTGTATCAATGTGAGCCATCTAAAAGGAGACTAACTTAATGGTTCAAATAAAATACATTTATTGAAGTAATAATTCTTTAGATCACCCATATCACACATAGATCACTATAGATCACCCAAATCACACGAAACCAATGTCTCTAGTCGAATACGACCGAACGACGAAACGTGACCAAGATATGCAGATATGCATATATGTTTTCAATGCAGATATGCAAGCATGATGGGTAGATTAATCATAGATGTACCAAATTGTTTGCAACAGATTAATCATATATGTGTTTTCAATCATAGGATTACCAGATTAATCATAGCTGTGTTTTCAATGTATATTGTTAATGGTATAATGTAACCTCCGTTTTGTTTGCAATAGTTTTCATGTTTTCACGCGGATACACTGAATATAATATTGCACATCTTTTTACATTTTCCAATAGTGATTTAATTTTTTTCTAATTTTTTTCTAATAGCTGCTGACCGCCGTTGTCGCTCAAGCTTAAGTGGCCCCAATAACTCCAAGCAAAACAAAGGCAAGTTTCATGAGTACCCTGGTGTGTGTGTGTATATATATGACATGCACGTAGGTTGCATGTATAACAATTAATTAACTGGTCATCGTACGTTTTTCTCAACAATGTCAATATATGTATAACAATATACTCTTAGTTGATGTGTACCTCATAATGTTACGAACAGATGGCAGATCGCGATGATGAACAGATCCTCATGGACGAGATCGCAAAGGGCAGCAGCCAGTATTGGGCAGATGAGGTGCCAGAGGACCCCAACCAATACCTGAACGAGGAGGGAAACGAGGGCACAAACCAAGAGGAAATTGAAAGGCAACCAACCGTTGGAGAGAAGAGGGCACGCGAACAACGAGGTGCCGCGAGGAAGCTAGAGGGCAGGCACATTATTAGTGAAGTGGCCCCAGACGGCGAACCAGTAGCCCTAGACGGTATACTACGGCAGTTTGTGGGACACATTGGTTGGGTCATGAGGGATCACATGCCCATTAGCACAGTGCACTGGCGTCAATCAAGGTCAGCAGAGGATGACAAAAGTTATCTTCCAGATACGGATAAAGCTATGCTGTGGACCACCATGCTCGAGACCTTCACGGTCCCTGAGGCAGATCAGCCAAGATTGAAAGAATGGACGATGAAGAAAATGGCTGAACAGTTCCAGAAGTACAAGTCAGCTCTGTACAAGAAATACGTCGTGAAGGGTCTGACACCTGATTTTGACAAATTGACCAAGCTGAGGGATCATTGGGATGCATTTATCGCATACAAGACTTCCGAGCACGGGCAAACGCAAATAGCAAAGAATAAAGCCAATGCCGCTAAGAAGCAGTACCATCACCGGCTAGGGTCAGGTGGCTATAAGAAGGCAATCCCCAAGTGGGATAAACTGAAAGCCGGGTTGATAGAAAAGGGTATTGAGCCGGCCACAACGAACTGGCCTGAACGTTCCAGAAATTGGTACTATGCTCATGGTGGAACGCTCGATCCCGCTGATGGTTCCCTTGTATTCGGCGATGCAATCCGCGAAGCAGCTAGCCGACTTACGGAAGCAGTGGAGGCGTCTGCTCAGGGAACATTCCATCCTAACAGAGAGAAGGACGAGCTTACGCTCGCACTACAGAATCCCGAGCATCCAGGATGAACATGAGGAAAAGGTGTGGTTGCTTGGAAATACGGATTTCAAGAGGACAACCACACTTACAAGAGTCGGATGAGGAGCAAGAGGGATACCGAGGCAAAATTAAGATATCTCGAGGAGAGGGTCGCCCTGCAGGACATACGGATGCAAGAGGAGGTCGAACGACGGGTGGACCAACGCCTGGCGGAACGACAGAGCCAGCAGACGGTGCAGCCGTATGCCCCTCCAATCATGGTGAGCCCCTCAGGCAATCGCAGCAGCTATGCTTCTACAGGGCAAGCAGGAGAACAGGGCACAGAAGGTGTAGCAGGGTCAGGTCACGACGACCCATCGTACCCCGTAGATGAAATCACGCGACGGACACCTTGTGAGCTGCACAGTCCCTTCAAGAACATATCACTCAAGGTATGCTCGTAGTTTTATGATATATGCCTTGTAAATTGCATAACCGGTGGTGCATGCATCTGTTAATTACTAAGTAACCTTGATTCTCGTGAAGGTGGCATCGGGCATGGCCATACCAGTCGACTCTTCAGGGACATATCATTGCAGACCGATTCCACCTGGGTACTCAAAGTTTGAGGTTGAATTGGTGGAACGAGGGTTCGACGATCTCGAGCTGGACATCCCCGGAGGAGACGGGGAGACGAAACTAGGAGACACAGCACATGCCATTATACTATGGTGCAAGCGGTACATCGTGTTTCCCGGGCGAGCAGCGGCGTCTTCTCCTCCGTCTCCTCCACCTGCACCCTCTCCTCCACCGCAGTCTCCTCTGCCTGCAACCTCTCCTTCGCCTGCACCAGCTCCTCCGCCTGCACCGTCATCGTCTGCTCTGCCTTCACGACCTAAAAAGTCATGCCCACTTCGTTCCGCGCCGTCAAAGTCCACACCACAAAGAGAGAAGCCAAGACTTGACGAGCCAAAACTCCCCGCTCTCAAGAAAAGGGCGTACGACCGCACTCCCGAGGAGAATGAGGAGGTCGTACGAGCAGAAGTGAAGGCATTCTTCGAGGCACGGAAACCACCAAAGAAGATTTCTATAGATCCGGCTGCTAAGAAGTGCTTTCAGAAGATGAACGAACAGGTCAAGAGGGTTTTACTTTCGGATTATGACCGGTTGGTGACGAAGTCGTATAAGAAACAAAGAGGAAAGGCCAAAGAAGTGCCTCAGCTCGGAAAGCAACCAAAACAATCGGTTGAGCCGTTGCTACCACCAGTGAAGAGGAGCTGATGCAATGGATGAAAGAGACGGGTCTGAACAGGGCGCAACTGGTGGGAGACTGTTAACGACAGATTTTGGTAATCGAATTGGAAGTAAAAGAGGAAACCGAAGCAGAGAAGAAGGATTGAGTTGGAGTCGGACCAGGCTTCGTATCGGACTCGGTAACCGTATCGGACTGGGGAGGTGCTGCCAGAAAGGACGTATCGGCCGATACGGATTCGATGTGATTGTTGGCCGATACGGGTTGTAAGTTGATAGAGTCAGCGTGGGCTTGGTCTGGGCTCAAGATAAGCTTTAACGAAGTTACCAAATAGAGATAAAGCTCGGTTTTAGGCAATTGTATCTTGTAAATCAAGTAGGTTTAGATCTAATCTGTGGCAAGAATCTGCCGTAAAGACTTGTTGTTTGTTAGAGATAAGATCGTGTCCTACAAGGACCCTGTTGTAATCTCGGGTATAAATATCCCGGTAGTTTGTACATAGAAACACTCTCAATCAATCACACAATCAGATTAATCTACTTTCGGCGCATCGCCAACCCTCGCAAGAGGTTGACTCCTGACGAGTTCTTGCTTCCCGAGAGCAAGGTAAGAACTCGTACCCGACGATTTGCATCGTCGGGGCTAGCGTGTCGCTTTAGGCACGTTAAGCCCTGATGATGTGATCGTCGTTATAGTGTGTTAGCTAATCTCGATGTGGTTTTCTGATTCTGTCTCGTCGGCAGTTAACTCGCTTTAGGGTTTATTGTTGACGTCAGTCGAATCAGTTTGCTTGTTTAGATAATCTAAGGCATTTACCATCCCCAAAAGCAATCGATAGCTTGATTTTCTTTGCGTTAAGTCTCGATTCACACTTTGAGTTGCTATCGACCTTAGTCCCGTTTCGAGATCTAACACAAAGCCTACTTTCGATTGTAATTAAGGATAGCGCCGGGGTTTCAACCGGTCTTATCTAATGCATGCGATTATTCATGTTTTTGCATGTGTTTGCCACTTATACATGTGGATCGATGAATATAAACATATCGGTCGCAGGGTGTTCTTAAAGATGCCTTTGTGGTTGGTGTATTTATATTAGCCGATTGGCTTGTATAAGTTTACACTGGAGTAATAGCTAGTGTAGTTATCTTCGTGAAACCCTCATCGGCCGATTCCAATAATTTGTTATACGCATGTTAACATGGGCCGATGAGATTGGATTTGTTCAATTTACTTATTATATTAAGTAAGCCGATACAGCTTTGCCCTATCGGCTGGGCTATAACAATGTGACATCGGCAACGCGGAACCCGTTTGGTTGCAAGGCGGGTCGAAATTCTGCGCCAACACGCTTTTGGCACGCCTGGTGGGACATCGATTTTCAACTTCACTTCCAGAGAGACCACGCTCCACCGTTTGCCAAAAGCTCTGTTTCGCCAACACGCTTTTGGCACGCCTGGTGGGACATCGATTTTCAACTTCACTTCCAGAGAGACCACGCTTCACCGTTTGCCAAAAGCTGTGTTTCGCCAACACGCTTTTGGCACGCCCGGTGGGACCAAAGAACGCAAACTCTGCAACAGCAACAAATCTCCCCAAGATGTCGAAGCAGGCCGAGATCTTCGAGGAGAACATCGTCCCTGTAACCGCCGTCCAGCTCAACGCAGAGCAAAAGGCTGAGATGGAGAAGCTGGTCGAGCAGTTCCAGAATATGTACTTGCAAACATATTCTAGGACTCGGCAAGGCACCTTGATCCAGAAATCCAAGGTAGTTATGCCGAGTCCTGGAGATGGAGCTGACACATCGGCGGCAGCGCACATCGTCAAGACCGAAGATACTGCAGCGCCGACGTTGCAAGACAGGATTGACTCTGCAGTTCATTCTGCGCTAGTCAACTAGTCGGGGATTCTAGTGAACACATTGACCAATACAGTCAAATCGATCCTAGATGGGTCAATTCACCAGTACAAGCCTCAGGGGTCGATTTTCTTACCAGAAAATAAGTTCCCTGCCTATCGGACCCTGAGAAACGACCTGAGCACGGCTCAGCCGACAGCGCCGATGCCACCCCCATCGGCGCAGCCAACAACAACACTGCCACTGGTTCTCACCGGTCAGACAGGGGGGAGTCCTCAGCACATCACGGAGGAGCAACATGCTCAATGGACCAAGGGGAAGCAACCAGTGATCGAGCCGATGCAGCAAGTTCCTATCAACCTGCCATCGGCCGGACAGCTGCAAGCCCCGGTGTTCAACAATCCTCTACCACGGGCTGCTTACAACACGACACAAGGCTACCAGCAGCACACCGCAGGGCAGTATGGCGCGCAGAATCTTGATCACCATTACCAGCCGTACTCCCCCAAGCAGTACCAAGCAGAGGGCTTGCAACAATCATATCATCAAGACCTCCCACATCGGCCCGTAGGATACTGGGCCGATATGATAGCTGAAGTGATGCGAGATCAGTTCGGCTTGAAGCCTAAGGAAAACTCTACAGTGTATCGGCACTCGTATCCCGAGGAGTTTGACAGAGTGCCATTGCCAGGCTGATACAAGATCCCGGACTTCTCCAAGTTTTCGGGGCAGGACAACGTCTCGACATACGAGCATGTCAGCCGATTCCTAGCACAGTGCGGGGAGGCATCGGCTATCGAGGCGTTGAGGGTGAGGTTTTTCCCTCTATCCTTATCAGGGTCTGCATTCACGTGGTTTTCATCTTTACCCTGCAATTCCATCAGAGGATGTATAGATCTAGAGAAACAGTTTCACAGGTATTTCTACAATGGTGTACAAGAAATGAAACTGTCCGATCTCACCGCCATTAGGCAACGAGTTGATGAATCGGTCCTAGAGTATATCAAAAGGTTTAGAGACATAAGGAACAGGTGTTACAGCCTCAGCTTGACCGATTCTCAATTGGCCGATTTGGCATTTCAAGGATTGCTAGGGCCGATATGCGAGAGGTTCTCCTCGCAGGAATTTTAAAGCCTAGCTCAGTTAGCACAACGGGTATCGGCCCACGAACAACGATTCCAGGAGGCAAAGAAGTTCGTAAAGAAAATCAACACAGTTTATCAGTATGCCTCCGACGACGACGACGAGGAAGATGTTGATGTCGACCTGGCCGAGTGGGCCCGGATGAGGAAGCCAACAACATGCCAGTGGGCAAAAAAGGGTGACAAAGAAGGCAAGTTTGACTTCGATATCAATAAGGCCAATAAGATATTTGATCTACTGTTGCAAGAAAAGCAAATTCAACTGCCAGTTGGTCACGTATTGCCATCGGCCAAAGAAATCAAGAAGAGAAGATATTGCAAGTGGCATAACTCTTATTCACACCATACCAATGAATGCAAGATCTTCAGACAACAGATCCAATCGGCTATCGAACAAGGCAGAATTAAGATCGATGACGCCAAAAAGCCGATGAAGATAGAAGGACACCCGTTCCCAGTCAACATGGTGCGGGCGGACAGGGCCGATGGCGGTGGCCATCGGACTGGCAAGCGACCTTATTAGACCTCTGAGGGCCTGATCAAAAAGTACCAGCGGAGGCAGGAAGAACAAGCTCAAGACTACGCCGATTAAGACAACTCTTACGACCCACATTGGGAGTGCGAGTTTTTCCGGTTCTGCTGGAATGAGGGGATGAGGTTGCCATCTGTTCAGGAATGTCCTGCGTGCAATGGGGCAGAAGATTATTATCAGGGCAGCTCAAGCAAGCAAGCGCACCGGCCGGCCAAGCAAAGAAAATCTGTGCATGAAAGGCTAGGGCCGATGCGCTAAGAGCAACAGATCGAAGCCCAGGAGCAGATCCAGAATCCCCAATGGTGCCCAAGCGATGTATTCACCAAGACACAAAAACGGCGGGTTCAGAGGCTAAGGAGGAAGGAGCAAATCCAGGAGCAACAGGCAGAGATAGCCCATCGGCCAGCCAAGACCAAGAAGGAGTGAAGGATAAAGTCCACGGTGGTCAAGGCCGATGAGGGCACTTCCAACACAGCTCGGGCTTCTTTGGCTTCAAAAGGTAAAAGAGTGACATCGGCGCCTGTTAATATGGTTTTCATATTGCCAGCAGAGTACAGCGTGCAGGCGGCTGATGAAGCGATGGCCGACGACGAACAATCTTCGGCCAGACTACAGTTGTCACCAGATCAAGCTATCTTCGACAAGCCAATTGACGCCAGCTACAGACACTTGCGGCCGTTATACATCAAGGGATTTATCAACGGGCGGCCGATGACGAAGATGCTGGTCGATGGCGGCGCGGCGGTCAATTTGATGCCATACACAACCTTCAGGAAGCTTGGAAAAGTACCTGAAGACCTTATCAAGACCAATATGGTGTTAAAAGACTTTGGTGGCAACGCCTCTGAGGCGAAGGGGGTGCTCAACGTGGAACTCACCATGGGCAGCAAGACGATACCCACAACCTTCTTCGTCTTCGATGGAAAGGGTTCCTACAGCTTGTTGTTGGGACAAGACTGGATCCATGCAAACTGTTGCGTCCCTTCAACAATGCATCAATGTTTGATACAATGGCAAGGGGACCAGGCCGAGATCGTGCAGGCCGATCGGTCAGTACACGTGGCCAATGCCGATCTCGCAGTTTGGGAGATGGAGGGAATCGATTGCTTGTCCGGGCGAGTCTGGGATGCCAATTTCCTCAAAGTAACTGATTGCGATATCGAGACGATTGAAGATCAAGACAAGCAGTTGCTTTAACAAAGATGTGCCATCCACTGTCCAAGACGAACAAGCTGGTCCCTACACAGACGATGCAGTGGATGAGTTAGATGGAAAATTGGGACAAGACTTCACGTCGGCCGACGAACTTGAAGATGTTGATATAGGAATAAGTGATAGGCCTAGGCCGACGTATGTAAGTGCTAGCCTGCCAAAGGAATATAAGAATAATCTGATAAATCTTCTGAAAGAGCTCATGGATTGTTTTGCATGGGAATACCACGAGATGCCAGGATTAAGCCGATCGATCGTAGAGCATCGGCTACCTATCAAACCAAGCTATCGGCCATTTAAACAATCTCCTAGGAGATTTAAGGCCGATATGTACGAAGCTATCAAAGTAGAGATCACAAGGCTTTACGACGCCAACTTTATCAGACCCTGCCGATACGCGGAGTGGGTCTCCAACATAGTTCCAGTATTGAAGAAGAACGGCAAGCTAAGGGTATGTATCGATTTCAGAGATCTAAATAAGGCAACACCAAAGGACGAGTACCCTATGCCATTGGCCGATTTGCTAGTCGACGCTACATCTGGGCATAAGGTTATCAGTTTTATGGATGGAAACGCAGGCTACAATCAGATCTCTATGGCTAAGGAAGACATTCACAAGACAGCTTTCAGATGCCCAAGGGCAATCGACCTGTACGAGTGGGTTGTCATGACCTTTGGTTTGAAAAATGCTGGAGCTACTTATCAGAGAGCCATGAATTATATTTTTCATGATCTTATCGGCTCTCTGATTGAGGTTTATATAGATGATGTCGTCATAAAGTCAAAAGAATATGATATGCACTTGGCCGATTTACACAAGGTACTGGAAAGGGCAAGGAAATATGGTTTAAAGATGAACCCTAACAAGTGTGCCTTTGGCGTATCGGCCGGTCAGTTTTTGGGTTTCTTGGTCCATGAGAGGGGAATTGAAATTACACAGAAGAGTATTGATTCCATCCAGAAAATCAAGCCTCTAGAAAACAAGACCAAGTTACAATCTCTGCTCGGGAAGATCAACTTTGTCCGGCGTTTTATATCAAATCTTTCAGGTAGAATAGAGCCATTCACTCCACTGTTGAAGATAAGGGACGATCAGGAATTCGTATGGGGTGATAAGCAACAGAAGGCGCTGGACGATATCAAAGAGTATTTAACCTCTCCCCCAGTTCTAATCCCTCCACAGAAAGGAGTCCCATTCAGGCTGTACCTATTGGCCGATGAGAAATCCATCGGCTCAGTCTTGGTTTAAGATATTGACGGTAAGGAAAGAGCTATTTTTTATCTCAGTAGAAGGATGTTAGACGCCGAGACAAGGTACACGCCGGGGGAGAAATTATGTTTGTGCTTATAATTTTCATGTACTAAATTGAGGCATTATTTACTTTCCAACGAGTGCATTGTGGTAAGTAAGGCCGATGTGATGAAATACATGTTATCGGCCCCTGTGTTAAAAGGAAGAATTGGGAAGTGGATTTTTGCCTTAACAGAGTTTGACCTCAGATATGAATCGGCCAAAGCCATCAAATGACAAGCCCTGGCCGATTTCATTGTTCAACACCGGGATGATTCAGTCGCATATGCAGATATCGTACCATGGACGTTGTATTTTGATGGATCTGTCTGTCAACACGGATGCGGTATCGGCCTGGTCATTATATCCCCTCGGGGGGCAAGTTTTGAGTTTGCTTTTACTATCAAGCCTTATTATACTAACAATCAAGCAGAGTATGAAGCGGTGCTTAAAGGCTTACAGTTATTACAAGAAGTCGAGGCCGATTCCGTAGAGATCATTGGTGATTCACAACTGGTAATTAATCAACTTTCTGGAGAGTATGAATGCAAAGATCATACCCTCAAAGTCTACAATGAAGAGTGCAAGGCGTTGCTTCAAGCATTCAAGATCGTGACAATGAGACATATACCCAGGAAGCAAAACTTCGAAGCCAATGATCTGGCTCAGGGGGCATCGGGATACAGGCCGATGGTCAAGGATGTACGAGTTCAAATCGCTGCCGTGGACACCGACGATTGGAGATTTGCTATCATTGATTATTTGAAGAATCCTTCCCAATCGGCGTCACGGAAGATGAAATACAAAGTGTTGCAGTATGTTCTGTTAGATAATGACTTATACCATCGGACGGTTGATGGTGTCTTGCTCAAGTGTCTAGGTCCTGAGGAGGCCAAAATTGTTATGAGCGAGGTCCACGAAGGGATTTATGGAACACATCAATCGGCCCATAAAATGAGATGGCTGTTGAAACGCATTGGATATTTTTGGCCGCCAATGCTAGAGGATTGTTTCAAGTATTATAAAGGATGTCAAGATTGTCAGAAATTTGGAGCAATTCAGCGAGCACCGGCATCGGCTACGCATCCAATCATAAAGCCGTGGCCGTTTCGTGGATGGGGAATGGATATGTTCGGCCAAATTAACCCACCATCAAGGAAGAGACACAAATATATCTTGGTGGCTACAGATTACTTCACAAAGTGGGTTGAGGCCGTTCCCCTTAAGAGGGTAGATTCTAAAGATGCGATTCAGTTTGTCAAGGAATATATCATATATCGGTTTGGGTTACCTCAGACAATAACCACCGATCAGGGATCAATCTTCGTGTCTGACGAGTTCGTCCAGTTCGCCGACAGCGTGAGCATTAAATTATTAAATTCTTCTCCTTACTACGCGCAAGCTAATGGGCAGGCAGAGGCTTCTAATAAGACTTTAATCAAGCTAATCAAGAGGAAAATCGACGAACAGCCGAGGCAATGGCACGCGACGCTGGCCGATTCCCTTTGGGTGTATCGGATGGCTTGCCATGGTGCAATTCAAGTGCCTCCGTATCAGTTGGTTTATGGACATGAAGCTGTGCTGCCATGGGAAACCAACATCGGCTCAAGAAGGATTGCTTTGCAAGACGACATGACAGCCGATGAGTACCATAATCTTATGGTCGATGAGTTAGATGACTTGGCGCATGTCCGATTACGGGCATTAGAAAAAATTAAACGTGATAAAGACCGAGTGGCTCATTATTATAACAAAAAGGTTGTTGCCAAGTCATTTGAGGAAGGGGATCTTGTATGGAAGCTAATAATGCCGATTGGTTCCAGAGATAATAAATTCGGCAAGTGGTCACCTAATTGGGAAGGTCCTTTTCAGATTCATCGATGTGTCCCTCACAATGCTTATTTGCTTAAGGGGCTCGATGGTGAGATTTATGAACGAGCTCTTAATGGCAAGTACTTAAAGAAATATTATCCTAGCGTCTGGATTGATTCATGATCGGCCCCTCAGCCGATTTATGATAACAGCCGATGTGCTATGCATCGTCTCTAGATGGCCGATATATACTATCGTCCTTAGTTTAAATTTTACAACATGAGCCCTCATCTTCTAAAATTTGGGGGGACATATATATATATATATATATATATATATATATATATATATATATATATATATATATATATATATATATATATGAATTTTTGCAGAATTTCGCGGAATTTTTCACGGAATTTTTCAAACAATCAAACAATCTTTCAAGGCATTCGGCTTTCTGGCCGATGAGGTTATTCATAGTAAAGGAATATCTGTTTGTAGGATGCATTTCAAGCTGGACTTTTCAGATTAAGGTCGAATTCAGATTTCTGACTGATAAGATCAAAGGATATTTGTTTGAAGGATTTGACAAATAATATTCAAGTTGGAGTTTTCAGATCAAATTCGGCTGCTTGGCCGATAAGGTTTGCATTTACACAGTATAAAGACAAAATATGCTACATCATCCTATGAAGTCTGCAATAGCTGCAACGGCTTTACGGCGGATCTGCTCGATGTCTTCTATAGCCTGGGCGTCATCGGCCGTCGACCCTGGGATCGGCTTCAGCGATTTGCTCAGGGTCGCAAGGTACTTGGCCGATGCCTTCAGCTTTGCCGTCTGGTCTTCTATGGCCTTAGGCGAGGCAGCTATCCCGGCTTCGACTTCTTGGATTTCTTGACGAGTGGATTTCAGCTTCGATTCTAGCTCCGCCTCGAGACGACGGAGTTCTTCAAGTCTGTTTTTCAAGACGATCAGCTCCACCGCTAGCTCGTCCAGTTTGGTCTTGTCAGCGTTAACTTGGGCCTTGCTGGCAGACAGAGCCGATTCCAGTTAGTCACGCTCTCGTCGCTCTGCGAGTCTTTCTTTGGCCTTGTTGAGCTTGAATCGATATTGCTCCAAGAAGATGGCCGGTGTTAGGACCTCCATCAGGTCTTCGGGCAGTTCGTCTTGAATTTCTTGTACCCTGACCCTGATGGGGGTGCAATCTTCCACCAAGTACTCTAGCGAGGACTCCAGCCGATTGGCGATGTCGGTCAGCCGGTTCTTCAGATCGTCAGAGATTGGTGCCCTGGCTGTGCTGGGTAGCTCCTTGTCCTCATCGTTAAGAAACTGGCCGATATCAAAGGAGAACATATCGGCCAGGTTCTACAAATATTAACATGGGTCGAGGTCAGCCTTATTAAACAGGAACCGGCAGAAAGGGGGTCCGAGTAATCTTAGTTACCTGTGTTGGAGCGTCAGTGGTCCTTGCATCGGCCTCCCTTTGGTGTGTCGACGCAGTAGGCGAGGGGGTTGGCCGATGTGGTGAAGATGATGGAGCCCTAGGCTGAAAAGGCAAGAAATTGGTAAATAGGGTTATATAAATAGCAAGATAATGCAAAAATCAACTCTTACCGAGACAGTCGGAGAGGGTGGTGGAGAAGGAGGAGTCCTCAATTTGGCTTTAGCTCGTTCATGCCTCTGTAAGGTTGCCTTCTTGGTTCTTGAAGGGGCCGATTGGGTTCTCTCCTTGAGTATAGACGACGCAGCAGCCTGAAAAGATGTCAAATTATAGCATACCAATAAGAAGGGGATTGCATGAAGTCCAGTAAAAGAAATATTTTAACCTTGCGGACTGCATGTCTAGTCTTCCTTGGTGGGGCAGCACCGGCTTGGTCATCGGCTGATGGGATTGTGGTGGTCTTGGCCGATGGTTTCTTGACGGTCTCAGCCGACGAATCTTCTTCTTCAGACACATCGGCGGCGGCTGCATTGATCTCCTCCTCCATCACTTGTTCATCAAGGAATTCTTCCATGGGGGGTCCAGCTCTTCGAGATCGGCTTGGTTGTCAGTTTTGGCCTTCTTGCTGGATTTTTGGGATTTGCTCTTGGCTGGTGCTTTCCTCTTGGGATTTTCTTTAATCATCGGCCCTTGAAGTAGTGTTGAAACCTTTGGGGCAGTAAGGCCGATGATGGATTCCAGGATAGTTGATCCTGATGGAGCTATGGCTTGAGCATAAAAGATTTTTCGTCCACTATTGCTCACGGATGGTATCGGCCCGTCTAGGACTTGAGGGCTGATACCCTGGATAAGCTCTGTCACATAAAATCTGGCCGATTGGTGGAAAATATGAGCGGCCCATTCTTGCCACCATGACTGGAAGTTGATATGAACGAAAGCACTCAAATGCAATCGGTCGCAGTCGCCAAGATTTGGGAGTTTGATTTCTAGTGCTTTGCTCATGACCAGCGTCGATAGGACTGTGCCTCTGCTCTCTAGGAGTCTATGAAGATACAAATTGATGGGGAGTTGTCCAAGCCCACACTGTCTAGCAGCTACCATGGGATTGTAAAACTCGTAAGACAGGCTGGTGCTTCTTCCTTGAAATATGTCTACTGGGAGCAGGCATGGGGTGAGGCCGATCATGAATAGTTCCCTTGACTCCATGTCATCATTTACCAAGCTCAATTGAAGATCGTCAGGGAGTTCAAAATCTCGGTCCGAGGTGTAGATGAACATGTCCATCCTAACTGATGGAGGGCCGGTGTAGAATCGGATGAACCATGTAGACATGTCTTCGGCCGATTGGTCTGCTCCTGGATAAACGGAGGCTGCTTCCCCATAGGACATGCATCTTCTGGTCCTGGGATCTTCATGATCGGCATATTTTGATGGGAAGCAAGAGTCCGATAGTGGTGGCCGATCAACTATGGTGTTGGTGTGGATGGTGAGCCAAAGCTGAATAAACCACCATGGTCCTCCATAAGCCACAGTTTGCTTCAACATTAAGTCTTGAGTGGAGGTATGGAGTAGCCGATAGACAGCTCCCAAGAGGTATCGGCCAAGAGGGATTTGCTTCTTGTCGGCCAAAGCTTGAGCCAAGTGTTGACAATTTGTAGTAGGGCCACAGGTCGATCCGCAGAAGACGAATCTTTCCAACCACAGTGTCAGGAAAGCCACATGTTCTCTTTCTGAGACTGATCCTTGTTCCATGTGTTTAGAGATATATCCGGACCAGCCTCCAATCTTCTTGGTTTTCAATTTGTGACTGTTGTTCACCAGGAGGCTGAAGGGATTGATTTCGGAGTCAATGTCCAATCCTGTTAGTATCTTGACATCAATCAGAGTTGGGGTAATCGGACCATGTTTGAACAGGAAGGCGTTTAAGGTACTAGACCAGAAGTAACTGGCGGCCGACATGAGTGGCTCGTTTTTCTTGGTATCGGCCAAGGATAAAGTAATGCATTGGCCGATTCCTATTTCGTCCCAGTGGATTTGTTTGGCTGCAGCGATTCTCTTATGTCAGGTTCTATATCCGTTAAGCTTCGACGGCCAAGATCTGAAGGTATGTTTCCATGAAGAAACATTGGGCTTGGCTTGCCTAAAGGGGATTCTGTCTGTTTCAGCATTAATCAGCCAAGTTGGGTCACAGTCACCCATGGGGCCTAGTAAGAAGCGATGTGATTTGTCATCGGTGGGGATCAGGATTTGGTTTTTGAAGACCTAGGTCATAAGAACGACGATGAAAATATAAGACCCGGGAGGCAAAATTTTGAATCCCTAGTTTGAAGAAATCGGTGGAAAAGTGAGAATGTGGATTTAGAAGGGATTGACTTACCACAGGGACCTCGGAGGCGTAGAACGGAGCGGAGGCCATTGTTGTCGTCGAAAGGGGTCGCTGTTGAGGGGGTCAATGTCGATGGACGCCGAGGGGTCGCCGGAGTTGAGGAACACGAAGGGATTGTCGAATCGGCAGCGGAGGGATGTGAATCTGGATTTGCGCGGTTTTCAGCCAAGCTCTAGTAAGGAAGTCGATGGGTTCCTCGGAGCTAATTCCGCCACATTATATAATGAAGCGGAATTGGGGGGCATGTGTTAACGACGGATTTTGGTAATCGAATTGGAAGTAAAAGAGGAAACCGAAGCAGAGAAGAAGGATTGAGTTGGAGTCGGACCAGGCTTCGTATCGGACTCGGTAACCGTATCGGACTAGGGAGGTGCTGCCAGAAGGGACGTATCGGCCGATACGGATTCGATGTGATTGTTGGCCGATACGGGTTGTAAGTTGATAGAGTCAGCGTGGGCTTGGTCTGGGCTCAAGATAAGCTTTAACGAAGTTACCAAATAGAGATAAAGCTCGGTTTTAGGCAATTGTATCTTGTAAATCAAGTAGGTTTAGATCTAATCTGTGGCAAGAGTCTGCCGTAAAGACTTGTTGTTTGTTAGAGATAAGATCGTGTCCTACAAGGACCCTGTTGTAATCTCGGGTATAAATATCCCGGTAGTTTGTACATAGAAACGCTCTCAATCAATCACACAATCAGATTAATCTACTTTCGGCGCATCGCCAACCCTCGCAAGAGGTTGACTCCTGACGAGTTCTTGCTTCCCTAGAGCAAGGTAAGAACTCGTACCCGACGATTTGCATCGTCGGGGCTAGCGTGTCGCTTTAGGCACGTTAAGCCCTGATGATGTGATCGTCGTTATAGTGTGTTAGTTAATCTCGATGTGGTTTTCTGATTCTGTCTTGCCAGCAGTTAACTCGCTTTAGGGTTTATTGTTGACGTCAGTCAAATCAGTTTGCTTGTTTAGATTATCTAAGGCATTTACCATCCCCAAAAGCAATCGATAGCTTGATTTTCTTTGCGTTAAGTCTCGATTCACACTTTGAGTTGCTATCGACCTTAGTCCCGTTTTGAGATCTAACACAAAGCCTGCTTTCGATTGTAATTAAGGATAGCGCCGGGGTTTCAGCCAGTCTTATCTAATGCATGCGATTATTCATGTTTTTGCATGTGTTTGCCACTTATACATGTGGATCGATGAATATAAACATATCGGTCGCAGGGTGTTCTTAAAGATGCCTTTGTGGTTGGTGTATTTATATTAGCCGATTGGCTTGTATAAGTTTATACTGGAGTAATAGCTAGTGTAGTTATCTTCGTGAAATCCTCATCGGCCGATTCCATTAATTTGTTATACGCATGTTAACATGGGCCGATGAGATTGGATTTGTTCAATTTACTTATTATATTAAGTAAGCCGATACAGCTTTGCCCTATCGACTGGGCTATAACAATGTGACATCGGCAACGCGGAACCCGTTTGGTTGCAAGGCGGGTCGAAATTCTGCGCCAACAAAGATGCACCAATAACCATGGCGACAGAAGCCGATTTGAAATACAAATTTAAACTCGGTGAACCACTTGTCAAGCCTGGTCAGGTGAACACTCTCTCTACACAAATGCACCGATTGCATCAATGGTATATGGAACTTTCATCCAAAGGTAGAATGATGGTTGGAGCGAGGATAAGAAACACAGATTACTCTCAAGGAGATGATGTTCTATGGATCAACTTCGAGAATGTATTCGATGTATACCAACTAGACGCTCTCGACATCTCCATTCTCAGCTGCTGGGTTTTGTAAGTATCGTTTTAGCAAACTTTATTTTGTTCCTTAGCTCCTTCTATGTACCATTCAACGGTTACACTGTGCCAATAAGACTGATGCAAATTCCTTTATCTTTTGTAGAATGGAGATTCAATCATGCCGTAGGCACGGGATTTACAATATTGGATTCATGGACCCTCGCAAAGTCAATGACGTAATGATACGGGACTTTGAGAAAGATACAGAGGACAATATTGTTCATTTCCTGGTGCAGCAGCATTATAAGACCTACATACTATTGCCCTACAACACAGAGTGAGTTTTAACTGTCTTTCGAATTTGTACCAACTTCCTCCTCG
The DNA here is from genome assembly GCA_008326285.1 of Oryza officinalis. NCBI lineage: Eukaryota > Viridiplantae > Streptophyta > Magnoliopsida > Poales > Poaceae > Oryza > Oryza officinalis. Next base: position 5,910,473 of record BDMV01000009.1, read on the forward strand.
TACTCATACCATCACATATATATATATCGTCTGACGCAATTTGCAGATTTCACTGGGTCCTTTTCCTCTTCGACCTTGAACTATGCAAAGTCCATGTCTATGACTCAATGGATAAACCAGAGTCTACTTTCACCAAGATTTTTGAAGTGATAGACAGATAATGCCATCTATTCAACTGTCATTAATTATGAACACTGCTATTGGTACTATGCGGATCTCCGATATTTAATCATAGCTTCCAACTGTACATAGGGCATAGGCAAAGTTCCGTACATTGGTCCGCGGAGTTTGGAAAGAAAAACTTGGTAGGAGGTTTAATTTTCCGGTAAGTACATACTCCAAAACATATTGAATCATTAATTGGTTCTAGAAAAAATTAGTACATTAAATCTCTCGTCGTTTCTCCTCAAGTGTGCAAAACAGGAGCAGGGGAATAACTTGTGCGGCTACTATGTCTGCGAATATACTCACGCACTTGTACACCAAATCAACAGTGACAAGGATCTGGAAGTACGTAAAAATTATTCATACATTATGTCCCGATTTCTTATTGACTTCATATACTTATATCTCAATTTTTTTTCAAATGATAGATTATTTACATGAGGGAAAAATTATCAAACGAAGAATTTATCAAGGCTGTTCAAGAACAACTGATAGAATTTATCAATGAACAAATAATTGATCCCGTGGGAGAATTCTACTACGATGGAAGATCTATTGATCATCATCCCTATGGATAACATGTCTTAGGTTTCTTCGTAATATACAATAAAACATTATAATTAACGAATGATTGTAATATATGTATATATTAAGATGTGCATTCATGTACTTATGTGTGTGAGTATATTTCGGTAATATAAGTATATATTTACTTGAGTGCATATATGTAGGAAATATATATATGTGTAAAACATGTATCTAAAGTGACTAGTTACAATAGGGATGTTAGTTTTGATGCTCATGATTACTTTACTAAACATTAACCTGCTGTTTTGAGCATAACTAATCAAGGTAAAATTTTGACAAAATCTGAACCCAAGAAAATAATTTTTAAATCTGTTGGAATTATGCTCTCTCTTTCTTCTACACTATAAAAAACAAAACTTGATATTTCCAATCCATCTACTTCTCTGAAAAGTATAATTGTTCTTTTCATGGTAAAGATGGACATTTGTTTGAATTTTATTTCATACTTGCACAAAAACATAAAAAAAAGAGAAATTGCTTTTGCAAAATCAAAGTGGCAAAAATCTGATCTTTATTCGAGGAGACTGATTAGACCGTAGTGGGTGCAGCGATCAGACTGACGCCCAGTCAAATCGGCAGCCATACCACAGTCAAACCAGCCACCGGTCAGACCGATGGCACAACGGCGGTCAGACCGGCCTCGGCGAGATTTTCCTAAAAATTCTCAAATTGTTTTCTCACGTGGTTATATGTCTATTGGATCTATTGGTCGTATGTCTCAGTACTGGATTCCTAAGTTTCTTTTATCTAACCCTAGTACTGAGGCTTTGACATCTGCTTGGGTGTAGGCTTTGGTGGCGAGGAAGGGGAACGTGTGGATTGTGGATTCCGGTTGTTCGCGGCACATGACCGGTGATAAAAGTTGGTTCTCCTTCCTCAAACAGGCATCCATGACTGAATCAATTATCTTTGGAGATGCTTCTACAAGTGTCATTCTCACTACAGGAATCTGTCAAGGTTCAGGGGGAGGATGGTTGTATTTTTGAGGACGAAAGCGATGACGAGGATGAGGTCGACTCGGCTGGTCAAACCAGCTGCCAAGCCGGTAAGACCGCCAGCACACCTCCGGTCAAACCGGTTGAGCACGAGCGATCAAATTGGCTAGGTGAATCAGGCTTGGGTCTGTTGATGCTGACTCTAATGGACCTCCAGAGGCTACAACTTCGACAGGTGAAGGCACAGAACATGAAATAGCTTCTAAAGTCACTGCTCCTTTGTATATTCAACGACGACATCCATCGGAACAAATCATCGGTAATCTAGGTTAGCGTACTACAAGGCCTAAGGTAACAACTCATGGCATTCATGCAAATTCTGTGTTTGTCGCTTCTTTTGAACCCAAAGTTGTTTTACTCATGCCTTAACTGATGAATCATGGATTAATGTCATGCATGAAGAACTTAAAAATTTTGAGAAAAACAAAGTTTAGACTTTAGTTCAATCTCCTTCTGGTCATAACATTATTGTAACTAAATGGGTTTTTAAAAATAAACAAAATGAGGATGGTTTGATTGTGAGAAATAAAACTAGACTTGTTGCTCAAGGTTTTATTCAGGTGGAGGGTTTGGATTTTGGTGAAACTTTTGCTCCTGTTGCTAGAATTGAGGCAATTAGACTTTTGTTGGCTTTTGCTGCTTTAAAAGGTTTTAAATTGTATCAAATGAATATTAAAAGTGCTTTTTTAAATGGTTTTATACATGATGAAGTTTGTGTCAAACAACCACCGAGTTTTAAAAATTCTGAGTTTCTCAACCATGTTTTTAAATTGTCAAAAGCTTTGTATGGTTTGAAACAAGCACTTAGAGCATGGTATAATAGACCTAAAAACTTTTTGCTTGAAAAAGGTCTTCAAATGGAAAAGATTGATAAAACACTTTTTATTCTAAGGCATGGTGATAATCAACTTTTTGTTCAGATTTATGTGGATGATATCATCTTTGGTTTTCATCTCACGCTTTGGTTGTAGAGTTTGCTGAGACAATGCGTAGAAAATTTGAGATGAACATGATGGGTGAGTTATCATACTTTTTGGGATTACAAATTAAGCAAACACCTCATGGTACGTTTGCGTATTAAACAAAGTACTCCAAGAATCTTTTAAGGCATTTCAAGATGGAGAATTGCAAGCCTGCTACATTGGATCCTGATGAAGATGGTGAAGCTGTTGATCAAAAGGAGTACAGAAGTATGATTGGGTCTTTGTTGTATCTTACTTATTCAAGGTCAGAAATATAATTTGCTATTTTTTTTGTGTGCTCGCTTTCAAGCTTTTCCATGTGCATCACGTTGTCAGGCGGTCAAGCGTATTATGAGGTATTTGAATCACACTCTTGAATTTGGAATTTGGTATTCTACTTCATCATCTATATGCTTGAGTGGATATTCCGATGCTGATTTTGCTGGTTGTAGAATTGATAGAAAGAGTACTAGTGGAACATGTCATTTTCTTCGTATATCATTAATTGCATGGTCTTTCAGGAAACAATCTAGTGTTGCTCAATCAACCGCTGAATCTGAATATGTTGTTGCTGCTAGTTATTGTTCTCAGATTATTTGGCTTATATCAACTTTGAAAGATTATGGTCTTACTTTTGAGAAAGTGTCTCTCTTTTGCTATAACACAAGTGCTATTAATATTGTTAAAATCATGTACAACACTTACGCACAAAGTACATTAATATTCGCTTTCACTTTTTGAGAGATCATGTTGAGAAAGGAGATGTTGAATTGAAGTTTTTGGACACAAAATTGCGACTTGCTAATATTTTCACTAAATCATTGGATGCTTCTCGCTTTGCTTTTCTTCATGGATAATTAGGAATTATTCATCCTTTTGGCATGTTTTGAGGGGGAGCTTGTGTTTTTGGTTTTATCAAGCAAAACTAAAAATAAAAAAAGAAAAAGAGAGCTTTGTTATATGCCTATTGTATATTCATATGCATGCTAGCAATATGATTAAGTTTTTATTTGTTGCTAGTATAACTTGTACGCATGCTAGCTTTTTTATGAGGCTTAGATATTGCTTTTAAGGGAGATGATGCATGACACTAATTCTTCTACTTAAATTAAGAAAATATGCAATGTTGAAACTAGTGCTTAATTTGGATGACTAATGCTTACACATATGCTTGTTGCTTTGCTATTCCTCAATTTGCTCTATGTTTCAAATGTCGTAAGTGCAAATATTACTATTAAGAGAGAAAAATGAATACTAAATCCTTGAAAACAGTCTTGACGACAAGGACGTATTAGCGGTGAGAAAAATAATGGGTGCCGAATCCTTGGAAACAATCTTGACGACAAAGACGTACCTAGAATAATTGAGAGATTTTACAGTTCAATGTAAAAAAAGAGCACGAAAATCTCAAATAAATGCTGAAAATTCTCTTGATTGAGTTAATTTGAGAAAGAGTAACAATGCAATGGGTATATGTGTAGGGATTTATTTTTCAATCTATGTGCTAGTGAATATATTGTATTATAAATCATTTGAAATCATGAATTTTGATTGTTGACTTGATCTCAAATGTAATATTTTTGGTTCATGATTATACTCTAGTGCATGCTTGTTATCTAGTTGATGATTATCTCTTCTTTATATTGCACCACATATATATGAATAAGCTCTCGACATATTTCTAATCTCCTGATAATATGATAAATTTAATGCAAATGCTTGATGAAATCATTGTCAAAAGAGGGAGAAGAGATACAAAAAGTGCATGTTTTTCGATTCAGGAAAATTTCTTTCTTTTCAAAAGTGAGAGAAGTTTTCATTTGAATTTTTGAGCACTCCGATGCTTTTTACCACTTCTTTGTTTTTATTTTTCCAAACACCAAAACAAATTTTTGTGGGTTTGCCAATGTGTTCATTAAGGGGGAGATTGTAAAGTCAAAGTGTGTTTGATTGGTATTTCATGATGAATAATTGGCGTGTGAGATAATTGGTTTTGATATTTGGAGTTTATTGGCGAAATGGTTTTGCAGCTGGTCAGACGGGGGGTTGTGTACTGGTCAGACTGGGGTTACGGTGAATAGGATTTTCAGATGATGAACATGTGTTTCGGCTAAGTGAAGCCGGTCAGACCAGAGTGTAGCGAGCGGTCAGACCGGTCGGCCCGACGGTCAAATCAACAGACACTGTGTCAGTTTCGGTTTCAGGTTGTTTATTTGGATTCTCGTGATTAATTCATGTTTATAACTTTGAGATGATTTCTATACGTATGTAATACTATTGTGTGCTAACTTTGAGTCAAGTTGGAGAGAACTTGTGCTCGAATATGGTTTCTTGGTTTATGCATGTGTAAGTCAGTCTTGATGTCTCGGGAGAGCATTGCCGGTGATGGATTGGGAGTCAACTTGGGAGAAGTTGACGTCAGGACGATCAGGATATCATGTGGGATGCTTAGGCTAAAGATCAATGCACATGGTTGGTGAAGATTCCATATGGCATACAATGAAGATATTGTGTGCATATGGGATGAGGAGTTAAAGTTGGAAGGAGTCCAAATTTGGTAGAATTGAGTTTGTAAAGTTTGTTTCTTGTATGGGAAGGTTTTCTAGGGGATTAGGACTTCTTGTATGAGTTGGATTCGTGGCTTTAAGTTGCGGATTTATGGGTATAAATAGAGAGGGAGATTGAGGCCTCTCGGTATCAATTTTGTGAGAGTTGAGTTTAGAGTAAAGTTAGGGTTTCGAGTTTAGTCAAGATTTTCGAGAAGAGTGCTATTGTTGCACTTTGTAAACACATATAAAAATAATAAAGTTCAATATACTTTGAGAGACCTTTGATTTTTGTTTTCCTAGGTGCGACGGTCAAACCGGCGAGACACCGGTGGTCAAACCGATGACATTGCACCTGTCAGATCGGCGGATCAACGGCGATTAGACCGGCGGCGGCGACAGGCGACGGCGGTGAATCGGGCGCTCAGACTGGTAGATCAATTCCGGTCAAACCGATCTCCCTCGGCAACAAGGGTAACTTTTTATTCCGCGAAAGTTTTGGATTTTTGGGTACTCCAACCATTCACGCCTCTTTGGTTGGCTTAGTTTTTGCTGTGCGACCCTTCATATTGTGCATGTTATATCATTATATTTGTATTTTAAAATACTTTTATGTGATACTAATTTTATAATTGTTTGATAGTAACATAATATGAAACAAATTAATAATCAAAATGTGTCACTGAAGACCATGTAAAAAAAATATAGGCCTTATAATTTGGGACAAAGGGAGTACCATTTATGTGGCACTGTGCATGCTTAGCTAATGAAGTAATTAATAGAGATGGTTATTTGGAAACCTTGGCATGGGGTATTAATTATATGATGATTATTAGAAAATCTTGACATGGGCTATTAATTATACAATGGGAGTATCTAAAAACTACCGTAAGTTTTTTTTACTGGAAAACTTTCAAATCTATCTATAATATAGTTATAATATAATTCCATCATAATTATATTATAACTATAATATATATAAGTATTAAAAATATGCAGCTTTGTACCTAAGTTATATAGGGATTAATTACAACGTACTTACAATATAATTACACTATAGTAACCACTAGTACAAATCCTCTCATCTCTGACGGGCATTCACATGTCTGGACTATTGGGCCGTCAAAACAAAGTCATCTCAATCGGGCCTAAATTTGCACTGTTGTAAATGTACTCGTGCAGTCATACTCTAGGCCCAAATACATATAGCCAGCCACTGATGACACTCATCCGTGACGGGCTATATGTTTAGGCCCGATTGAGATGACCTAGCATATCTCAATCGGGCCCGTCTACAGAGTCCCTCAGAGATAAGGGTCATCGGTGATGGGCTCTGTATACGGGCCGATTGAGATGACTTTAAAGCCCGTCACCGATGACCCTTATCTCTGACGGGCTTTTATTTATGCCCGTTAGAGATAACTATGCGCCCGTTAGAGATGTCGGTTCATTGGCCCGATTGAGATATATTTTGCACACTATAAATAGATTACCCGACTATTGTTCGAAGTTATCCCACTATTCACTATTTTGGTGGGAGGTTGAAGGGGGAGAATTTTTTGTTATGTTTTTCTAAAGAAAAACAAAAAAAATCTTAGAAGTAAGTAAGAAGGTAGTAATAATTTTTTTTAATTTAGTAGTATGTTAACTAATATTTTATTAAATTGTGCAGCGATGGATCGAAGTTGGATGACTGCGACAACTTTGAAACGTCATTGCAAGGAGTATAGAGATGGCGTTTTAGGTTTTATGAACGTTGTGGAGGAGGATAGGAGAAGAAGAAATAGCAAATACATGTGTTGTCCATGTAGAGATTGCAAGAATGATATTATGTTTAGCGGAGAGGAGGTACACTCTCACTTGATACAACGGGGATTCATGAAGGGCTACACATGTTGGGTGAAGCATGGAGAGAAAGAATCGGATAGTGGTGCAGCTACAGACAGAAGTGGTGCAGACAATCATGAAGATGAAGATGAGCATGACATGTTTATACCAACTCCATTGGGCGGTGAAATGGTTGATGTGGATCCTGATATGCTGCAAGAGATGTTACGTGACGTTGAGGAGCAAGCTCACAACGAGAGAGATTCCATGAAGTTCAACAGGTTGGTCAATGACTCCGAGACACCTCTATACGCCGGATGCAAGGCAAAGCACACCAAACTGTCAGCTACCTTGGACCTAATGAAGTTGAAGGCTAGTAGTGGATGGACAGACAAGAGTTTTACGGAACTTTTGGAAATATTAAAGGCCATGCTTCCTGAAGAGAACACATTGCCCAAGACGACATATGAAGCAAAGCAGGTTCTGTGTCCCCTGGGGTTAGAGGTCCGTAGAATTCACGCTTGTCCAAATGACTGCCTATTGTACCACAAGCAATATGCGGACCTAGATGCTTGTCTTGTATGCAAGGCTTCTCGATACAAGCGAAAGAAAAGTGCAGGGGAGGGAAAGAAGTCAAAGCGGGGTGGTCCGGCGAAGGTTGTGTGGTATCTACCTATCATTGATCGCTTCAAGAGTTCGCAACGATATGCGGAGTCCTCGGGAGGCGGAACTTCACCATCTTGAAGGACCACATCGATCTGGTCCCACAGGAAGAAAAAGATGAGGCCTGGAAGTAGTTCAAGGGAAGCTTCGAATTCCCCCCAGAGGCCAAGGCAAGACTCAAGCGGCAGGCTATCCGCAAGATGGGCAACTTGTGGAAAAATTTCAAGACCACGTTGGTCACCGACTACGTTCTCAAGCCCGCCCAGCCAGAACCATTCGGGAAGTACCCGTTCATCTCACGGGTCGTGTGGGAAGAGTTCTATGCCACAAAATCAACCCTGAGTCTCGGGCAAAAAGCGAGGCCTATAGGAAGTTGCAGGCAAAAAACGTTTACCCGCACCGGCTTGGCACCGGAGGCTACACCGGGAAGCAGCACGAATGGGTCAAGGAGGATGAAGCTGCTGCAGAATCTAACACGCCGCCAGTTCTTGGTGATATCCCGACCACCCGAGCAAGGAACTGGGCAAGGGCGAGGGTGAAGAAGAATAGTGATGGAACACTTACGTTCCCAAATCCCGAAGATCAAGCGGTGTACCAGAAAATCGTAAGTACCACACGTAGAGTATGTTTCGTTAGGTTGTATCATACTCTTGATTAAATTCGTCCTAACTGTATCACAGGTGGAGATGATTGCTGAGAGACAGGCCTCCGAAGAGGTCTGCTCACAAAGACGCGATGATGACATCCTCACGAAAGCGTTGGGAAGCGAAGAACACCGTGAACGGACAAGGGGCATTGGCTCCAATGTTCCATGGAAGTTTGGGTTTCCCCAATACGCGTGGCAGTACAGGAAGCACAAGCTTTCTAAGGCGCAGAAAGATGCACGCCTTAAGGAACAACTTCGGGATGAGATTAGAAACGAGCTCCGAGAAGAATTTGATTCGAAGTTATGACAAGTGGAGGCTCGAGTGGAGGCACGCCTCAGGGAAAGCGAGCCTGCTGCCGCTCCCATAATAGAAACGAGCCCCACGCAAAGGCGTAGCAGCTGCGCATCTACTGGGGCGACGGCACAAGAAACACCAGCCCCCAATGCGGTGGACCACATATCAGTAAAACCAACACAAAACGTATATGTTCTCTTAGCACCACAGTACATTATATCATAGTATAAACACACGTATGAATCTATTGCAGGGACCCACATCGTGCACCCTAGTCGTTAGGGTGACAAAAGACTTTGCAATTCCTGCCGCAGAGAGTCTTGCGTTCAAGCCCACGCCGGAGACCCAAGTGCATGGGGGGCAGCTGCTAGCCGGCCATGCCAAAGTTCAAGTGGACATAGTGAAGCCCGATTGGGTTGGCTACACTCTCCCGCTCCCACCAAATGACGAGGTTCTGACCCTTGGAGCTGCACGTGGGAAATTTATCCAATGGCCCAAGCAGAACATTCAGATAAATATAACTCCTAGGCCAGCACCAAGTGCTCGTCCGGTGGGGCCGCCGCGTCCCCCTCTAGCTCTTGTATCTGCCCCTCCTGCCATTCAAAAAGGAGATCAAGAATTCCAATTGTAGTATGATATAGATTTTGGGGATGACGAACAAGAGGTCAGCAGCAGAGCGCACCTCCCCCCAGTCTCCACGAAAAGAAAGAGGGCGGCATCTTCTCCACCCAAGCTTGGATCACGCAAAAGAGTTCCTGGAAGGGGGAGAGGAAGAGGAAATGTGCAAGGGCCGCTTCTGGCTCCAAAGAAGCTAGATCTTGGCAAGGCGCCATCAGCTCCTTCTAAAGAATTCACATTAGGCATGCCATTGGTCGGAGACGACACCTTATCGAAGATGGGCCTTGCATGCAAGGAGTTGCACGGATACTACATGGAGAGGTCCAACGCAAGGAGAAAGCATAGAGAGACCTCCATGACGGGCCAACACGATAGACAGCCGTTCCTCGGCCCTAAAGCCTTTATCGCTGTAGACTTTCAAGATCTATGGGACCTCTACAGGGTGCGAGCGGTCGACACCAACCTCCTTAAGTGCTACTCCTTGTAAGTATTCTTGCGTACGAGATATGGTAATAACTTTCCTTGTATTACGCTTACCCGGATTCTTGTCTTGCTTCTAGCTTAACTTGGAAGCATGTCCATCGTAATGCTCCCCATGTTGCCTTGCTCGATCCAAATGTCGTCAACGAGACAACTATGAACTACGATCGAGCCAGCATGGTAGAATATATCAAGGACTGCTTATGGTCCCGTCAAGACACGGACTTCATTATGTGTGCCTACTCTGAACAGTAAGCGTGTACCCTACTTAGAATCATAGGGTATATGGTAATAACTTTCCTTGTATTACGCTTACCCGGATTCTTGTCTTGCTTCTAGGTTAACTTGGAAGCATGTCCATCGTAATGCTCCCCATGTTGCCTTGCTCGATCCAAGTGTCGTCAACGAGACAACTATGAACTACGATCGAGCCAGCATGGTAGAATATATCAAGGACTGCTTATGGTCCCGTCAAGACACGGAATTCATTATGTGTGCCTACTCTGAACAGTAAGCGTGTACCCTACTTAGAATCAAATCTGCGACGCGTATAGCTTTAGTATTTAACTTGCAATTTATTAATGTCACAGTCATCATTGGATTCTCCTGGTCATAGTGCCGAAGTGGAGTTTGGTATACTACCTTAACTCTAATATCAAAAAAGAAATATATGATTGGTCGGCGATCGAAGCTGTCTTGAACGATGCTTAGGACCAATACATGGCAAAAGGCGGGAGGCATAAGGAAGGGCATCCCACACTCGGTCACAAAAAGGACTTTCCAATACGTCAACAAGTTGGCGACCAGTGTGGGTTCCACGTCTGCCATAACATGAGGAGTCTCGCAGACAAGGTGACATTGCTCGACCTTGAGGTGTGTGCTTCAGTTGTTTATATACATTAGAGAGGAGATAGCACGATTCATACTAACTTTCCAAGTATGTAGACTAACTTGGTGCCTCACATGCAGGAAAAACTTTCGGCGATTCCGAAAAACAACTTCGATATCATTAGATAGGAGATAGCACAATTCATACTAGACGATCTCTTGTCGCCGAAAGGAATGTTTAGAGTAAAGTCCTAGGAGAAAGAAATGCTTTTGCGACAAACATTTGATTTTTGTAAATATTCTTTGTAATACAATTCTGCACGTTCTTCTGTATATATTTGTATTTCTTAATTACATATAAACTTGTTCCAATTTATAACTCAGTTTTACAGGTTTTGATACATGTCAACGGTTTGGAGAGCAAAAAATGGATGTGAATGACATATATATATGAATGGGTATATGGATGTTAATGTATATATATAAATTGGCTGTGCATTGACTGTGAATTGGGTTTGATTTTGTGAATTGGCTGTGAATATCTGATGGAATGTTGGAATATGCACTGAATATCTGAATGCTGGGAATGGGGTTACTGGGAATATGGTTGCTGGGACTGTCATTTTTTGCAGCGGGCATGACTAGCAAAGGCTTGAGGCTAGCCAAAAAAACAAATTTTATTTTTTTTGCTGACTTACTCATCCCTGATGGGCATTTTAATAATGCCCGAAAGAGATACTCATCCGTGACGGGCTCCAAACAAAGCCCGATAGGGATATAGACATCCCTGACGGGCTCCTAATCTAAGCTCGATAGAGATAAGTCATCCAAACCAGGATTATTTTGACTTGACAGATGGGGTCAAACCTATCGGTGACGGGCTCTTTCGAAAAGCCCGTTAGGGATGGGTAGTCATCGGTGACGGGCTTAGTAGTTTGCCCGATTGAGATTAGTCATCCGTGACGGGTTTCTACCCAACCTGGTTTGACTTGTATTGCTTGGTCAATCTTATCTGTGACGGGCTAGATTGTTAGGCCCGATTGAGATAACGTCCATCCGTGATGGCCTTGTGCCCGATTGAGATACTCACATCACTGACCTTTGCTCAGTGATGGGGGCCCTACCTGATAGTGATGAGAGTTAATGCCCGTTAGAGTAGCCGGTCCCGTGCTAGTGAACAATACAGTTACAATATCGTTTTTTACCAAAAAAGCGATGACTTTTAGCAATTCCTTTAGACAATATACTTTATATATTTATCTACAGACTGTTTTAGATAACAAGGGGTCTAACATTAACTAAAAAATAAAAAATATATGTTTACTAGATAAAACACCGCGTTCTGATACTAAGTAGACATGAGGTAGAAAATGAATTTACTTTGTAGGGCTAAACAATTTGACTTCATGCGCTTCAAAATATATATGTACGTAGTCTAAAGATGAAAACAGATCAATGATAGAAATGCTAAAAATAGCTTAGGTGATGCAGTAAAACAAAGCTAGATGAGATGATGCGCTGCGCTTCTTGAGAGAAGGGGGAACAATTTGCACATAAATGATCCAAAGGCTAGAAATAAATAAATAAATAAATAGATGAATGATCCTACTGGCAAGTGCGCGACCAGATTATTTAGGGTACATTTTTCGTTGACCTACAATGTTGCTGACGATAGATACTTCAGGCATAGAGTATATACTCCAAAGCTTAACGAGCATATACGAAAGCAAAACTTCGTAATGCAATCGTGCTGCCCATGCAACGCGTGTTTGTGATCAGGATGCATGAGATCATGCTAGTGCTTGCTCACATGCATCAGCTAAAGCAGCACGTATTACTGATCAATTTAGTGCATTTATACGTGCTGAGCTCAATATGTTTATTTATATTAGATGTATGGATTTTTCAAAATTTAGGGCCCCGATTCACATTTCGTTTTGGGGCTCTAAATCCTTGGGGACGGCACTGAGCTTCACTAAATTCTCATGAGCTGATTACCAACGAGTTGCTTATCAGAATCTTAAGTTTCTCAAACAGGTCCCTAATCACCCTTGTTTGTCGTTTATTGTGAAACACTAAAAATTCTCAAAAATGTTCTCTTGAATGGGAAAGTAACTAAATGAAAAAAATAGGACAATACTGATTTGAGAAATAAAACTTGCTTGGCACTTTTGGTTTGTATTACAAATATGCATTTGAACATTAAATTTTCGAAATCCATATAGTTTAACAACATATAAATTAGATATTATAAAAATATTCTTGTTGATAAATCTAAAAATAAAAATTTTATGATGTTAAACCATATGAGTTTCTAAAAATAGATGGTTAAAAATTAAATTATTTGACTTACAACAAACCTAAACTTAAAATGACTTAATTTGAAACGGAGGGACTACAGAGTATTCATCTTTTTTAAACCTTTTAGTTTTGATTATCAATAAATTTTAAAATGTTTAATTCGAAAATAAATGGACCGTGCTTGGGCCGCGTCCTTGGCCCAGCCCGGTCAAAGTTCACAGCTCCCTTTCTCTTTTCCCCTAAAGCGGCGGCGCGCCGGCGCCTCCTCCTCCATATCGACGTCGCCGCCGTCTGCTTCCCCCAAATCGCCGCCGCCGCCGCCGCCAATTCCCCATTGGCGCTGACGTCTCCACCGCCGCCGCATCCACACCGTCGGTGGAGAAGGCCTACCTGTTTCCCGTGGCCCGACGGTGAACTTCACGGGCACGGCCGCGAAGGAGCCGGAGGCGAGTTTCGGTGGATTTTTCCTCGGAGGTTGCCGGCGACGGGGGCAGTCCCACCGGGGCTCGCCCCCGTTGCCATCACTAGAGCCGCGTGAAGGGCACCAAAAGCCCCTCCACCCGGCTGCGCCGCTCGTGCCAGAACGCCTTTCCGATGAGAAGCGCCGGGACCATCAGCCAGCAGCTCACCCGCTACGCCGCGGCTCAGGCGCTGCTCCCGGGGGCGCACCTCCACGCCAACCTCCTCAAGTCCGGCTTCCTCGCCTCATTCAGGAACCACCTCATCTCCTTCTACTCCAAGTGCCGCCGCCCCTGCTGCGCCCGCAGGGTGTTCGACGAAATCCCTGACCCGTGCCACGTCTCCTGGTCATCCCTCGTCACCGCCTACTCCAACAATGGCCTGCCCCGGAGCGCAATCCAGGCATTCCACGGCATGCGTGCGGAGGGTGTGTGCTGCAACGAGTTCGCTCTCCCTGTCGTGCTCAAGTGCGTGCCGGACGCCCGGCTCGGTTCGCAGGTGCACGCCATGGCAATGGCAACGGGGTTCAGCAGTGACGTCTTCGTGGCGAACGCGCTTGTGGCCATGTACGGCGGATTTGGCTTCATGGATGATGCGAGGAGGGTATTCGATGAGGCTGGCAGTGAGAGGAACACCGTGTCCTGGAATGGCCTGATGTCAGCGTATGTCAAGAATGACCAGTGCAGCGATGCCATCCAGGTGTTTGCTGAGATGGCGTGGAGTGGGATTCAGCCTACTGAATTTGAGTTCTCTTGCGTGGTGAACGCCTGCACAGGTTCCAGGAATATAGAGGCTGGAAGGCAAGTGCATGCTATGGTGGTACGGATGGGCTATGACAAGGATGTGTTCACGGCCAATGCATTGGTTGACATGTATGTGAAAATGGGGCATGTTGATATTGCTTCTGTTATTTTTGAGAAAATGCCTGATTCGGATGTGGTCTCCTGGAATGCTTTAATTTCTGGGTGCGTACTTAATGGTCACGATCACCATGCGATAGAGTTGTTATTGCAGATGAAGTCTTCAGGGCTGGTTCCCAACATGTTTACGTTGTCTAGCATCCTGAAGGCTTGTGCTGGTGCTGGTGCATTTGATTTGGGTCGGCAAATCCACGGGTTCATGATCAAAGCCAATGCAGATTCAGATGATTATATAGGCGTTGGTCTTGTGGATATGTATGCAAAGAACCATTTTTTGGATGATGCAAGGAAGGTGTTTGATTGGATGTCCCATAGGGATTTGATTCTGTGGAATGCACTGATATCAGGTTGTTCTCATGGAGGACGACATGATGAGGCTTTATCTCTCTTTTACGGGTTGAGAAAAGAGGGTCTTGGCGTGAATAGGACAACATTGGCTGCTGTTCTCAAGTCCATAGCAAGCTTGGAGGCAGCCAGTGCCACAAGACAGGTTCATGCTCTTGCAGAGAAGATAGGTTTCATATTTGACGCTCATGTTGTCAATGGGCTTATTGATTCCTATTGGAAGTGCAGTTGTCTTAGTGATGCAAACAGAGTGTTTGAAGAATGTTCTTCTGGTGACATTATAGCTTTTACATCCATGATCACAGCACTATCACAGTGTGACCATGGTGAGGGTGCAATAAGGTTGTTCATGGAAATGCTAAGGAAGGGGCTTGAGCCAGATCCTTTCGTGCTAAGTAGCCTACTGAATGCTTGTGCTAGCTTATCAGCTTATGAGCATGGGAAGCAAGTCCATGCTCATCTGATCAAGCGACATTTCATGTCAGATGCGTTTGCAGGGAATGCTCTTGTGTACACATATGCTAAGTGTGGTAGCATAGAGGATGCAGAGTTGGCTTTCTCCAGCCTGCCAGAGAGGGGAGTTGTCTCATGGTCTGCAATGATCGGAGGGCTAGCACAGCATGGGCATGGGAAGAGAGCATTGGAATTGTTTGGCAGGATGGTTGATGAAGGCATTAATCCAAACCACATCACCATGACTAGCGTTCTCTGTGCTTGCAACCATGCAGGGCTTGTTGATGAGGCCAAGCGGTACTTCAATTCAATGAAGGAGATGTTTGGCATTGACAGGACGGAGGAGCATTACTCATGTATGATTGATTTGCTTGGCCGTGCTGGTAAACTAGACGATGCAATGGAGCTTGTTAACAGCATGCCATTCCAAGCAAATGCCTCAGTTTGGGGGGCACTACTAGGAGCCTCAAGAGTACACAAAGACCCAGATCTGGGAAAGCTGGCAGCTGAAAAGCTCTTCATCCTAGAGCCTGAGAAATCCGGTACACATGTTCTGCTTGCAAACACTTATGCGTCTGCAGGCATGTGGAATGAGGTGGCTAAGGTGCGAAAGCTAATGAAAGACAGTAACATCAAGAAGGAGCCTGCCATGAGCTGGGTCGAGGTTAAGGACAAGGTACATACTTTCATTGTTGGTGACAAGAGCCACCCAATGACAAGAGAGATATATGCAAAGCTAGATGAATTGGGAGATCTGATGAGCGAAGATGGTTATGTTCCAAATGTAGATGTTGATCTCCATGATTTAGACAGGAGTGAAAAGGAGTTGCTTCTTTCTCATCATAGTGAAAGGCTGGCTGTCGCATTCGCTTTGCTCAGCACCCCACCTGGAGCACCCATTAGGGTCAAGAAAAATCTGCGCATATGCAGAGATTGCCATGTGGCATTTAAGTTCATTTCAAAGATTGTTTCGAGGGAAATTATCATCAGAGACATCAACCGATTCCATCATTTCAGAGATGGGACATGTTCTTGTGGTGATTACTGGTAGAAACAGTTCGGAACAGGATTTTTTGTAGCTTTTTGAGAATTGTGGTGGTCAGAAAAGTATACACACGCTCAGAGAGGCTTAAAATTTAGAAAATTTTGTACCCACTGTAGCAACCATTTTAGGCAGTTGTTGAGTATTCAATAAGCTATGTGGTTTCTGTAGCTGAATCTGCAACACACTCCGCACTAAGCCAGAAAGGTCCAAAATTTTGTTTTTTCTGTTGTGTTAACGAAGGAGCAGTCCTCATGTATATGATTTTTTAAACATTCTTAATTGTTATAGGATAGAACAAAATTTAGCTATAGCAAGTTTACAACCTGGTGCCTCTTATAGTATTCACAGGGCTACCATTAGTCCTGCAGCTGAGATAACATCGTTCGATGGCCATACACCTATTTCGTTATTTACAAGTTCGTACAAGACCTTCACTTTTGCATCACTGCTGGAGATGGTGACAATGAAGTCATTATACTACAGGGCTTGTCTGATTCTGTTGGTATTCTACTCAGGTATTTTATTTCCAGTATCCTACATGAACTTGTATTTTGTTACTGGTAGCTGGTAAGGCAGTTTGCTTAAAGTACAATTTACTGTGCTTTTAGGTGATGTTGAGAAGACAGCCGCACTCAAGAACTTGGGACATGATACTTCTCTGCAATCTGCATATATGGTGGGCAAATATTTCTTGTGGTCTATGCTAAGATTGCATCATCTGTTTTTTTTCAAAGAAAACTATCATGCAGTTGTTCCTGACTATTTACTTTTTAATCATACACATGCTGTGGCATATTTTTTGTGAGATTATTTCCAATATTCCATTGTACTTGTTTCTTTGAACTATTTTTTAAACCTCTATGAATACATCAACATAAATTCTATTATGTTCATAAAGGGGAACGTCAATATTGCTTTAGTAAGCCTAAATTCATGTACTGTGGTTGCAATGAAACTGGAGCACTTGACAAGTGTGGCCAGATAAGAGAGAAGCATAAGTTTTTAGATAGGTGATGTACTAATTTTAAAAATTGAGAATTGTTCCCCATTATCTTCTAGTTATTTTTTGTGTCGAACATAAATAGCTGAAGGAAAAGGTTGCTTCAATGACAAGTTGACAATCTTTTGTGTAATGCCAAACAGCTGACTTCGGAAGCTATTGGGAAGTTTCTGTTCAAAAAATTGCCTTAAGTTTGACTATTGTCTGGCAACCTTGAAAGGCTCTTAATTTGCGCATGTGCAACAACAATATGAAACGACTCCTAGCATTGCCACATAGGTTTTCCACTGATATGGAGAGAGATTAAGATCATCTCTTTACTAAACAAATGACAGGAGGCACAAGATATGATGTCAGAGAGAAAACTGTGGTATTGCTTAGGGACAACTAGTTCGTATAATATACTTGTGACTAGTATTTATTGTGTAGCTATTTTCAATTCTTTGTATAAGCTCTCTCTAATACTATTGTGTTTTCCTGACGTAGAGTACAGTAGAAACAACTACTATCTCATCCCTGTACATGCCCTGTAGCTCTTTTACAACTTACATTTATGGACCACCATTTAAATGCATGCAAGGAGTGTTCCAGAACAAACATGATCGCTGCCATTTTCTTGTAACTAGGACTGCAGTTCTCTTGTGAAGTTGTAGCTGAGTGCCTGAGTGTTTCCCATGCCATTCTATTTGTAAATATGAACTGAGACCATTGGTCCTCCTGAACAGATGCAAAAAAAACTGTTGCAGGAAAGGTTGCAACCAATTCTGTTGATGGTTTCGCGCCTTTCTCTGAGCAGGTACTAATTTATCCTTCTGAAGACATTACTTTTCTGCTTTCATAATCTCATCAATTTCATGAGATATTCTCTTCAGTTGATATTTCAGGCTTTAGCCGTTGCTAGGAAGCACCTTGCAGGATAACTGATCAACTATCATTATTTTTGTTTGCAAGTTATAGCTTCTGTGTGTTAAAGTGCAATTGCGATTTACCATCAGAATGCTTCTGCACCTTTCACTTGTTTCCGAAGTACGGAGAAAATAAAGAGTCACCTCTTCTTGAAATCCTAGTGGAAATAGTTTGTGCTTTCTATTGAACTGCTTGTTGGTTTGGCTAATTGGCTAGTGGAAAATTTACCCGACGAAATGCTGAACATAAGGCATATGATAAATTTGTTTTGTACTAGTAGTTAGTTTGGCTAATTGGTGGCATTGTGCAGTTTTTGTACCTTAGTTCAATCATCCGGAGGATAAGCAGTAATTGAGGTAAAGGTCCTTTGCGAGCTTGTACAAGAGAGGGGAGATTTAGTACTACACGATGAATATTTATATTGTCAAAATTCTTAAGACGGAGATAGTAATATTGACACAGGTAGGAAAGATTTAGTAGTACTTGCATTTAGTGGGTTCGGATTGAAAGTTGGGCTACAAGCTCTTTCGCCGTGGCAAGATATTGCTTCCTTTGATAAATGGTGGGCAATTACAGAAGGATGGATGGTCATGTTAGAAAAGGGCATAATTCTATTGTCATCTTGGGAGCCTAGACGTTATGGAAACATCGTGATCGCTGTGTCTTCGATGACACCTCTCCCAACCTAGCTGAAGGCTGAAGCTTTTGCTGCTTGCTAGACAAGGGTTGTATGACTGTGGTTTGGCCAAGTCTAAGGGCATTCTTGTCCTTATGCCGAACGGTGAATAGTGTTTGCTTGTATTACGTTGAGGTTGTCTTTTAGTGTTTTTTGGGTGCCCATGCAAGGTTTATGTGTATTGTAAGGGTTTTTACCCTTTACTTTCTTTTTTTAATATAATTATAATGCTACGCAACTCTTTTGTGTGTTCGAGAAAAAAAAACTCGAACCATGAGGAACATGAGTTCTCTTTTCTACATTTTTTTTCAAATTATTCTATCTAATTGCAAACCGAGGGAAATGGCAAAAGTGTAGTGTTTTGTTATTGTAGCATCTCCAGTGGTGGCCCAAACTTTTCACTGCTTCGGATCATTTGCTAACATCTATTACTCGTGATATATTGGCTGATACTCTCAGAGAGAGAGTACATGTTAGACATACATGTGCAGATGTGCTCTCTGCATGATCTACACAAGCCAACTTGGATACTTAACATGCATTCTAACATACGCCTGAATTAAATAAGATTGAAGGATATAGGGCCTCATCGTTTATCCATTGGTTTATAAGCAATTGCTAAAATTTGAATTTTAAAACTTGATTTTAAAGCCTTTTTAATATAGTTTTCTTATATTGACTTTTAAGTCGTCGTTAAGAACATGTATGTAAAAGTTTTGTGCATAAATTATTTTTTAATTAATAATAAATTATTATGGTTTATAATAAATAATAGGTAAGCAATGGGGTCCTTAACCATAGAGCACACTCGACATACCCCCTGTGTTCATACATCTTTTTTAAATGGAAATGACGTTCATACAATTACTTCCCATAATTAATCCTAAAAAAAATGCACGCACATATGTCACTAAAAAATGATTTCACTATGAGAACCCTAATCAACTAACTTTCCGAGCGTCAATACGCTCTGGTGTGCCTTTGACATGGTTTTGGCTTTCCATCTCGGACATTTTTCAAAATTAGAGGCCAAAATGGACAAAGTTTCAAATTACCTTTGAATTTACCCATATATAGGTCCTTGTGTCTCTTTTTTTTTAAAAAAAAAAGAAGAAGAGATGATCCTCAAGTGAACCTAACAATGTCCGAATGTCTTGTTTCCATTCTTTACTTTTTAACAGAATTTCAAAACTCCAATCCAGCTGTAATTGCACCCCCAAAAAAGGGATCCATCTGTCACACAGGCACACGCTTAACACCGATGTTCTCTCCATCTTCCACTGACACACCGACCCCACCTGGACCCCACGCTGACCTCGTCAACTCTTTCTCCCACCTCGCCACCCTACCGGGAACCCTCCTTTCGACCTCTCCAATGGCGCCTCCACCTCCACGAACACCTCTCCTCCTACTCGTCGCCGCCGCTGCCGTCCTCCTCCTCCTCCTCCCGCAGGCGACGCCGATCGCCACGGCGAGCCCGGTGGCCTTCTCTTTCCCGTCCTTCTCCCTCCGCAACCTCACCCTCCTCGGCGGGGCCTCCCTCCGCGCCACCTCCGTCTCCCTCCCGCCGCCCTCCTCCCGGGCCCTCTTCCCGCTCCCTCTCCCCTTCCCCCGCAACGCCTCCTTCTCCACCTCCTTCGTCTTCGTCTCCCCCGCCGCCGCGCGCCCCGCCTCGAGCCTCTCCTTCCTCCTCCTCCCCGACCTGCTCTCCGAGGGCTTCGCCGCCAAGAACCGCTCGCTCCCGCTCGAGGTCACCTTCGACGCGTCCAGGAACCTCGTGTCGGCTTCCTCCGCCGGCGTCGACGTCGCCGGGAACTCCACCGCCGCGGTGGACCTGCGGAACGGCAACGAGGTCGGTTCTTGGGTCGTCTACGACGCGTCCCTGCCGCGCCTGGAGGTGTTCGTCAGCCACGCGAGCCTGCGGCCGCCGACGCCTGCGCTGGCCGCCGACGCCGACAGCGTCGCCGCCCGCTTCGCCGAGTTCATGTTCGTCGGCTTTGAGGTCACGTCTTCGTCAGGAAACGGGAGCAGCGATGACGGCTTCCTCATCCAGAGCTGGACCTTCCAGACGTCCGGGATGCCGGCCGTCGACCCGTCATCTCGGTCATCGCACAACGTATCCGACAGCGTCGACAGCGCTCCGGCGTTGGACGGCCTCGCAGGCCACAAGGATGGGCGTCGCAGAAGGCTGGCATTGGGGCTCGGCATCCCCTTGCCCATTGTGTTTCTTGGTGCAGTCACGGTGTTTGTGGTAATGTCGCTGAAGAAGTGGAGGTCAGGGTTTAAGAAGGGTTTGGGTGCAAAAGCCGCAGTGGGTAAGCCAAGGCAGTATACCTATCAAGATCTCTTCTCAGCGACAAAGGGGTTTGATCCTTCTCTGGTGGTTGGCAGTGGTGGTTTTGGTACTGTGTACAAGGCGGTCTGCCCGCGTTCCAGGGTCACATATGCGGTCAAGCGGTCGAAGCAATCCAGGGACAGCTACAATGAGTTCAATGCTGAGCTTACCATAATTGCTGACCTGAAGCACCCCAATCTGGTTCAGCTCCAAGGGTGGTGTGCTGAGAAGGACGAACTGCTGCTTGTGTATGAGTTCATGTCAAATGGCAGCCTGGATATGGCTCTCCATCCTTGTTCTGACGCTGAATGTCATGTCCCTCTCAGCTGGGCTCGGCGGTATAATGTGGCTGTCGGCATTGCCTGTGCGGTTGCATACCTACATGAAGAACATGACAAGCAAGTGATCCACAGGGACATCAAGTGCAGCAACATACTTCTTGACCCACATTTCAACCCAAGGTTGGGGGATTTCGGGCTTGCAAGGTTGAAAGATCCCAACACAAGCCCTCGGTCGACCTTGGCAGCGGGGACTGTTGGTTACCTTGCACCTGAGTACCTTCAGATGGGGAAAGCCACAGAAAAGAGTGATGTCTACAGCTATGGGGTTGTACTGCTAGAGATCTGCACAGGGAGACGGCCAATTGAGAGAGCAACACCTGACAGTATGAACATGGTGAATGTTGTTGATTGGGTTTGGAATTTGCACTCGAAAGGCAAGGTTTTGGATGCTGTGGATCCGACGCTGAATGGGGAATATGATGCAGGGCAAATGATGAGGTTTCTCCTTGTCGGTTTAAGCTGTGTGAACCCATTTTCAGAAGAGAGGCCTGTCATGAGGACCGTTCTGGATATGCTGGAGGGCAATAGTGGGCTGCTGTCTGTTCCAAGAAAGAAGCCACTGCTGGTATTTGTTCCAAATGCCCCTATTGATCTTGAGGGAATAGTCTCGGAGTGCAACCAGAGTACAGTTTCAAGTGACCTCTATGAGTTGAAAATTGATCTAAACTAGGTAAGATATTTTCTGTATCATTACAGTAGTTCAAAACGAAATAACTTGGCAATCCTTTTTTTCTTGGCATGAAAATTTTGCTATAGTTGGCCTTAGCAACGAGAAAGGTGTTCTATTTATAACTAGTTCATGTAATATATCCTCCTTGAGTAACTACAATTGATGGAATTTTTTCTCTTTTTTATGTGAATTTACATATACTTACTCCTACAATGTGAGCAGGACCACACGAAGTACCTTCGTTGTGGATATTTAGCTTATGAATTACCATGTAGCGAGTCCTTCTGAAGCAACAGAATACAGATAAGGTTTTTCCACGTTCTCACGCAGGTGTCAGTTGGTAACCTGAAGTGCATTTAGTGCTTGAAACTTTGTGTTAGTAAAACCATTATATGGTGCAATGCGTGACAAGTTGAGATATTGCTTTTTCTATTTGCATACTAGCCAAATAGCCATGCATTGCAAAATACATATATCATAACTTGTAAGGTCGATAAGTTTTACATAATTCACAACCAAACATTAATCCATAAATAACATTTGTAAAAGTTGGTTGCATAAATATAAACTTATCACCACCACCACCATTAGCTTCTATATATTTTATATTACAGATTTTTCTACAAGGGTAAAATATTTTATATAAAAACCAATGGACATATCTTGTTTAGCTATATTGTATTGAGTACCCCAAGATTTTCCATACCAGTTTCATCAGACAGTAATGATCTATAGAACATAATCGCAACGCTCTGTTTTGATTGATTTGATCTGTCTACAGGTAGCTGCTGAGAAGACTACTCATGGTGACAATCTGAAGTTTTGTCTATAGTTTGTGGAGTTTGTAGAAGCTGACATTGTCAATATGCAAATCATACCCTGAAAGCAAATATGGTTAAAAAGATGATGAGTTTCTGGCAAGTGTTGTAGAGGCTAACACTCAGAAGGTCGCGCCTGAATTCAATCAATGGAGACTATTTTGAGTATTATCGTACGTTTCGTAATACTGAGCAGAATTTTCACCATCATGTTTCTAAGACTGGTCACCGACATATGAGTTTCTCCGTGAAAAGTCAAGAAGAGTTGGTAACTTGGTATATGGTATTATTATCTGGGAATTTACACGATTGATGAGATAGAATTTACCATGTTGGCAAATGTCATGTATTCCCTGCATCATTGTCTAGATATGCTATGTTTCATTGTCTGTTTGGTACAATATCAACGAATAGTTCCATCTGAAAAATCCCCAGAGAACAGAATGGTTAGAGATTCCTTTGCTTGCTTAGAAAATTGGCACATGTCATTAGTATGAAAGAACTTACGGTTGCTAAAAATTTATGGCAACTTAGCACAAAATTGTCATTTTAGTCAACCTTGGACTGATAGAAGAGACTGTCATGTATAGCTTTGGAGCACTATGATTTGAGTAGAAATGAGTGGCTGTCGCCAGTCATTTGTGTTGTTTATTTGCCATACATGTTCCTGAGCGATGCGGTTGGTGTTATGATCTGGACTATCTATGTGAACTGGGATGAGTGGATGTAGTCGGTCACTTGTGTTGTTTTTGGCTGAAAATGTACCTGAATTCGTGTTATAATAATAATAATAATAATAATAATAATAATAATAATAATAATAATAATAATAATAATAATCAGATGATATTTTTTATTTAATTCTATTATTGGTCACTACCAGTATATGAGAATACAGATCAGAAAGCAGTCAGGAAGAACAAATTAATTTGAAAAGAAACTGCGCACATTGTCATTTTCGCTCCGTGAAATCTGAACATCTGCTATCAACACAAACGGGCACCACTCGTAAGTGAACCACAGGCGGCAAACATGCAGTTGAAACTAGCAGGTCTCGATTACATTCAATCAATATTGGCTCATACATAGTGCAGCAGGTAGCATGAGAAGATCAGCAAAATGATACACCATTATAACACCAAATAACCATAACACTGTTAGCAAAATAAAATAATCATGTACATGACATTTCATCACATCATAATGACTGATGCAAATCAAATTATCATCCAAAAAGAATCTAGGTAATGTTTCTGGAACTAGAACCCATAAACAGAATACAGCACTTCCATGATTTAGACAAGCATCAGTAACCATTAACCTAAAATCATAATAGACAAACAAGCTGAATGGCACTGTGTTAAATTCCATTTAGAAACAAAGAGTATAATAAACTGACAACTTTGAAATTAGATTCATAGGCATCCATTATGTACCTTGTTCATGGCTGACGTGCTTCTTGGGCCAGTTGGTATCATGTCTCCAGATGCCCCTAGTGCGGATGTCACTCAGTGGATGGATGTCAACCTAGGAAGGAATGGAACAGCCTAGGAATTCTTCGAATTGCTGAACCTGGGACTGCTCTTTTTTTTCTCTCGAAATATTAGGCAGGAGCTCTGCCGTTATATTAAGAGGGAAAGACACAAATCACAAGTCAGTTACATTAAGTTGCGCCAATCGGAATCGATGGCAACAACAAAGCACTGCCTCCAGAGAGGCAAAGTTACATGGCCATGGCTAATTCTCGTTGATTAATATCTTCTACTACAAGGGAGGCCACTCGCAGTTCGTCTTGATGGTTGTCCTAGAAGATTTTCCTGTTTCTCTCCAGCCAAATGTGCCACCATGATGTTGCTAGTGCTCCCGTCATCTTCTTTCTTTCCTTTTTGGGTGTTATGCTTGAGAAAGCATGCTACCATTCCGACAAAGTCCCATAATCTGAAGGTTTTGGCGGTATGCCTAGGCCCTTCCAATTGCAGACCATTTCCCACACGTTGCATGTGCAGGCACATTCCTTTGCCAGGTGACATGATATTTCAAAGGCTTTGGGAGGCACATTCCTGGGAGGCTGGGACTGCTCTTTGGGAGGAACAATCTCAACTAGTTGTTACCCAAGTAAAAATATACCATCATGCTAACCTGCGATTGCTTAGCTTGAAGAAATACAGATTCCATCTTCTTGCATGTGTCTGAAATCGGTGTTTAGTAGCAGTTTCGTCCAGCAAGGTTCTATCCTCGTCAAAGACAAAATCCTCCTTGCATTTCTGCATGAACCTTTTGAGTATATAAATGTCTGTAAGTTCATTGAGCTGCTCACTCCTTAGAGCATGAATAACATGTCTGCATGGCATACCATGGGTATGGAGCATCATACAGCTATAAGTTGCAACTTAGGTGGATGCGTCATATCTCACCTCTCTTTCTTTTGTAGAATTATCAAGTATGATCCTGACTGTGATGTCACCTTCATGTGTAATGGTCTTCACAATGCAATGTTCCCTATCACCAAGAACCTCTTCTTGAAACTCCTTGAATACTGTGTGGGTGAAGACCTTACTCCCATGCTTTTCCATCCCTCAAGATGTTTTGAGCACTCCACTTGAATGGAATGTCACATTATCATCTTGCAGTTCCTTGTGTATCTATTCTTCCAAGGCAGTGTCAAACCTAAGCCAAAATTCCACCAGTGCATTTTTGTAGCCAATCATATGTGAGAAGTAATACTGCTTTCTAACCTTGAAGTGATTCTTAACAGACCCGACAAAGCTACATCCGTGAAGTAGGCCGAGACCCATGATTCTCTTATTTGAAACTTTCATGTGAACCACTCATTGCCCATAGTGTGAAATAGTTGCACCCCATTTGTTCCTCAAATTCAGTGGGAGTCTCGGAGCCCCCACACACATTTTATCACACAGTCCAGGAACTTTTCGTCCTCTTTTAGCACAGGACCTACTTTATCTGGGACCTTCATCAAGATGTGCTACATACATAATCTATAGATGGTAAGTGGGAAAACCACAGTTATAGCCGACTTCATGCTTTCATGGTTTCATTGCAACAAGGGGTTTCACCTAAAACTTTCCCACACATCCATCCAGCCATCCAAGTCCCAAAAACAGGGCAATCAACACCACTAGATGCCATGAGGAGATGTATCAGAGTATTTTGTGATAAAGCATCTGTAAAACTGATATGCAAGGTTGATATTTGTTCATCATTATCAGCTGTGTGGTGTTTGAATCACCAATGTAAAGTTTACATTGTGTCCTTCTAGCGCATGATCAAATGCATACGACAGCTTAAACAGCAAACCTTTTCTTCATTGACTTACTTTCAACAAGTTACTCTCAGCAATACTGCTTCACGAATTCCTAAGGGGGAGGCTTATGACTGGAAATGTTTGGCATTGGTTCTAACAGAGCTGGGGACAGGGGAAGAAATGGTATTACTCCAGCTATGTTTGCCCCAAGAATAATTTTCTTTTGTCTATTCTCCAAGTTGATCGGATGGAAGCCATTCGAGGGTGCTGCCAGTAAACATAGGCATGATCTCTCCTGAACTATATGAGTATGTATCAGGTACTTTCCAGGCGCTCTTTCTAAGGACAATCTTTGAGTTGTTCCTTGGGAGGCCATAAAAATCAGGGCCATTGAAGCTTGTAAATGCTTCTAGCTTATCAAGGGCACCGGCCTGAAACATTGGAAAATATTTGAAATAAATATATTAGCAACTGTTTATTTAGCAAATTTATAGTTTTGTGATTCACTTGACACACTTTGTCTTTACAGCTAACTGACCTGTAAAGCTCAGTAAAACGTCAGAATGTTCCCTGTTTATCAACGTGAGAGAGAAAGAGAGATTACCTGTTCAAATACTTTTGCATAAAGAGAAAGAGCGACAGGAGCACTATATATTCCTGCACAGCCACAGGAGCATTCTTTCCTCCGTTTAGAGGAGCACTGTCTGTCAGTGCCAAGAAAGTATTGTCTACTCCCACTTGTTACAGCAGACACAATTGCTTGCCCTGACATAGACAATTAAATATTGTTGAGCAGATCATATACTGCTTAAAGCATATAAGAATATGCACATATTTTCGGAATGACATTTATACACATAATGCAAGAACAATGTTATAGATCTATTTTTTTACCATTGAAGGAACATCTGTGTCATTTTGTTGAACGAAAGAAATCTCACTTGCATTTATAGGCATGTGTCCTATATGTTTTGCCTAGTATTGTGCAATTATAGATATGGAAATACTAGATCATGCAGGAGTTATGATAGTAGGACAATTGGAACATACTATGAGTTTACCTTTTCAATACAGGTAAACAATAGTTGTGTGGCTGCAAGCCACCCTGAAACAAGGCATTCCTGTTAAGAAGAAGATGCTGGGGAGTCACCATTGCAGCAACATGACCTAAGGAAAATGGAATTTTAGAACCATGGACATGCACAGAAGTGTAACGCGCTAATGCTGTTGTAATGGTGCACACCTTCTTTGCATGATTCTACGAAGTTAACCGCATCCATAGTGGTGACATGTTCCATAACAATTTTCAGCTGGGGTAGTTTTTGTACCAGTGGTGCCAATATTTTCTCAATGAAAACCTTTTCTCGATCAAAGGTATCAACATGCTGATCTGTGACTTCTCCATGAACCTGAAGGAAAATAACAAAGACATAAAGGTTAGTCTTGCTATCTTTACAGTTAACTAGGCAAGAAGGATACTAATTAGAGGCAACAACATTTCAGTAAATTAGGGATTGTCAAGGAAGAAAAGAAGTAAAAGTACCATTAATTAGTAAAAGTTGAAGAAAGACTTGAGACATGGATAAGAATTTCAAAAGAAATGGCCAAGATGCATGTTGGAAGAAGAGCATCAGAACTACTTACAAGCAAAGGCATTTCCTGCCTAGCCATTTCCTCAAGCACAGGCAAGCACTTCCCAAATATATCAGTGACACCATCTTGGGAGTTGGTAGTTGCTCCAGCAGGGTACAACTTCACAGCGAAAACCACACCACTCTTTTCTAATGTCAATACGAAACAAAACATGCAACATAAACATCACCATTTAGAACTCTACAACCCATTGACTAGGAGAGGAAAAAAATAAACGCATCGGTAAAGTTTGTTCTAACTAACAGACCAATAGCTGCCAAAAATCACTGCATAAGTGCCCATAAGCATTGAGTGCAAATAAACACCTCAACCAGTCAACATACCGTAGCTAATGAAGTAATGAACGAACAGTGTCAATGAGAGTCCATACTTGCAAGCTTGATCTCCTCCGGGCTAGTATTGTCCGTGAGGTAAAGCGTCATGAGCGGCACAAAGCTACTCCCAGGGGGCAGCGCCCTGATGATCTCCTCCCTGTACTCCATCGCACGGGCCGTCGTCGTCACCGGCGGCTTCAGGTTGGGCATCACGATAGCCCTCCCAAAATGCCTCGCGCTGCCAAAACATCATGCAACGAAATTCGTCACACGAGCAGCCAAACCACCTCTCTGAGACATTACAGCGAACACCGGGCGTGCATCACCAGGAAAACGAACCAGCGTCTAGCATAGACGAACCTGTGGGGGAGCACGGCCGCGAGGACATCGCCTTCCCGGAGGTGGAGGTGCCAGTCGTCGGGCCGCGTTATAGTGAGCTCCCGCGGCGGCGACATCGAGGCAGCCATGGCAATTGACGCCTTGTTCCGGAATGAGGAAAGGTGGACGCGGGCCCTGAAGGGAGGCGACGGCCGGAGGAAAGGTCCGGGCAAATGCTTCGCATGCGGGCTCGCGGAGACGGTGGCGGCGATCTGCATTGACCTCCCTGCTTGAAGGTGTGACGGCGGCGCCGGCGAGCCCTGGGAGACGAGCTGAGGGGGCAGCCGCCGCCCGCCAGAAAGTCAGGGGGGCAGCCGGACAGGGTCCGGTCGCCGGAAGCGCGACGGCGGCTGGGACTGCGGCGGAGGGAGCGAGCGGCGAGCAGGGAGTGAGTCGCGCTGGGCGTTGGCGTCGACGTCGGTGGCTTGGCGTCTCTCGGGTCGTGGGCTAGGGTTGGACTTCCTGGCGTGATTTCAAGTCCGTAAAATAGAAAATAGAAAAGATCATCTCAAATTTTTTATTGTATACCCATAAGTATCCTATATATTTTAATTATTATTCTCAAATTCTACACATTTTTAAGTGTTTCTCCGATTTTTTTAATTTTTTTCTTTATTTCGTTCTTCCTCGGATCACACATCGCGCGGTTACCGCGCCATACCGCGCGGTTACCGCGGTTTGCCCGAATTTTTGAATTTAAATTTTGACTTGCAAATTTATCGCGGTTTTGCGCGGTTACCGTGGTTATCGTCGGTAACCGCTGTACCGTCGGGTGACGGTAACCGGGCCCCCGGCGGTAAGTCCAACCTAGTCGTGGCTCGTCTCGCCCTCGAGTGCGGTGCGGGCTGTGGCAGTGGCAGGCAGGGAATTTACTGCTGGGCCTCTGCATGGCACTTGTCAATCTTCTCGCCATGGACCACATGAACTCAAGGGTAAAAAGCCGAGGTAAGTTGCAGCTCAGCATGTTTTTAGAGTTAAATATCGATATTAAATAGAAAATGTTTGTGATTGGTTAAGAAAAAAAATAAATAAAGAATTTAAATGGTGAAATATTATGACTAGCTGAGGATATAACGTAGCTGCAGAATTCGAATGTTGAAAGGATGACGGGCTGAGAATATAATATAGGTGAACAAAATATTATATTTTTAGGATAAATTTTAAATCCTAAAATTGTTATATTCAAGACTAAGAATTACCAATATGGCAAGCAATTGCCATAGATGTACGGTCATACATTATATGATATATGGTAGATGTATTATTAATAAATGAGTTTAATTTTTAAAATATAAAAACTATTTGATACGCGTGTTTTATTACTTCCTCCGTAAAAAAACTGGACGTTCTGTTGTTCCCGCGATGTCCCACCAAAAAAATATCTTTTTACCAATTTATAGAGAGGTGGGGCCAGTCTATGTCGTGGACTCACTCTAAACTGCTCCACGTTTCTGATTTTTTCCCCTACTGTGATCTTATCCTCTCGCGTCGCTTCAGTCGTGCCCCACCCCGACTCCTTCGTCGCCAGCACCACAATCCCCAATCTCCCTCACCCCGATCCCCAATCTCCCCACCCCAATCCGGCTCCTCCATTGCCTCCCACCCCGATCTCCAATCCCTAGCCTCCTCACCTTGCCTCTCCCCTCCATGGTCGATGTGTGCAATGGCATGGTGGGCGCATCTATTCTCCACCCATCGCGGCTGCGGAGGTCATGGCTTAGCTGGGCAGAAGGGCTGCACGCAAGCGGATGGCAGCGGAACCGAATGTTGACTCACAGCAGACAAGTAAAGGAAGATGAGGAGGATGTAGGTAGCGTGGTGGTGGGGTGCTCGGCACCGACGATGATGCATGTGGCTACTTCTTTGATGTGGAGCGGCATCCTGGCGGTGGCTTCGTCCCTGACTACGAGGAAGAGAGGCAAGTGGCACCATCCTCGACTTCGAGCTGCCCATGGATAGCGGCTTCATCCCAGACTCTGAGGACCAGGAAAGTGGAGGTGTCCCTGACTCCAAGCTGCCCTTCGACGATGACTTCGTCCCTGACTCCAACGACGAGGCGAGCGGCGACGTCCCCAACTCCAACCTGCCCCCTGACAGCGGCTTCGTCCGTGACTCCGAGGATGAGGCAAGTGGCGGCGTCCCCGACCCCGAGCTCTCCTCCCCCCTCCCCGCCCCGCCCCCATCCCTGTAGCTTCATCCTAGACTCCGAGGACCAGGCAAGTGACGACATCTCTAACTCCAAGCTGCCTCCCCACCACGGTGGCTTCGTCCTATACTCCCAGCACGAGGCAAGTGGCGGCATCCCCTGAAAGCCCTTTGATGTCGTCTAGAGGGGGGTGAATAGGCATTCCTGAAATTTACTTAGATTTCAACGATTAAAAACTATGCCCAAAACTTCTTGGCAGCTCTCAGCTAAAGACAGAGAAGGCTACCCGGAACTATCGGTTTCTTTCCAGAAACTTTTAGGGTTCTAGCTCCTCGTGACAAAAGTCTTGATTCTCAGGGGAACCCAAGACTCACAGAGGCATAGGAGACAACTCAAAACAATTGAAAACAGTAAATCATAGAAGGAACACAACGTGCATACAAATGGAGACACGAGATATTTTTGAAGTTCTAATTACAAGAATCCTACTCTCCATTGAGGAACTCCGAAGAGCTGGGTCTCGATTAACCCTTGCTTTACCAAGCAAAACCCTAGGAAGAATTCCCCGATTTTCAATGCAACACCTCTAGGTACTTCACTAGATTTCAAGTGACCACAAAGATCCCCAACTTAAACACCTAGAGAACACCACGGATAAGGATTGCTCTACCAAGACAACCTCCGAAGGCTCAACTCGGATTTTCACTCAAATTACCTCTTTTCCTTGTGGAGGCGAGGGTCACCTTCACAAACTTTCCCGGGACAATCCACAATCAATTGGATGCTTGCGGGCGACGCCTATCCGTTTAGGAGGTTGCCCTCCAAGAGTAATAAGCCCAAAGCATCTGCCTAAGATAATCTTCAAGTGTTCACAATCTCTTATCCCTCACCTCATCTCAATCCTTCCTCACCAACCCTCAAATCATGACGTGGAGATCAAGAACTAGGTGGAGAAGGCAAGAACACCATGGAAGAGGCTAGGAGACAAGAAAAACGAATGTGGAATGGCCACCCAACAGAGGTGGGGCTGGCTGGAATATATAGGTACATGTGTGACAGCATCTAGCCATTACTCACAAGTTTGAATTTGAATAGGGCCCGGAAGTTCTGGACTAACCCCCGGAGAACTTTCGGCTGGCACTTAGGTGCAGCGAAAGAATTAGCGCCCCAGAAGTTCCAGGCAAACAACTGGAAAACTTCTGGGCAGACAGCAAAAATTTGTGGCCCAAACCCATGCACATGTGTGAAACATGTGTCTCTTTGCTATGGTAATACTATGAGCACTTGTAGACACTAGGCATTAGCTGAGAACCCCTCTTGACAGTACGAAGGTCCTAAAACTCAAGAGATAAAATCAAAAAGAATTTTAAGAAAAACTCTTCGAGTTCCTGCTTTGCTTTCCATTCAGTTTAGGGGGTCTCCAAGTTTCTAGAAGTTCCGGGGACTAAAACTTGCACACACACTTCTTAGCAAATTGATTAGTCCCTTAATTGGTTTGTCATTAACTCACCAAAACCCAATTAGGGGGATAGATGCACTTTCATCCCCGACTCCAAGAAGCCCCACAATGGTGGCTTCGTCCCTGATTCCGAGGACATGGCCAGTGGCAACAGCTTGGAGCAGCAAGCAAATGATGACCTCTTCGCCGACTTGAACGATCAGCCGGACAAATTCCTCTTCGCCAACTTGGAGGACTAGCACATGGATGGCATTAAAGAGTTGGTCGACGGGGAGGAGGTGGTTGTCCTACAAGATGATGCTGATCAGCTGTCGACGATGAGGGTGTTGATGAATTTGCTGAAACTCACGAAGGTATGTTGAGGCTTTTAGTTCACATGTACTTCAGCATACTTCAGTAATAATGCCATGGAAGATATGCCATCTAGTAGTATTAATGCTAACAGTAGGAGTAAGTAGTGATTAGGAGATCACCACTAGAGATATGGAATCCTCTTTTGCCTAAACTACTTTGATGTCGCTAGAGATATGAAATCCTTATGCCCTTTTTGTGTAGCATGTAAGCATTAGATGTTTGATCAATTTGTTTAATTAATTAATTAAAGACCTTTTAAAGCTTGTTTGTCTCATGTATGGTTAATTTGCTGTGGAGATTATGGGTACCATATACCCACACGGCTGGTCTATCCGACTGGTTATAGGGGATAGGTTTTATATGATGATTATGTAATGGTTTAGGACTTGAGTATTATGTTTCCTTATGTATTATGGTACGACTTATAGTCCTGAGTCGAGATACTTATATATGAGTATCTGTTTTGTAAACCTGCCCTCTAAAGCTATGTAAGGAGGGAAGGGAGCCCCCTGAGGGGCATAACTTTTCAGATAGGCTTTAATCACCAATACATAACTTGGTGGATATAATCCCCGAAACAAGAGTAGGGTATTATTTCTTTATAGAAGGCCTGAACCTGTATAAACCTCTGTCTCATAACCCATCGTGTTTGGCACTTGTGCGCTACCCCCTTTTCTCATTGTCGAAATTAGGTTTCCATAGCTGGCGCGCCAGGTAGGGGTGCGTCAAGTTTCTCGTCGATAAGCACGATGGGATCTACATCAAGCATCAACGACTTCATCACCGACAGCTTCGGCAAGATCTCTCTTCTCGACTCGGATTTGAACCAGGCGGGAGGAGAAAACTTCTCGGTACTGTTTGGGTTATCAAACGCTGCTGAGACCTACTTCAATCTTTTCTTTTCCGAGTCGGCTGCAAACCATACGGGAGAATCTTCTACATCAACTCCGGAATGTGACTTCTCCCGCAAGTCACCGGGTTCAAGCTCCAGGGAGATCGGCGTCATGCTTCAACCTCTCGGATCCTACTCATCTACCTAGATCGTTGACTACATCAGCTCTTTCGACTTTGACGATTTCGACGACATCTCCACCGAGCACTTCAGCTTCGACTTTGATGAAAACTACACTTTGCTCTTCTTCGGTGTTTTCATGGCTGATACAGGAGAAACTGACTCGACCGTCGCCCGGAGGGTTGCGGAAGAGGAATGAGCCAAGTTCGAAGAGGAACGCAAGTGCAAGGAGGAGGAACACAAATGCAAGGAGGACAACGACAGGAGGAAATGAGATCTGGTAGTAGCTGGGCGTACTGCCCGCGATGCCATACTTCAGACCCGAGTCGACAACACCAACATTTTTCTCACACCCCAACAGAACGCAGTCGCCGCCCTTACCCTCATTGACACCGTCATGGACGTGGCTCCACCCAATGTGACTCCAATTCTAGACAAAGTCAAAACCATGGTCGCGGCTACTGCTCCACTCGGTGCTGGAACTAGTCGGGGGGTCATTGAGTCTACTACGGAAATACCTGATGGCAGTCACCTACCACCGCTGCGGTCTAAGGATTACCGAAGGCCCGAACATAGAAAAACCCATGGCAAGTCCAATGAACGTCGTCACCACGAAGCCAGGAAGCGTCAAGACCAATCGGTTGACTCTCACGAAAGACGTCCCAACCGACCACCAGTACACGATTGGTTCCGCCACAATAGCTACTCCAGTTATCAGAGTGGCTCCCGAAGGCCCGCACAGAGTGATTTGAGGGACGTACTGGACCGGCATTATCGCGAGCGCAACAAGGCTCACCGAGGAGAACGAAGATATTCACCCAACAACAGCGACGAAGGAGTACCCGCTTTCACTAGGAACCTGCGTCGAGTGGATTGGCCGAGTGGTTTCAATCCCACTGGGATTGAAAGTATGATCGCAAAACCGACCCTGAGTCATGGTTAGCCGTCTACACCCTCACAATATGTGCAGCAGGCGGAGACAAGAAAGTCATGGCTAACTACTTGCCCGTGAAACTCGCTAACTCAGCTAGGAATTGGCTCGCCAGTTTACCATGGGGCTCAATCGACTCTTGGAGCGAGCTTCAAGATCATTTCATCGCCAACTTCCAAGGCACTTTTGAGAGACCCGGGAATCACTTTGACCTCTACAACGTAATCTAGAAGCTCGATGAGTCCTTAAAAGACTACATCCGGCGCTTTTCGGAGAAGCGAAACAAGATCCCCGATATCACTGACGACGTCATCATAGCCATTTTCCAGAAGGGCGTCCGCAACGAGCTATTAATTGGCAAGTTTGGACGTAAACCTCCGATGACAGTCAAGAAGATGTTCGAGACAGCCAATTCCTATGCCAAGTCGGACAACGCCATTAAAGCATCACGTCAAGACAAGCAATCGGGAAGCAGCTGGTGACCCAAGAAGGATAACGGCAATGATAGCGGCAATGAAGGCCAAAAAGATCACAAGCGCAAGCCCGAGGATCTAGTGGCTGCATCTTCGAATTACCAGCAGCAACATCCACACGTCACCGCCTACGACAAGATCATGAACGCTCAATGCACGCATCATCCGAATCACAAGCATGCAGCCAAGTACTGTTTTATCTACAAGCAATTCACCGAGCAGTATGTGGCCCAGCTCCAAAAGCCATCTGATGATGCGAGGACTTCAGGGCATAAAAAGGACGGCGAAGACAGTGGCTCACAACCTTTCCAAGACCCCAGGGACGAGTTGAATCACATCTTCGGAGGGCTACTCACCTACGAGTCAAAGCGAAAGTAGAAGTTAACGAACAGAGAGATCAACGCAGTCTAGCTCGAAGTTCCACAATATCTACAATGGTCGGAAGTGGCTATCATTTTCAACTGCTCAGTTCACCCTGACCGAGTGGTTCACCTGAGGTAGTATCCCCTGGTACTAGACCCGGTTGTTCGCAATGTCAAGCTCAAGCGTGTTCTTATCGATGGTGGTAGTGCCCTCAACATCCTCTTTGGCAAGACATTGGACGAGATGCAGATTCTAAGGTCTGAGTTAAAGCCAAGTTCAGCCCCTTTTTATGGAGTTATTCCAGGGCTATCATCTACACTACTCGGGCACATCACTCTCCCAGTCACCTTTGGCACTTAGGAAAATTTCCACACGAAAAATGTCTGCTTCGAGGTTGCCAACTTTGAAGCAGCTTACCATGCCATCCTCAGAAGACCAGCTCTGGCCTAATTCATGGCAGTACCACATTGCACCTATTTGATGATGAAGATGCCAGGACCACGCGATGTTATTTTCCTGCGTAGCGACGTCAAGCAAAGCTTCACCCGCGTCAAGGAAAGCTGCGACATGGCCCAATCTCATGAGAGGTTGCTTGATCGACAGGAAGTTCGACTGGCTATATCAACATCTGAAGAAGGCAAAATCCCAGCAAGAAAGTTGACCAAGTCGGGAGAAGGCAACGCCAAAACCAAGAAGATTCCACTTTACCCCTCTGATCCCTCCAAAACTGCTGTAATAGGCACCGAGTCAGATTGTAAATAGGAAAGCACACTTATCACCTTTCTTCAAGCTAATAAAGATATATTTGCATGGAAGCCATCCGATATGCCTGGTATTCCTAGAGAGATGATTGAGCGCTCATTAAATGTTAAGGTGGACGCGAAACCTATCAAGCAACGACTTCGCTGCTTCGCACAGGATCGGAGAGATGCCATCAAGGAGGAACTTGCCAAGCTTTTGGTGGCGGGATTTATCAAAGAAGTTTACCACCCCGACTGGTTGGCCAACCCAGTTCTAGTTTGGAAGAAGACAGGACATTGGCGCATGTGCGTTGACTACACAGATCTTAGCAAGTCTTGCCCCAAAGATCCATTCGGTTTACCTCACATTGACCAAGTCATCGATTCAACAGCCGGCTGCGAGCTTTTAAGCTTTCTTGATTGTTACTTGGGGTACCACCAAATCAGTTTGAAGGAGTCCGACTGCTTGAAAACTTCATTTATCACCTCGTTCGGAGCCTATTGCTATATCACGATGCCGTTCGGTCTCAAGAATGCAGGAGCTACATATCAACGGATGATTCAAAGATGCTTGCAGACTCAACTCGTGCGGAATGTGGAGGCCTATGTTGATGATGTTGTAATCAAGACTAAGCAAAAGGAGGATTTGATCGCCGACTTAGAGGAGACTTTTCAAAATATTCGGGCCTTCAAGATGAAGTTGAACCTAGAAAAGTGCACCTTCGGAGTACCGTCAGAGAAGCTGCTTGGTTTTATGGTGTCTCATCGAGGCACTGAAGCCAACCCAGAGAAGATCAATACTATACGGAATATGAAGCCGCCGAGTACTCAGAAAGACGTTCAAAAGCTTACCGGGGGCATGGCAGCTTTAAGGCGATTTGTTTCCAAACTTGGGAAGCGAGGCATGCCTTTCTTCAAGTTGCTCAAGATGACAGACGAGTTCCAATGGACTCCTGAAGCCTAGAAAGCTTTTGAAGACTTCAAGGATTTTCTCACAACGCCACCCGTGTTGGCTTCGCCGCATCCGTAGAAGCCCTTATTACTTTATGTGTCGGTAACTTTTCAGGTGGTTAGCACGGTTTTAGTTGTTGAACGAGAAGAGGAAGACCGAGTTTAAAAGGTTTAGAGGCCGATTTACTTTGTTAGCGAGGTGCTGGCCGGATCTAAAACACGCTATCCCCAGGTACAGAAATTATTATATGGAGTTTTAATTACCATTAGGAAATTAGCTCATTATTTTCAAAGTCACTTGGTTACGGTGGTTACATCTTTTCCACTCGGCGATGTTCTTAACAATCAGGAGGCCACGAGACGTATTGTGAAGTGGGCCTTGGAGTTGATGGTGTTGGACATTACCTTCAAGGCACGGACATCAATTAAGTCTCAGATTTTGGCAGACTTCGTTGCCGAGTGGACCGAGTGCGAAGGAGATATATTTGCGAAAAAGCTGGAATATTGGACTATGTATTTCGACGGATCTAAGAGGGTCACTGGCACGGGAGCTGGAGTCATTCTAATTTCCCCGACTGGAGAAAGATTGCGATATGTTTTTCAGATTCACTTCCCAGCATCACATAATGTAGCCAAGTACGAAGCTTTGCTCCATGGCTTGCGTCTTGCCGTGTTACTCGGAATACGAGATATGATTATACGAGGAGATTCTCAGTTGGTGGTGAATCAAGTCATGAAGGATTGGTCTTGTTTGAATGACAACATGGCTACTTATCATCAAGAGGTTCGTAAATTGAGGACAAATTTGATGGTTTGGAGTTATCTCACGTTCTGAGGCATAACAATGAAGCTGCTGATGAGTTGGCTCAATTTGGATCCAAGCGGGAGGCAGCTCCGACTGATGTTTTTGTTGAACACCTTCATGAGCCGACTGTTAAAAAGGAGATCGTTGAAGACGATGTTAATAAACAAATTTCCATGCTTGATACCGATTGGAGTCTGCCTTTCATCAAGTTTCTAACTTGGGAGGAGTTACCTCAAGATCGAGACGAAGCCAAACGAGTTCGATGTTGTAGCCAAGGTTATGTCATGGTTGATTCTGAGTTATACAAGCGAAGCCCGTTTGGTGTTTTGTTAAGATGTGTTACTCCTGAGGAAGGCCGGTAGTTATTGCAGGACATTCACTCGGGAATATGTGGCAGTCATGCTGCAGCACGCACTTTGGTGGGAAAAGCTTATCGACAAGGATTTTTTTTGGCTCACAGCAGTTATGGATGCAGATAAAGTCGTTCGGACTTGTGAAGGTTGTTAGTTTTTCGCTCGGCAAATCCATGTTCTGGCTCAAGAGTTGCAAACTATACCACTTTCATGGCCTTTTGCTGTCTGGGGTTTGGATATCGTGGGCCCTTTTAAGAAAGCTCCAGGAGGTTTCACGCATCTTTTTATTGCTATCGACAAGTTTTCCAAGTGGATTGAGGCTAAGCCGGTTGCAACGATTACAACTAATAAAGCTCGGGAATTCTTCATTAATATTGTGCATCGGTTTGGTGTTCCAAACAGGATTATTACTGACAATGGTACTCAGTTCACAGGAGGAGTTTTTAAAGATTTTTGCGAAGATTTTGGGATCAAGATATGCTACGCGTCGGTTGCACATCCTATGAGCAATGGATAGGTGGAGCGTGCTAATGGTATGATTCTTCAAGGTATCAAGTCTTGTGTTTTCAATAGACTATGCCCTTATGCTGGACGTTGGGTTCAAGAGTTGCCTTCGGTTTTGTGGTCGTTACAAACTACACCCAGTCGGGCCACGGGTCAATCGCCTTTCTTTTTAGTTTATGGTGTTGAAGCTATGCTGCCAAGTGAGATAGAATTTGAATCTCTTCGAGTTCGTAATTTTAATGAGCAGCGTTATGACCAATTTTGAATCTCCTCTCGGCGAAGACCTCAAATTGAGCTAGGGATTTTTTCTCGTGGGCTGAGTGGTTTCAAATTTTTAAGATATATTGGTAATATTTCGAGATAGACCGAGAGTCAGAGTCAAAAAAGTTTACCTTCAAGATCGGCTATTGCTTTGGCTTTGTCAGTCTCCAGTTTGGCGTTGTTGTTCTCGGTTTTCTTCAATTGGGCTTTAAGTGACTCGATCTTAGCAAGATGAGCTGATACAGGAAGATATAAAATAAGCAGTGATATATTGAACAATATATGAGGTTGAGTTATTTTCTGTTACCTCCAATTGAACCATGGAATTCTAGATTGGTGTCCCGCAACTGGCTAATCTCTGCTCTCAGCACCGTTTCTTTGGCTATTGCTTTTTCCTTGGCTTCTTTGAGTTCTTGCTGGATATATTCCAAGGAGTTTAGATGCGGCACCAGATTTTCTAGTGTCTCCGACTTAGCCTGAGATCTAAGATATATTCTCTGTGAACAAGAAACATGTTGGTTGATTTCATATCAAGTGTGAATTGAAGAGCAAGGATGAAAGCTTACGTTTAGCAGTTGGGATGACTCTGTCAGTCAGGAAACCAGCATGTCACATTCTTCGGATTCTATCTGCTTGTTTAATATAATTCCGTGAGCCTGGCCATCAGCATCGCGCTAGTGGATTTTTACTAGAGGCAGTGAGTCTTTTGTTGACTTGATTCTAGGGATTTCTTCATCTTCTCCAAGTGTCAGATCTAAAAAGAAGCAAGATTGAAAGAACTCAAGACATGTATTAAAGTCAGAGATTTATGTGATTAAAGAATTCACCTATGGTTACTTCAGGACGTGTATGCGGAGGACCTTGATCGCTCCCGTCTGTGTCAGGGATTGTTTGGTCCTGGTTTTCTTATGCAGTAGCATCTTCAGTTGATTGATCCCTATTGGTATCTTCATTGCTGCTCAGAGGTGGGTCTTTAATTGGTATACTTTGACTATCAGGGCTTGATTTTCTTCACCTGACTGGTTTCCAGTCGGGGGCTCTTGTTTAGGGGCTTGGTTAGCAGAACCCGACTAGAAACCAGTCGGGGGCTCCTGGTTGGCAGTCGCTTGGTCTTGTTGAGTACCCTAGAAGTTGGGAGCTGCAATTTCTTGAATTTTTGGCCCTGTGTCTGGAGGTGGTACTTCAGCTTTGCCGGTGGGATCAATGTCTTCAGGTTTTCTACAAGTATTTTATACGGGCTTAAATTCTAGAAGTGATACAGGATTTTTTTAAAGACACAACAAAAGTTATACGAGAGTTACCTGTTGGATTTCCTGATCTTGGGAGATGATTTGGAGGAGGCTGGCTTTGGAGAGCTGATATTGGTTCTTGGAGTTAGAATTTCTTCATCTTCTTCGTCCGAGTCATTGATGATTAATTTTCTCTGCTTGCTGCACGCTTGCTCATTTCTTCAGCTGTAGCCCTTTTATTCTTTTCTTGGGGCTTAATCTTTGGCCTGCCAGTCGGTCGGTTGCTAGCTAGCTGGCTGCCAGTCGGTTGAGCTTGGGGATCTTCATGATATACTTTGAATGGTCGGGAAATAATTAAGGTGTTTGTCTGCAGAAGATATTTTGTTTACATGTAAAGCGTAGGTGAGCATGGTAAAGCAGATGATATTGAATGAAGTTTGGGAATTCGCATACCGGAGGAGGTGGCCAAAAGATGCTATAAGGAAGAACTGACAGTTTGTTGTTGTAGTCGACCACCGTCCCGGAGGAGAAGATTTTGTACATACGTGCACACAAGATTTGGAAGTCTAGGGATTCACGATCTTCTTGGTTGGGGTCAGTTTGTCCTTCATATTCGTAGGCTGGTTTGGATCTTTCCTTGATTGGCGCCAGTCGACACTTGATGAAGTGCCGAGTGATCTGTTCTCCCTGGAGCCCTTTGTTCTTCATCTCCAGAATTTTTGACAGGAGGGCGTTGGCTTCATCCCAGTTTGGGCCCTCTAGCAATGCAATCCAATTGGATCGAGGAATAGG
Source organism: Oryza officinalis (assembly GCA_008326285.1). Taxonomy (NCBI): domain Eukaryota; kingdom Viridiplantae; phylum Streptophyta; class Magnoliopsida; order Poales; family Poaceae; genus Oryza; species Oryza officinalis. The sequence goes on from BDMV01000009.1 coordinate 5,951,335, forward strand.
CGGAAGACCGATAAAATCAAGTAAGCTGGGAGCAGGGTTGGAGATATAGAACCAATTGGCGTGCCATCCTTTGTTGGATGTTTTCAAGAGAAGAGGAAAATAATCTTTGTGGAGAGTTCCATTGAGTTGGAGTCCGGCGCCACCAACAACACAAGGGTTATTTTTGGTTGGGTGAGCTTTTAGGATGAACATGCGACAGAACAAGTTGAAATGGGGGTAGATTCCAAGAAAAGCTTCACAGACATGTATGAAGATGGCAATGTGCAAGACAATTAGGGTTCAGGTGATACACCTTGATCCCATAGTAATCAAGGATGCCGTGGAAGAACTCGGAGGTAGGAAGAGCAAATCCGCAGTAGAAGAAATGAGTGAAAACAACAATCTCACCGGTGTTTGGGGTTGGGAATTCCTCCCCGTACGCGGGACACCAGCTGATGTTTTCTTTTGTCGGGAGGACTCCATCTTTCACCATCTCTCTCAGCATGGACTCTTTCACATCAAAGGTTGCCCATTGATCGAAGGGAATTTTTCTCTCCTCTGCCATGAGCGAGATTTGGGATTAACTGGGTGTGGATTTTGAGGATGAGATTTTGGGAGGGGATGAAGAGAAAGAGGTGTGCAACAAGTTTTGATGGAAATGGGATTGACTGGATGGGTGGATTGAGCAAATTTGGAACCCTTGCTTTTGGCGGCAGTGGCTGTGAACAGGAGCGCGAAAGAGGAAATTTTTGAGAAGATGAAGCAGCGAGAAAGACGACGACGCTTCGGTGGTTTTTTTAGGTATCAGTAAGCGTTTTTTCGTTTGGGTCGAGGCCTACAAGATGCTTACAGCCCATATCCTAGGTGTGGCTCAACATGTGTCTCTAGGGATTTAAGCAAATTTGTCTTGGCAATATGCGCGTGTTTTATTGTCCAATACCTTTAAAATCCTTTCATAAAGTGGTTGCACAACTTTTTATATGAGTTGGCACGATGCAATTTGGGAGGTGGTAAACAATAAAGTTTTTTATGACTATCCTGGTAACTTTTCTATAGGTTACATGAGCTGTTTTGTTGTAATTAAGCAATTGATTTATATTATAATCAATGCTATCTTGCCACATTTTTGTGTGCTCTTTTGATTAGGACCAATATTATGACTTAGGCTAATTATATTTTGGTCAAATTTTTTAGGCAGTTGGTAAATCTATTTATGAGTTTTGATAACTCGGATTTTATACCACAAATGCCATATATCTCTGAGTATGGTGAAATTGTGTGTCTTGTAAGGATTCGAACATATTAGCTTTGGCAATATGTGCAGAATATGATACCAGTACTCATATTTACTATGCAACAAACTTTATTATTAAGGTTATTTGCTATGTGATTCTTTCCAAAATACTTTTGGCTTTGGTTAGACATTTATTTATATAAAACCACTTGGATGGTTAAGATTATTAAAGCTCTTGACTATATGCTTAGTTTGTTTAGCTAAACACATAGTCGGGCTACACCTAATTAGGTGCATCTAGTCGATGCACCTAACAGCCCTTCATAGCCTTTTTATTGGATTGAAGCACTCGGGAGACTATGGCAGAGATGATTGAAGCACTCGGCTATAGAGTAATCTTGTCGACTGCGAAGGTCTCAGGGGCTACTGTGGAGATTATGGGTACCATATACCCACACGGCTGGCCTATCCGACTGGTTATAGGGGATAAGTTTTATATGATGATTATGTAATGGTTTAGGACTTTAGTATTATGTTTCCTTGTGTATTACAGAATGGCTTATAGTCCTAAGTCGGGAGAATTACGGATAAGGATTAGGAGACCAATACCGTATGTGGTTAAGTCTCTGTTTTGTAAACCTGCCCTCTAAAGCTATATAAGGAGAGCAGGGAGCCCCTTGAGGGACATAACTTCTCAGATAGACTTTCTTCACCAATACATAACTCGGCGGATATAATCCTCAAAACAGGAGTAGTGTATTACTTCTTTATATCTTGATAGAAGGCTTGAACCTGTATAAACCTCTGTCTCATAACCCATCGTGTTTGGCACTTGTGCGTTACCCCCTTTTCTCATTGTCGAAATTAGGTTTCGACATTTGCTTCATTAGTTTAGTATATCTTGCACCTTGGGCCTAAAAGTACTTCCTACTCGTGTAGTCTCTACTGTGCAGTTTTGATTGTATAAATACTAGTGCAAATTTTGAGTTGAGTATGCCAGCATTCGGTGCACAGTTCAACAGAGATTATATTTTCTTTGTGATTTTTCATATGTCTTACTTCTATCACTATGATTGTGCAAACTAATTGTGCATATATCCTGGGATAAAATTGTCATAAAACCAAACAAGTTCTATATATGCTCCATGACGCAAAATAACCACGATTACATAGATGACGCAAACAATTTACATATATAATGCAAAATAACAACAGGTAGTTTTCCAAACCACACACAATTACATAGATGACGATAAAAACTTAGATATATAATGCAAAATAACCACCACTAGTTGACCAAAGACTCCATGTCTGTCGTATAACCGACGATCACAACTAAGGGCATTAGGTAGAACTCCAAGTGCCTCAAGCCTCTCGTTGTTCATGTGAGGGACCTTGTACCTATTAAGGGTATTTGGATTGTAGTCACTGTAGTCCTTTTCAACATTCTCTATAGTTCATCCATGTTTCTAGAGATCGTATTATATGTTAAGGACTAAAGTGAAGCAAAGAACCCAAGATCTAGACAATTCATATTGGGGGAATTTCAAGGTTGATTCACGAGGCGAATATCAAGTCCTATTTGACATACTACAACACCAAACTTTGAGCATCGATCGGGAGATGAGTTCTAGCATTATCGTGCTGAATCCATATGTTTTTTCTGGCATCTTCTCGAGGTCAACATGCTCTAATAGCTAGCAGCACTTCAGAGAACATGAATGATCTTATGGTGTCTCTATCAACTTTGATTGGCTTGGTTACTAGTGTCCCCCTTTCTCTGTTACGACTTCTCCTTCAAGCTGGTTCCTACTATGAAATAAGTTAGATTTACACATGAATTTTAGAAATAAGTGTATGTGAACAACACTTGTAAGAAGAATATTTTACCTGCCTGATGAAAGGCCAAATGCCTATCTTCCACCAAAAGTATAGTTACCCTCATCATCATATCTAGGCTTTGCAATTACTGGTAAGAACATTACTTTATCAATGGCGTTCTTGTTGTGCACTGTGAAATATGGCTCCTCTTCATCCGGATGCTCATAGAAAGTTTTCTCCTTTTTTGAGGCATTGAACCATTTCTCATCTATGTGGATAATATTTTCCATTTCAATATACTTGGGGTTGTTTGGCAATGTGTGCGGATCTAACATAGAAAAACACCACTGCAACCTTTCCTTTTTATTTTCTTCCTTCTAATAAGGCTTTAACCAGTTAGAGTAACATCGTAGCAGCCCTTCTTTGAACCACCTATCTAATGTGCTTTTCAGAACACGTAGGGATTGTGCTAGTGACCGTATATTGCATCTTTGCTACAACGAAATAGCAGCTACAAGTGATTAGTCTACTTCAACCTTCTTGAGCCCAGAATTCCCACACTTACTTGAATCAACATTCACTGGTATTCCCTGTTCAAGGCTAATCTTTGCTCTCTTCCAAATACGTTGCACGGAACGGATGCTGACATGGAACTCTTGAGCAACTATACATGTGGTGTCTTTTTTCTAATTTTTCATTCGTACTTTTCTCAAGCAATAATGCATAAATGGCTTGCCTTTGTATGTTTGTCAAATCTCTTCACCGACTTGAATCATTTCCATTTGCATGTTCATCTTCATCTGAGTCGGGTAACTCCTTAACATTTGACATCATCGATAGGCTTCCAGCTCAAGTTGCAAAGCATCATCACCCTCTACAACTTTTTTCACATGTTAAGTTCATGTGGGCTAATCAGATTGTGCACATTTATTCAATTTTATGAAATCAAGGCTTTAATCATATCCCTAGCTGCTCAAAAAGTCATGAACTTTACCTTCAATTTCTTATTGTTCCTATGTACGTGTGCACTCACATGCAGGTCGTGCTCCATGCATTGGTGGTCATTGGCTGTCAAAATTACATGTTGGTTAGTACACTTGATCTTGCCTACTGGGCTGAGATGGTTCCCAATTCTAGAATTTAACAATATGCAGAGGCACTTTTCATGGCAATCTATTTTCTGTTCCTTTTGTATGTGAATATAGTGCTATCTATTAAATGCCTGAACTGAACAAGTTATTCTAAATATTAATTCAAGGCTATTTTATAGGCTAAGGTGAACAATGCATTCGGTTTGTGTTAATGCTAGGCTATTCTGTGGGAGTATATTTGCATACCTGCAATGGATGATTCATGGGACACAGTGACATGAAAAATGCATTTACTTCTATTGTGGATGGACAATAGTATGTTTAAAATGGGGTAGTCAATACAATACTATGCTTGTCTTAGAAAATAAAGCCTTGAAGCAAAGTATGGAAAACAACTTACCTTGATGCATTTGTTCTTCTTCTGTAGCTACAGAGTTGAGATCAAACAGATGTCGGTTGAGATAAAAAAATATAACTTGTTCATGTTTGTGGAGATTATGGGTACCATATACCCACACAGCTAAACTATCCGACTGGTTATAGGGGATAGATTGTATATATTGAACATGTAATAGCTTAGGACTTGGGTATTACGTTTTCTTGTGTATTAAGGAACGGCCTATAGTCCTGAGTTGATAATATTGTAGAGTGAATTTAGGAGACTTATATCGTATTTGGTTAAGTCTTTATCTTGTAATCCTGTCCTCTTGGCCTATATAAGGAGGATAGGACGCCCCTTGAGGGTAGAATCATTACTTGATCATCAGATCAATACAACATTTGGCAGATACAATCGCCGAAATAGGAAGAGGATATTACTTCTTTCCAAGAAAGCCTGAACCTGTATAACCTTTGTCTCATCACCCATCCACTTTAGATCTTATGCGCTACTTCCTTTTCTTATTACCGAAATCAAGTTTCGATAGTTGGTGCGCCAGGTAGGGGTTGCATCAAGTTTTTCGCTGAAAAGTGCGATGGTATTTACTTCAAGCATCGACGACTTCGTGTTTCCTCTAGGATAGGCGTACCACTTCGATAGCGTCGACTTCATCACTGACGACTTCGGCAAAATTTCTTTCCTTGACTTGGATTCGAACCAGTCGGGAAGGACAACCACTCGGCTCCATTAGGGTTACCAAATGCTGCCGAGACCTACTGCAATTTCCTTTCCTCCAAATTGGCTTCAAACCTCTCGAAGGGATATTCAACATCAACTTCCTCATACAACTTCTCTAACAAGACGCGGGCGTACCCACCAATTGTCATGCAACTCCCTCCAACACTCGCCACGACGTTTGGATCTAAATCCATTTCCCCCTGAAGGTCCTGATTTGAGCCGGCTTCGGCTGCGGCCGTGCCAGCTTTAGGGAAGTCGGCGTCATGCTTCAACTTTTCAGATCCTGCTCATCTACCGAGATCGCCGACTACGTAAGCTATTCCGAAGATTACGATGACATCACCATTGAGTCTATTGACAATTCCGAGTTCAACGACGAATATACTGCAGTCTTTTTCGATGTTTTCATGGCAGACGTTGGAGAAACTGACTTGGCAGTTGCTCGAAGGGTTGCGGAGGAGGAGCGAGCCCAGATCGAAGAGGACCACAAGCGCAAAGAAGAGGAATGCAAATGCCAGGAGGAGGAGGACAGAAGAAAATGAGATTTGGCCTTAGCTGGGCGTGTAGCCCATGACACCATACTCCAGACCCGCGTCGACAATACTAATGTCTTTCTCATGCCACAACAAAACGCAGTCGCGATAGTTACCCTGCTCGACACCATCATCGACGCTGCTCCAGCCAATGTGACTCCAATCCTAAATAAAGTAAAAACCATGGTTGTGGCCACCATACCACAGGACACCGGAAAACAGTCGGCAAGTTGATGAATCCATCGGGGAAATGTCGGCTGGCAGTCGCCTATCGCCATTACGCTCCAGAGACTACCATAAGCCCGAGTGTAACAAAAATCATACCAGATCCAATGAACACCACCATCAAGAAGATAGAAGACGTCAAGACTAGTCGGCTGATTCCCACGCTCGACATCATTTCTGATCGCCGCCTCATGATCGGAACCATCACAACAATTCCGACTACCAGAGTAGTTCCCGGATGCCTGCTCCTAGCGATATAAGGAATACACTCAACCAGCGTTACCGTGAGTGCGAGAATCATGCTCATTGCGAAGGATGAAGATATTCCCCCGATACTAGCAACGAGGGCCCGCCTTTACTCGAGACTTGCGTCGAGGGAATTAGCCGAGTGGTTTCAAACCCAATGGGATTGAGAAATCTGATGCTGTTAATGGCAAAATTTGGTAAGATATGCTAACAATCAAGATTGGATCCGAAGTGGATTTGAAGGGATAAAGTGATTTCCAAGAAACAGACAGCGCATCGGCTGGAGCCGTATCGGCCTATATGAAATCAAACTCGGGCAGTCGATACGGGTAATTTGATACAGGTAAGTTGAGCCGATATGGGTGGTTTAGCTTTATGTTGGTTTCAGAGAAGGGCTTGAAGATGTTGCCGACTAGGAATTGAGTCCAGATAAGACAATTTTATCTATTAATTAGGAATAAGAGATAATTTCCTTTTTGTAATATTGTGGTAAGAGTCCACCTAAGACTTGTTTGTTTAGGCAAGTTGTAAATAGTGTCCGGCAAGGACAAGGTTTGTTTGTACGGGTATAAATATAAGCCCAGGGTATTGTAAAAGGACAACAATAGTTCAATAAACACCTTCGGCGGATCGCCACTTTTTTATTATTACTTTTCGACGAGTTTTTGCTTCGAGTTGGGCGTCGACTTTGACCTTCAGATGGAGGTATGGCTTGTTAAGCTACCACATAACTTAGCTAATCTAAATCGATGGCTCAATTTACCTGCATCGGTCATGCCTTATTTAAGATTTTGTTGGTATCGACTAAGTCACCTTATTGGTGTAGATTAGCATAAGGTATCCACCACCCTGAAAAAAATTCAAAGACTTGATTTTCTAGATATCATGCTTCTTTTTACACTTTGTGCTACATCAGCCCTACTCATAATTAGAACCATGATTTCTAGCCTGTTTCTTGTTTGTAATAGGGGTAGTATCGGAGTTTCAGCCGATCTTATCTAATATAACTATTTAGCTTTGTTTCAACCACCTTAATCATGCTTTTCATGTTATATTTTCCCTTTATATAAGGATATCACTTTAGTTAAATATATCAAGCTTGCCTCGATATATTTATCTAGATTGATATTCTTGTATAAGGCTGTATTGGAGTATTAGCCGATACAGTATCTGTTCTTAACCTAATTATGTCTTCGTCGGCTAAGATCTAATCTTTGCCTATAGATTATGCATTTACAGCCAATGGAGCATATTTAGGGTTTGCTTTATATCGCTTATCTTACACATTATAGCTGATTCAATCAGATCGCATCGGCTAGGTCCATACAGTACGTCATCGGCCTATCGTGCGTCTAACCTAGTTTTCTTTGTATATCTTGTTGGTTGTAGGATTAAACCAACCGGCATGCCCTGAACCTTTTTCTAAGATTTGGACCTGCACTGGAGTGAAGCAAATCTTCCAAACCGCCGTGTTGGCTGATGGTCCTTTAGTGGTGTTGGCCGATGGATCTTCTTCTTCAGGTAGATCGGCTGCTGCTGCATCGACCTCCTCCTCTATTACTTCTTCATCGAGGAATTCTTCCATGGAGGGGTCTAGTTTGTCAAGATCGGCTTGATCGTCAGTCTTGAGTTTCTTGCTGGTTTTCTGAATCTTTTCTTTTACTGGCGCCTTCCTTTTAGGAGTCTCTTTGGTTGTCGGCCCTTGGAGCAGTGATGACACCTTTGGGGCAGTAAGGCCAATGACTGACTCGAAAACAGTTCTTCCAGATGGAGCCAGGACTAGAGCATAGGAGATTTTCTGCCCATTGTTGCTGATTGATGGCATTGGGGCGTCAGGGACTTGGGGACTGATATTATCAACAAGTTCTGTCAGATAGAACCTGGCCAATTGATGGAAGAGGTGAGAAGCCCATTCCTGCCACCAAGACTGGAAACTGATATGGATAAAAGGGCTCAGCCACAACCGGTCACAATCGCCCAAGTTTGGTATTTGAATCTCCAATGCTTTGTTCATGATCAGGGCTGATGAAACTGTACCCCTGCTCTCTAGGAGCCGATGGAAGTGCAGGCTGATAGGAAGTTGTCCAAGCCCGCATTGTCTGGCAGCCATCGTGGGATTGTAAAACTCATATGATAGGCTGGTGCTTCTGCCTTGAAATATGCCTACCGGGTGCAGGCAAGGACTCACACCGATCATGAAGACCTCCCTTCAGACTATGTCATCATTTAGTTGGCTCAGGGTCAGGTCGATAGGGAGCTCAAACTTAGAGTCCGAAGGGTAGACAAACATGTCCATTTTGGCTGATGGAGGGCCGATGTAGAATCGAACAAACCAAGTAGATATCTCTTCGGCCGATTGATCTTCTCCAGGATAAACTGAGGCTGCTTCTCCAAAGGACATGCATCTTCTGGTTAAAGGATCTTCATTGTCGTTGTAGTCCGATGGGAAAACAGAGTCCGATAGTGGAGGCCGATCAACCATGGTGTTGGTATAAATTGTTCGCCAGAGCTGGATAAACCACCATGGACCTCCATGTGCCACTGTTCGTTTTAGCATCAGATCTTGAGTGGCAGAATAGAGCAGCCGATAGACAGCTCCAAGGAGGTATCGGCCGAGAGGGAATTGTTTCTTTTCAACCAGGGCCTGAGCTAAATGTTGGCAGTTTGAGGTGGGGCCACAGGTTGATCCACAAAATATGAATCTTTCTAGCCATAGAGTCAGAAAGGCCACATGCTCTCTCTCTGAGACAGATCCTTGTTCCATGTGCGCGGATATATACCCAGACCAGCCTCCAATCTTCCTGGTCTTCAGCTTGTGGGTGCTGTTAATGAGGAGGTTGAAAGGATTGATCTCAGTGTATGTCTAATCCTGTCAGCATCTTGATATTTATTAGTGTTGGGGTCATCGGACCTTGTCGGAACAGGAAAGCATTCAGGGTGCTAGACCAGAAATAGGTGGCTGCTGACATCAGGGGTTCGTTCTTCTTGGTATCGGCCAAAGACAGAGCAATGCACTGGCCGATCCCTATTTCATCCCAATGAACTTGCTTGTCCGCGGCAATCCTTTTGTACCAAGTCCTGTAGCCATTGAGCTTGGACGGCCAAGATCTAAAGGTATGCTTCCATGAAGCAACATTGGGCTTTATCTCCTTGAAGGGGATTCTGTTTGTCTCTGCGTTTATCAGCCAGGTTGGGTCAGGATTGCCCATGGGTCCGAGAAGGAACCGATGTGATTTATCATTGGTTGGGATCAAAATTTGGTTCTTGAAGACCTACGGCATAAGAACAGTGATTAAAAATAAGACCCGAGGGGGAGCAAGAGTAGAAACCCTAGTTTGATGAACTCGGCGGGAAAACGAAAATGTGAACTCAGAGAGGATTGACTCACCACAGGGATCTCAGAAGCGTAGAACGGCAAGGAAGCCATGGATGTTGTTGAGAAGGTCGCCGATGACGGAGTCGATGCGGAAAGAACACCGGGGAGTCACCGGAATCGAGAGGCGCAAGCGATTATTGAGGAACTACGCGGGGAAATCTGCGGCGGGAGGCTACGAATCTGGATCTGCACGGTTTTCAGACAAACCCTAGCGAAGAAGTCGATGGGTTCCTCGGAGCTAATTTCGCTACATTATATAATGAAGCGGAATTGGGGGACATGTGTTAACAGCAGATTTTCGTAATCTACTCGGAGAGGAAAGAGAAAACCGATGCAGAGAGGAAGGAGCGCTCTAAGTTGAGTCGGTCACTTTATCGGACCAAGCTAGAGTCGGACTTAACTCCGTATCGGATTCAGCACTGTATCGGACTGGGAGAAGCGCTAGCAGAAAGGCTGTATCGGCCGATTCGGATTCAATATGGCTATTGGCCGATAGAGTCAGGAAGTTGATAAGGACGATATGGGCTTGGTTTGGGCTCGAGATAAGCTTCAAGGAGGTTGCCAAATAGAGATAAGGCTCAGTTTTAGGCAATTGTATCTTGTAAATTAAGTAGATTTAGATCTAATTTTTGGCAAGAGTCTGCCGCAAAGACTTGTTTGTTAGTTAGAGATAAGATCGTGTCCTAGACGGACCATGTTGTAATCTCGGGTATAAATATCCCGGTAGTCTGTACATAAACTCTCTCTCACAATCAATCAAACACAAATCAATCTACTTTCGGCGCATCGCCAACCCTCGCAAGAGGTTAGCTTCCAATAAGTTCTTGCTTCCCCAGAGCAGAGGTAAAAACTCGTACCCGACGATCTACATCGTCGGGGCTAGCGTGTCGCTTTAGGCACGTTAAGCCCTGGCGATGTGATCATCGTTTATCATGTTTTAGCTAATCTCGATGTGGTTTTCTAATTCTATCTCGCCAGCGGTTAACTCGTTTTAGGGTTTATTGCCGACGATGGTCGAATTAGTTTGCTCGTATAGATTATCTAAAGCATCTACCATCCCCAAAAGCGATCGACGGCTTGATTTTCTTTGTGTTAACTCTCAATCTACACTCTGAGTTGCTATCAACCTTAGTCGTGTTTCGAGGTTTAACTCAAAGCCTGTTTTCGATCGTAATTAAGGATAGCACCAGCGTTTCAGCCGGTCTTACCTAATGCATGTGATTATTTATATTTGTGCATGTGTTTGCCACTTGTACAAGCAGATCGATAAACATAAATATATTTATTACAGGGTATCTTTATGACTTTTCCGTGATTAGTATATCTATATTGGATGATTGGCTTGTATAAGTTTGCACTAGAGTATTAGCTAGTGTATTTATCTTCATGCATCCTTCATCGGCCGTTTCCATTAAATTGCCACAAGCATATTAACATGGGCCGATGGGTTTAGATTTATTTACCAATCTTATTATAACTTCAAGTAGGCCGATATAGCTCTGCCCTATCGGCTAGGCTCCCACGATGCAACATCGGCCTATCGGTCGATCGGCCATCGTTTCTAATGTGGTTTACTTGTTTATTCTTGTTGATTGCAGATCAAATCAACTGGCACGCCCTACACGCACCTAGGCAAGCCATTGGACCTGCACTGGAGTAAAGCAAACCTCCCAGGCCGCCGTGGAAACATGGAACCCGTTTTGTTGTGAGGCGGGTCGAAATTCTACGCCAACAGTGCCACAATTGTCATGAGCCTGGACACTTTGCTGACAAGTGCCCCAAGCCAAAGCATCCGCAAACTCCCACACCTACGCGCAATGGAAACCAGAACAACAACAATGGAATTCGCAATAGCAACCTAGTGAGGGGACGTGTGAACCACGTTTCGGCTGAGGAAGCACAAGCTACACCAAAAGTCATACTCGGTAAGTTCTTGGTTAATTATGTTCGTGCATCTGTACTTTTTGATTCTGGAGCTACACATTCCTTTATATCAAGAGATTTTATGGCCAAACACCAAATAAGGGTAGAGGATCTTAGCAACCCTATGGTAATATCTATCCCCGGAAGCCAGTTACTTGCTAAGCTCTTTAGCCCGTCAGTGACCATAGAGATCCAAGGAGTCACTTTTCTGGCCAATCTCATCCTTCTGAACTCTAAGGGTCTTGATGTCATTCTTGGAATGAACTGGTTGACCAAGCATAGAAGTATAATAGATTGTGTTGGCCGATCTATAACCTTGACCGAGGGTACAGGCCGACAAGTTATCTACCATGCTATGCCTGCACTACCTTGTAAGCAAATCCTGAACCAGGTCAGTATAGAGGAGATACCCATCGTAAAAGAGTATCCAGATGTTTTCCCGAAGAAACTACCAGGCATGCCACTCAAGAGGGACATTGAGTTTCGAATTGACTTAGTGCTCGGGACAGCGCCAATCTCTAAAAGGCCATACCGCATGGCTGCCAATGAACTAGCTAAAGTTAAAAAGCAATTGGAAGAACTCAAGGGAAAAGGTCACATTCGACTGAGCACTTCGCCCTGGGGAGCGCCAGTTATCTTTGTAGAAAAGAAGGACAAGACTAAGAGAATGTGTGTCGATTATCGTGCACTCAATGAGGTCACCATCAAGAATAAATATCCCCTTCCAAGGATTGATGACCTCTTTGATCAGCTGAAAGGAGCAACAGTGTTATCAAAAATAGATCTTCGATCCAGATATCATCAATTAAGGATTCGAGAGGAAGACATCCCCAAGACAACATTCACGACCAGATATGGGTTATATGAATGCACGATTATGTCATTCGGACTGACGAATGCACTAGCCTTCTTCGTGAATCTGATAAATAAAGTGTTTGTGGAGTACTTGGACAAGTTTGTCGTGGTCTTCATCAATGACATCCTGATCTATTCAAAGACAACGGAAGAACATGAGCAACACCTCCACCTAGCACTAGAGAAGCTCAGAGAACACCAATTGTATGCCAAGTTCAGTAAGTGTGAATTTTGGCTTTCGGAAGTGAAATTTCTTGGACACGTTATTTCAGCTCAAGGAGTGGCAGTGGACCCAACTAATGTTGAACCAGTGATAAATTGGCATCAACCCAAGTCGGTGACCCAAGTGCGTAGTTTCCTTGGACTCGCAGGTTATTATCGTAGGTTTATCGAAAACTTCTCAAGAATAGCAAGACCGATGACTCAGCTGCTAAAGAAACAAGAGAAATTCGTATGGACCTCGCAATGTGAAGAGGCATTTCAATTACTCAAAAAGAAGCTAGTATCTGCTCCAATGTTAGTATTGCCAAATATCTACAAGGATTTCCAAGTGTACTGCGATGCCTCTCGACAAGGACTAAGGTGTGTCCTAATGAAAGAAGGACAAGTGGTAGCCTATGCTTCTCGCCAACTTCATCCCCATGAGAACAACTACCTGACACACGACTTGGAACTAGCTGTTGTAGTACATGCTTTGAAGATCTGGTGCCACTATCTCATCGGTAACCGTTGTGAGATATATACAGACCATAAAAGCTTGAAGTATATATCACTCAACTAGATCTAAATCTCCATCAGAGAAGATGGTTAGAGCTCATTAAAGACTATGATGTGGGAATTCACTACCATCCGGGGAAGGCTAACGTAGTGGCTGATGCTTTGAGTCAGAAAAATTACTGCAATGCTATCATCCATGAGCAATGTCCACCTAGATTGTGCCGAGTGCTTGAAGCTTTGAATATGGGAATAGTCAGTCATGGCTAGACAGCAACCTTAGGAGTGAAACCCCTGCTCCTTGACCAAATTCGGGAAGCTAAAAAAGATGATTTGGATATCCAAGAGATCAAGAAGAACATGAGGAGAGGAAAAGCAATTGAGTTTTCTGAAGACGAGCACGGGACCGTCTGGTATGGGGAACGTGTTTGTGTCCCAAATGACCCTGAGATCAAGAAGCTCATTTTGATAGAAGCCTATGAAAGCCAATACTCAATACACCTCGGCAGCACAAAAATATATCAAGACCTGAAAATGAAATATTGGTGGGTCAGTATGAAACGTGAAGTAGAAGAATTTGTGGCACTTTGTGATGTGTGTCAACAGGTCAAAGCAGAACATCAAAGGCCAGCCGAATTGCTACAACCACTCAAGATTTCAGAATGGAAGTGGGAAGAGATTGGAATGGATTTCATCACCGGTCTTCCAAGGACTCAATCAGGATATGACTCCATTTGGGTTGTCATCGACCGCCTAACCAAAATTGCCCATTTCATCGCCATCAAAACCACTTATCCTGGTAGCAGGTTGGCAGAATTATACTTTGCTAGGATAGTCTGTCTTCATGGGGTATCGAAGAGAATCATATCCGATCGGGGCAGCCAATTCACTTCTAAGTTCTGGCAGAAATTACAAGAAGAGATGGGAACTCGCTTGAACTTTAGCACCGCTTATCACCCCCAAACAGATGGTCAGACTAAGAGAGTCAATCAGATTCTTGAGGATATGCTCAGGGCTTGTGCCCTGGATTTTGGCAAAAGTTGGGATAAGAGTCTCCCTTATGTTGAGTTCTCATACAACAATAGTTACCAAACTAGCCTACAGATGGCACCTTTTGAGGCCCTCTATGGTCGAAAGTGTAGAACCCCACTCCTTTGGGAGCAAACCAGAGAACGTCAGGTTTTTGGAATCGACATTCTAAAAGAGGCAGAGGAAAAAGTCAAGGTTATCCAAGCAAATCTAAAGGTTGCCCAGTCTTGACAGAAAAGCTATGCAGATACGCGTCAAAGAGACTTGGACTTTGAAGAAGGAGATTTTGTGTATCTCAAAGTTACGCCACTTCATGGAGTTCGTCGTTTCCACACCAAGGGAAAGTTGGCACCACGCTTCGTGGGACCATATAAAGTTCTTGGTAGAAGAGGAGAAGTTGCTTATCAATTGGAACTACTAGCATCTCTGGGAGGAGTTCATGATGTATTCCATGTGTCGCAACTCAGGAAATGCCTCCGAGTACCGATAGAACAAGCAGATCCAGAATAGATTGAGATTCAGGAAGATCTGACTTATGTAGAGAAGCCTATAAGGATCTTGGAAACATCTGAAAGGCATACCCGAAGCCGGGTGATTCGTTTTTGCAAGGTTCAATGGAGCAATCACTCACAAGAGGAAGCAACTTGGGAAAGAGAAGATGAACTGAAGTCCGCCCATCCTCACCTCTTCGCAAGCGCCTCCGAATCTCGAGGACGAGATTCTCTGTAAGGAGGATAGGGTTGTAACGCCCTAAAAATCACCCTAATTTTAAATCATGTTTTAATGCATTTCTAGAAATTTTAAAAGCCGAAAAGAGCCTACAATAATTAAAACTCACCAAGATTGATGTCAATTTGGCTTGTGGGTATTTTTAATAAATTCCCTCCCTTTCCTTGGGCCGGCCCAACTCTCTCCCTCTCCCACAAAAAAAGTCTATTTTGCCTCCTCTGCACTGCCCAGCCGGCCCAGCCTTTGGTCGTCTTCAACCTCTAGCCGTTCCTCTCCATGGTCGGGAAAGACCTAGCGCCGCCAGCACGCCGATCTCCCTCCTCGGTTGCTCTTCCCCCAAATTGAATACAAAAATCGGTTCCTCTCCTCCTCATCAATTTCCCCAACAAATCCCACTTAAATCGGTTTAATTCCATGGTGGATTTTGAAGGCCCTCTTCAATGGCGAGCTCCACCATGGCCGGCGTTGATCTCCCTCCTCGGCGCCCATCTCCCTCCCCTCTGGCCTATAAAAGGAGCCCCCGATCCCATCCTCCCTCCCCACACAGCGCCACCCTCCTCTCCCTCTCTCCCGAGCCGCCGCGCCGCTCTCTTCTTGCGCTGTCACCGTCACAACTCCGACCGCCTCTTGCCGATGGTTGGGTACTCCTCGGAGCCCGGTGTCGCCATCGTTGGCTTAGCCACCTCCTCCTCTTCCCCGTCCAACCCTCCGTTGAGCACGAGGACCACGGGAACGACGACGACATCGACGACCCGAAGCTTCTCATCGGTTCTTCCTCGCCGCCGACCAACCCCGTCGACTTCTCGCCACCACGACCGCACGGTGAGAATCGTCGCCTCCTCCTCTCTCCGTTTTTCCCCTTCCCGTACCTCGTCGCACCACCACCGCCGTTGTAGGCCGTCGCTGGCAATCCGCCCGTTTTGGGTGCCGCTTCTGCCTGGCCATGCCCGTGCGCTGGTGCACCGTGAGGTGCCTCGGTGCGCCCGGCTCACGGTGGACCGTGCGTCTGGCAGGTGGGACTCGTCCCGTGGACCTGGTCCACGCGCGCCCTCTCTCCTCGCTGACTCAATAATTAGATTTTCCTTTAGAAAAATAATTCACTAAATCGCAAATTTTCATTTAAACAGCACCTAAACTTCAAATGGCCATATCTCGATCGTTTGAAATCGGAATTGACCCATTCAAGTCTCTAATTTCTTGTAAAAGCGAACAAGGCAAGTCATATCTACCTTGAATATGTTGAATCCCATTTTGTGAAAATTATATTGTTTTACCTATACTGCATCGCTTTATAAATTATATCGTTCACTATTAATAATTGTTTGTTAGTTATTCCTATGCTCTTTGTTATGGCCCTATTATTGATTTGATATCCGTCATCGTTGTGAACCCTAGTAAAATTATAACTTGACTAGTCTAGTACCCTACATGATGGACTGACTAGTTGCTTTAGGTAAATGCTTATTCATGCTTAGTTCCAACCTAGAACTTTGGATAACTAGAC
The DNA here is from genome assembly GCA_008326285.1 of Oryza officinalis. NCBI lineage: Eukaryota > Viridiplantae > Streptophyta > Magnoliopsida > Poales > Poaceae > Oryza > Oryza officinalis. The sequence goes on from BDMV01000009.1 coordinate 5,967,711, forward strand.
TATGGTGGTTAACAACTAAAACTGGATTAGTTATGGACTATTGACCGGTTTGTCAATAGATGGGTGATAAAATGCTTTGTGCAACTAAAATATGTTTTCGGGCTAGGCTCGGGGTGCAAGCTAGTTACTTTGGTAGTCGCACCCCGGCTAATATAAGGACCGGTCTTCGGGCCTCTATTGCAAGGCATCTTCGTGCAACCACAAGTCTAGTGGGTAAGGCCTGACTGGAAGTTTAGATTTTCTCAAAACACAGACCATTGGTTGGAAGGGTGTGGGGCCAGGATTAAGGCCGATTTTTGCCAAGCGCAAGGGGGGGCCTGTCTCGTCCCTGGGGATCCGATGACTTTCACCTCATCGGGGACCGACGGGCGGCAAAACCTCAGTGGGTTCTCTTGTTTTGGGTAGAGCAAGATGGAAGGTCTTGACACGACCTCTATCCGAGTACCGTGGTGGTACTCGACGCCTGTTGAGGTTGTGTCTTGTCGGTAAAGTTGTACACCTCTGATCAGAGTTAAAAAACTATTTGAATAGTCGTGACCTTGGTTATGGGCTAGTTGAGCAATGTACCCAAAGTTAGTCTTGTTTTATAAAACCTTGGGAGGGTGAATTCATGATGGTGTAGTCATGTGGAAATTAGCCTGGGTTAAGGCAGGTTCGCAGGCTCATGTGACCTTGATTATATTAAAATATTGGCTTAAAACAGGACCGTGTTTTAAAATTGGCTTTAACCTGTTAAAATATTGAAACTACGGCTTGATGCAAAATAAACCCTATTAGGCCTTTCCTTGTCTCCCCTATGCATTATTGTTGCATTTCTGGTGTGACTTGCTGAGTACGGTGGTGGTACTCACTCTTGCTCACAAAACCAATCCAGAGATTGGACCTGATGAAGATGAAGGCTTGGACTTCTAGTTCGCTCCGCCGTCAAGTGCCTGTGGTTGTTGCTGCCGCTGCTGTTTCGTAGTCTTTCGATGTTTTATTTGTTTTTCTTTGAGTGTAAGGGCCTAGAGTCGCCCATGTAATAAAAGTACTTTCTTTACGTTTTCGCAAGTGTGGCTTGTAATAATCAACAATGTCTATGTGTACCTCGCCTCCTGGGACGAGGATTAGTGCACTAAGCGTTTGGAAATGGTGTATATTTCCGGGCGTGACACGATAAGAGAAAGATTTTCTGCACCAGACTTTGAGAGTTTAGCCCATCTGGTTCAGAGGGTATCGTCTCATGAACATAGATTCCAGGAAGCAAAGAGATTTACCAAGAAAGCTAATAATGTCAACAATATATACAATTATGAGTCAGAATCAGAAGATGAAGACCTAGAGATTGGTTTGGTAGAGTGGTAAAGGAATAGGAAGACAGTAGTTTGCCAATGGGTCAAGGACAATGGAAAAGAAGAAAGACATGATTTTGACATTAATAAAGCCGATAGGATATTTGATTTACTACTCCAAGAAAAGCAAATTCAACTTCCAGTAGGACATGTTATCCCATCGACTGAAGAATTGAGGAAAAGTATTGCAAGAGGCATAACACCGGGTCACATCATACAAATGAATACAAAATGTTTAGGCAGCAGATTCAATCGGCTATAGAACAAGGCAGGATCAAGTTTGATGATGGAAAGAAGCCGATAAAGATTGAAGGCCATCTTTTTCCTGTCAACATGGTTCACACCAATAAAGCCGATAAGAAAAGTTATCGGACTTATCAGCAAAACAAGTTGATCAGCAAGTACCAGAAAAGACAAGATAGGCAGATTCAAATATATGCTCAAGATAATGAAGCTTGTTTTGATCCTCATTGGAGATGTGAGTTCTTTAGGTTTTGCTAGAATGAAAGAATGAGGCTGCCATCAATTGAAGATTGTCTAGGTTATAGTGATGCAGATGCAATATTCCAAGGTAGTTCTCATCAATCAAAAAGTCCAAGGATTGAGAATCGGCCGATGTAGAAAAGAATATCAGTACACCAACGTTTAGGGCTGATTCAACAGGATTACTTTAAGGATGAAGATGAAGATCAAGAGAAGCAAGTTCAAAATCCTCAATGGTGTCCATCTGGAATTTTTACTAAAAATTAGAAAAGGAGGGTACAATGGCTGTGAAACTGAGAGCAGATGCAAGAAGTTGATGAGGAGATTGATCATCGGCTACAACATACCAGGAAAGAATGTCGTGTCAAATCCAAGGTTGTGTCAGCCAATGAGGTCAAAGCCGACAAGGTTTCAGCGTCTGTTAAGGGAAAAGCTGTAGCTTCATCTTCAATCAATATGGTGTTTGTGTTACCAATAGAATATATCATACACACAGCCAATGAAGAGCTTGATGAATCATTGGCGAAGTTGAGACTATCACTAGAGCAGACTAATTTTGAGAAGCCTAAGGATAATGAGCATTGGCATCTGAGACCGTTATACGGTGTCCAAGATGTTGGTTGTAAAGGATAGCGCGTACGCTACGATAGCAGAAAACAAAACTTTTCTACCGTGCACACCAGGACATCATGCGAAGATAGGATCATGGATCGTTACCACTAGACGCGCAGCGCAGCGAAAGTAGAGTTGGAGAAGCCGGTCCAACCACACGCGTCGAGGTAGTAGTGGAAGTAGTCGATCGCCACGAACAGATCGTCTCCTCCACGCGATTAGCCGCACCAGGAGCAGATCCAATCTGTCGGTTGTTGACGCTAATCTACGCCGCAACGAGCAGCGCCTCCACCGGTATCCACACGTATGGGGCTGGAGCACCGATCGCAAGTGTGCTAGCACTTGGGAGCGGCTAGGGTTTGGCTCTGGAGGTGGCGGCTAGGGTTATGCTCGAGATGAACAGATGAGTACCTCCCTCAGCTCCTCACCTCCATATATATAGACCTCTCTGCTTGGGCCTCGTGGACCAAAGCCCAATATGAGTCTACTCGGATCCCTATCTGAACTGAGCCCACATCCGAATCACATTCGAATGAGTGTTCCAACCCATTAAGCGTGCGACCTTGTAGGTTCACACATACTTGGTCGCGACCCGGAAACGCCTTTCCGGTCAACCTGTTAATAGCAGCCCCTATCAAGGCATATTAACCTCCAAAGTATATGTAAAGATCATATCGGCTGAACCTGTAATGTTCTCATGTACGAATCCCTTTGCCTCACGATATAGATTAAGCTCAAGGCGAGACCTGTGCCATCCTCTTAATAGCTCAATCGCTCTTTCGATTCCGTGATGGATTATAAACTTGTGATTGACTCCTCAATCACCTAGCATGGCCATGCATTTCCATAATCCATTACATCGAGGGGCCCAGAGATATCTCTCCCATAAGGAGGGGCAAATTCTATCTTGACCATCCACATCCCACTATATATTTCATAGCAAACCCGAAGACTACTTTTATAACTACCCAGTTACGGAGTAGTGTTTAGTAATCCCAAAATAAGCTACTATGTATGTTGGGAACCGTGATGATCTCAAGTCTAAGGATTCTACATAAATAGTACTTGAGACCAACTGATGTCACATAGAATCTCTGCAGTGTCTCATGGAGGGTCTATCCAACATATGTTCACCAACATATGTCCATATTATTGATTGGTATCTCTATACCATGATCCAAGAGACATGATCATCAATCAATACATATGCTGATCTTTAAATCATATTTGTTCCTCATATGATATACGATCAGGGATCATTTAGAAATAGCATCATTGTAACATTAAGAGTCTCATGAATAAGTCACATATTCATTGATCAAGAATAATAATGTCTATTTCAAGGAACAAAGCACTAAATCATAAACATAGTCTGTGATATATACAACATCCCAATGTTACCTCTAGGGCATATCACTAACAGGTTGATGGAGGAGCAACTATCAACTTGATGCCTTATACAATATTCAGGAAGCTTGGAAAAACTCCAAAAAACTTGATCAGGACCAACATGTTGCTAAAAGATATTGGAGGAAATTCATCTGAGACAAAGGGAGTTTTGAATATTGAGTTGACAGTTGGCAGTAAGACAATTCCAACCACATTTTTTGTCATTGATAGAAAGAGATCATATAGCTTGTTGTTGGGAAGAGATTGGATACATGCTAACTGTTCCATACCTTCAACAATGCATCAAAGTTTTATTCAGTGGCAAGGAGACCAGGTAGAGATCGTGCAAGCTGCAGGTCAATTAATGTTACTATTGCCGATTTATCTATTTGGGAGATGGAAGGAGTTGATTGCTTGTTAGATAAAGTTTGGGAAGGTGATTTCTTAAAAGTGTCCGATTGTGATATTAAGCCGATCGGTGATCAAGAACCCCAACTTTTACTTTAAAGGCATAGGAGATAGCCCCACTGCATATGTAAAAGATTCTGCAGATGATTTTGAAGGAAAATTGGGGCAAGGGTTTATGTCGGTTAATGAGTTAGAAGAGGTAGATATTGGTGATGGTGATAGACCTAGGTCGACATTTGTAAGTGCTAAATTGTCAAATGAGTTCAAAAGGGAATTGATTAAGTTGTTAAAAGAGTATAAAGATTGTTTTGCTTGGGAGTATCATGAGATGCCAGGACTTAGCCGATCTATAGTAGAACATTGACTCCCTATTAAGCCAAGATATCGGCCATATAAACAGCCTCAAAGATGATTCAAGCCAGAGATGTATGATGCTATTAAAGCTGAGATTACAAGACTTTATGATGCTAATTTTATAAGGCCTTGCCGTTATGCTAAGTGGGTTTCAAATATAGTACCAGTAATTAAGAAAAATGGGAAGCTTAGAGTTTGCATTGATTTTAGAGATTTAGAAAGCTACGCCCAAGGATGAGTACCCAATGCTGATTGCTGATTTATTGGTTGATGCAACATCTGGATATAAAGATCATTAGTTTTATGGATGGCAATCAGGGTATAATCAAATTTTTATGGCTGAAGAAGATATTCATAAGACTGCTTTTAGGTGTCCTGGTGCAATCGGCTTGTATGAGTGGGTTATAATGACATTTGGATTGAAAATTGCTGGTGCTACATATCAGAGGGCTATGAATTATATATTTCATGATCTCATTGGTGTTTTAGTTGAAATTTATATTGATGATGTGGTTGTGAAATCTAAAGAGATTGATGGACATATAGCCGATTTACGAAGAATGCTAGAGAGAACAAGGAAATATGGTTTAAAGATGAATCCTAACAAATGTGCTTTTGGTGTATTGGCTGGACAATTTCTTGGTTTTCTGGTTCATGAAAGGGGGATTGAGATAACACAGAGAAGTATAAATGCTATCAAAGATATTGAGCCTCCACAGAATAAGACCAAGTTACAATCCTTGATCGACAAGGTTAATTTTGTAAGGAGATTTATTTCTAATTTGTAAGGAAGAATTGAGCCATTTACTCCATTGTTAAGATTGAAAGCCGATCAAGAGTTTGTTTGGAGAGTAAAAGAACAGAAGGCATTGAATAATATCAAGGAATATTTGAGTTCACCTCTAGTGTTGATGCTATCTCAGAAGGGGATTTCATTCAAGCTTTACCTATCGGCTAATGAGAGATCTATCGGCTCAGTTCTGGTTCAAGAAGTTGAAGGAAAAGAAAGAGCAATATTTTACCTTAGCAGAAGGCTTTTGGATGTAGAGACAAGGTATACCCCTGTTGAGAAGTTGTGCTTGTGTTTATATTTTTCATGTACAAAGTTGAGGCATTATTTACTTCCAAACGAGTGCATAATAGTTTGCAAAACCGATGTAGTCAAGTATATGCTATCGGCTCTAGTTCTAAAAGTTAGAATTGGAAAGTGGACTTTTGCCTTAACAGAGTTTGATCTTAGATATAAATTGGCTAAGGTAGTAAAGGGACAAGCAATTACCGATATTATCGTTCAACACCGAGGTGAATCAATTGATTATGTTGAGATGATGCCTTGGACGTTATTCTTTGATGGATCTGTTTGCACACATGGTTGTGGCATCGGCTTGGTAATTATATCACCTAGGGGGGCAAGTTTTGAGTTTGCATTTACGATCAAACCTTATTATACAAACAATCAAACTGAGTATGAAACAGTGCTCAAAGGTTTGCAACTATTGAAGGAAGTCGAAGCTGATGCTATTGAAATTGTTGGTGATCGATTAGTTATTAGGGGAGTATGAATGCAAGAATAAACTCTAAAGGGTTTATAATGAAAAATGCCAAGAATTGATGAAGAATTTCAAGGATATCACTATGAAGCATATTTCCAGAGAACAAAATGTGTAGCCAATGATTTAGCTTAGGGTGTATCAGGTTATAAGCCGATGTTGAAAGATGTTGATATTGAGATTGTAGAAGTTGATGCCGATGATTGGAGGTATGATATTATTAATTATTTGAAGAATCCTTCTCAATCGGTGACAAGAAAGTTGAAGTATAAGGTTTTGAAATATGTTTTGCTTGATGATGATTTGTATTATCAGACGATTGATAGGGTTTTCCTTAAGTGTTTAAATCTGGAAGAAGACAAGGTTGTTATGTGTGAAGTGCATGAAGGTATTTGTGGAACACATCAATTGGCGCATAAAATGAGATAGTTAATTATAAGGATTAGATATTTTTGGCCGACAATGCTGAAGGATTGCTTTAAATATTATGAGGGATGTGAAGATTGTCAGATGTTTGGAGCAGTTCAAAGAGCACCAGCATCGGCTATGTGCCCCATTATTAAGCCTTGGCCAATCAGAGGTTTGGGAATTGATATGATCGGCCAGATTAATCCACCATCAAGCAAGGGGCACAAATATATCCTTGTGGCAACAAATTATTTCATAAAGTGGGTTGAAGCAATTCCTTTGAAGAAGGTTGATTCCAAAGATGTCATTGAATTTATTAAGGAGCATATAATTTATCGGTTTGGGATTCCACAAACGATAACAACAAATCAAGGATCTATCTTTGTAGCCGATGAGTTTGTTCAATTTGCTGAGAGTATGGGCATCAAGTTGTTGAATTCGTCTCCTTATTATGCACAAGCTAATGGGCAAGCTGAAGCTTCTAACAAGAGTTTGATCAAGTTGATTAAGAGGAAGATTGCAAAACAACCTAAAAGGTGGCATACTACTTTGGCCGATTCGCTATGGGCTTATCGGATGGCATGCCATGGAGCTACACAAGTGCCACCTTATTAGCTTGTATATGGGCATGAAACTATTTTGCCTTGGAAGACTAACATCGGCTCAAGAAGGATTTCTTTGCAAAATGAGTTATCGGCCGATGATTATCATAGCTTGATGATTGATGACTTGGAAGATTGCATGCTTTGGAAAAAATCAAAAGAGACAAAGAAAGAGTTTCAAGACATTATAATAAAAAGATTGTGCCACAAACTTTTGACGAAGGAGAACTTGTTTGGAAGCTGATTTTGCTGATAGGGACTAGAGATAATAAAGTTGAAACGTGGTCGCCTAATTAGGAAGGGTCCTATCGGATTCATTGCTGTGTACTTGAAAATGCATACATGCTTGAAGGACTTGATGGAGAAGTTTTTGGGAAGGCTTTAAATGGAAAATATTTGAAAAAGTATTAGCCAAGTGTTTGGATCAATTCAAAATCGGTTGTTTAGCCGATGTATGATAACATCGCCTCAAGATGGCCGATATGTATTATTGCTCTTAGACTAAATATACAACGAGACGTGGAAAATATAAGTATTAAAGCCAAAATCGGCTAAGAAGCCGATGAATATATTACACGAAATGCTTCAAAGTGTTTCGAGACAAATGTATCAAAAGCCTAAAACTATTACATCAAACCAAGAAAGCTTGGATCGCCCATATCGCTCGCAGGCAGATTTGGTCAACTTCTTCGAACTTTAGCATCATCAGCGTTTGTTCCTGGGATCGGCTTCAAGGCTTTGCTTTGGGCTGCTAAGTGTTTGGCCGATGCCTTCAATTTTGCACCCTGGGCTTCAATGGCTTTCGGAAGATCAGCTAGTTTCTATTTTTCTTGAGTGATCTCTTTGCGAGTTTGTTCTAGTCTAGCTAGGAGATCGGTTTCTTGTTGTTCAAGCTTGATGGTGCATTTTTGAGTTGCTTCTAGACCGGTGGTCAGCTCATCAAGCTTAATCTTGTTCTCATTTACTTGTTGTCGGCTATTTTGAAGGGTTGACTCCAAAGCTTTAAGTTCGAGCCGATTTGCAACTATTTGTCTTGCTCTCTGAAGTTTGAATTGGTGTTGCTCTAGGAACATAGCCGGGGACATGATATTTGCAAGCTCTTCAGGAAGTTGGTCTTGGATTTCTTGAAATCTACTTCTGATTGGCCCACAGTTGGAAACTAAGGCATCTAAGGAAGATCCCAGCCAATCAGCTATGTCCAGGAGCCTTGCTCTCAGATCATCAGAGATGGGGAACTTGGCTTTATTTGTTGTTTCTTCGTCTTCCTCATCCAAGAATTGCCTAATGTTGAAGGAGAATTTATCGGCTAAATTCTGCAAGATAAGATTGATGATTAGTAACAAACAGGATTGAGCCGATGAGGTGTGTTGGTGATGGTGAGTTTACCTGGACCATCGGCGTAGCAGTTGTTTTTTCTTGTTCTTCAACATGATGGCTACCAGCAGTAGAAGGAGCTTGATCACTTGGGCCTGACCGATGAGGGGAAGCCGATGGAGCTCTTGGCTGAAAAGGAGACAAGTATTAGTTGTTCTTATATCGGCCGATGGTGAGAGGTTGGAGGACATTGAAGGTTACTGATGCCACTGGAGAAGTTTGAGGGCTTGGAGACAAGGGGGCATCGGGAAGTGTTTGTCCTTGGCCATGGCCAATACAGTATTGGGCTACAAAAAGTAAGTGTTAGCAAAATATGAAAAAAGGGTTAGAAGATGAATTGTATCTTACCTTCACCTTGCAAATTGCTTTGCGTTGGCGTGGCTTTGGTGAAGCTTGGATGTCTAACTTAGCCGGTGATCTTGGAGGGGTGGCCACATCGGCTGGTTTGGGATCGGCTGTAGATTGGTTTTCAGTATCACTTATATTGGTTGCAGTCTTATCAACTTCTTCTTCCATGATTGCTTCATCCAGAAAGTGATATGACCATGCCATCCAACAACATGTTACAACCTTCAAGTCAAGCTACATCAACTCAAGTACCACCAACATCAACACCAGCCCAAGCCTTTGATGGACCGATTACACGAAACCGAGCTAAGAAGCTACAACAAGAGGTGCACGCGCTACTTTGTGAAATTCATTTTAATGTTAATGAAAGTTATGTACTACCTAAGTCGTGCGTGTTGCTATTGCTTAGGTGCACCAAGGAGGATGACAGGAAGACACCAAGAATGAAGCAGAGAGAGGGATCACGTTCGAGCCAGTCCAGCGTGACAGAACCATCAAGAAGAATCCGTCATATCTTTTGATACACAAAAGCTATGAAGGCTCATGAGAACTCGTTGGAAAGCTTATCGAGTCTAGTTTCGAATGGTTCAAGTGCCGACAAGTTTGAATCTTCCATAATGCCTGCCGACCAGATTTAGTGCAGGCTGGTCAGATAGTCAACAGCCTGCATGAAGCTCAAGTTTTTATAATAAACTGTACCATTGTACAATATTTCGTAGAGCATGCTGCACATGGTGTGAAAGGTCATCAAGTTAACTTTCCAACCCAACAAACCGCATGTCATTTGGAGATTCCAAGATGGAGTTATTGCCAAAACATTGAAGACTGCGCAGAAGTCAAACAGCCACGCGGAAACTCTCCAGAATGGCATCTCGAGGAGGCCCATTCACATAGTCCGTGTTATCTATTTTATTTCGTGTTTCCACCTATCTAGCAGGGCTGTTGCTAGTATAAATACCCCCTAAGACTCATTGCAATCTCAGACTTTGAGAATCGAATATAGAACCCCATTTGTTCAGCTGCGTGCTAACAAATTCAGAGAGAGATCTCTACCCCTTTGCTCTTGTGATTTCCTTTGCGGGATTTACAGAAGCGGTGGCTTCATCCGCTCCCAATTGGTGCTCCTACTCCCTTCGAGGTTTCCTCGATTGATTGTAGGTTGTGTTGGTTGGTTCTTTGAGAGTGTTGTTGGGCGAATCCTCGATTCAGGTTGCCGGTTAAAGACGGTGGTTGGCTTCGAGTTTTATTCGTCAGGTTGCACTAGTTATCGCTGCTTGCAGCAAGTTATCTGAAGATTGATCCTACGCCGTGAAGATCGGGACATCGTATCGTATCAGAAAGGCTTTAACATCAGAGTCGAGTGGAGGGATGCGATCGGCAGGCTTCTTAGGAGATGCAACTTTGGGCTTCTTTTTCAATTTCTTGATGACAGGTGGTTTGCGTTTCCCACCAGCCTTGGGTATCAGCTCCTTGACTTGGCCTTCTAGCAAAGATGCCACCATAGGGGCAGCAAAGCTAATGATGGTTGGAGCTAGGTCTGCAATTGGCATCAAGGCCGGTGCATATACAATCGGCTGGCCATTTAAACTTTGAGCTGGAGGAAGAGTATCTGGGACCTGCAAGGAAAAAGTTAGACGATTTTTGAAAGTAAAATTTAAAGTTGATTAAAATGAGATTTTTTTAAGTAAAATTTAAAGTTGATTAAAATGAGAAGAAGATTGATTTACCTGGGGGTTGAGAGAAGGGATACTTGTAGTAAAAAAGAAGCTGGTTAATAGATGAAATAAGTGTTTTTTCCATTCACTCCACCGCTTATCAAAGAGTTGGCTTCTCAGAAGATGAATGTTTACATGGTTCAAGGATCCAAGTATGGGTCCTTCAATGCTCAGAACTCTGTCCATCTGCAGAGCTGATATTACAACACCCCTTGTCTGAATTTTCCTTGCAAAGTATAAGCTGACAGGGAGCTGGTCCAATCCAAGTTGTCTCTCAACCGATGTTGGGTAATAGAATTCATAAGATACTTGTGCATTAAGGCCTTGAGATACTCCTGTTGGAAGGATGCATGGAGAAATAGCCGATACGAAATTTTCCCTTGAGCTGGGATCGGCTGCATCATTCAAGTCATTGAGCCTAAGATCGGCTTGGGGCTCACAATCGGTAAAACTATTGTATGGAAACCATACTCTGGCATTCTTAGCAAACTCGTCATAGGACTAATCAAACCACTCTTGAAAAGCTTCAGCCGATGGCCCTGATCCAGGATAGGTTGATGCTGCCTCACCAAAGGACATGCATCGGCGTGTACTAGCTTCATCATCATCTGAGTGGTCCGATGGAAAGCTTGAGGAATATAATGGGGTCCTTTCAGCAACATCGATTGTATATAGGTTCAACCAGAGCTACAAAAATCACAAGGGTTCTCCATAGCCGACAGGGGTCCCTAAGAGAAGCTTGGCTGTTGATTGGCTTAGGGTTTGATACACAGCTCCAACTAGGAATTTGCCTAGGGGGATGGATTTTATTGATACTAATGCTTGAGCCAAGCACTGCATGTTAGCTGTTGGGCCACAAGTTGATCCATAGAGGATGAACCTTTCCAGCCAGAGGATAAGAAAAGCTATGTGTTCCCTATCAGTTACTGGGCCTTTGTCGATGTGCTTAGAGATATAGCCTGACCAGCCACCCACATTTTCGGTTGATAACTTGTGTTCACATTTGATCTTCAAGGAGAAAGGGTTAGCCGATGAGATGATGTCTAGACCAGTAAGCATCTTAACATCCAATAAAGTAGGAGTCATCGGCCCTTGACCAAATAAGAAGGTATTGAGCGTATCGGACTAGAAATAAGTAGTCGATGACAGCATTGGTTCATCTTTCTTCATATTGGCTAAGGACAGAGCTAGGCACTGTGCTATTCCTACCTCTTCCCACATGGACTACTTGCAGGCCGATATCCTCTTGTACCATGTTTTCCATTCATCCAAACTAGAGGGCCAAGATTTGAATACAGTCTGCCAATCGACTAAATTGGGCTTGGTTTGCTTATAAGGGATTCTGTCAGTCTCGGCATTAATGAGATAGCAGGGGTCTACATTGCCCATCGGCCCAAGGAAATAATGGGTTGGTTCTTTTGCCAAGAAAGGGGATCTAAGAGCATAATTCAACCTAGAACAAGGGCAGTGAACAAAAGAAGACGATAAAGCCCAGAAAAGGTTAAGGAGCATACCAGCGGGACATCAATGATGGTGGCCATTTCAGCTTGAGGAAGGCGGTCGCTGGGAATTGATGGATCGTTGTTGGGAGCTTGCATCGTCGAGGGTGTCACCGGAGAAGAGAGAGAAGGCTTGTGCGGTTTAGGCGGTTTGAGCGGTGGTGAAAAGTTAACGGCATGGGGGTTAAAACTGAGGGCTGTTATTATTTATGGCTCGTGGCTTTAACGATTGAGGAACAGAAACCCTATCTTTTTGCGGATCTAAGAGATAATTTCGCAGCATATCAATTTATACTCTGGAATTGGGGGGAATGTGTTAACGGCAAAATTTAGTAGGATGTGCCAACAATCAAGATTGGATCCGAAGCCGATTTGAAGGGATAAAGTGATTTCCAAGAAACAGACAGCGCATCGGCTGGAGTCGTATCGGCTGATATGGAATCGGACTCAAGCAGCCGATACGAGTAATCTAAATCGGACTCGGTTGAGTCGATACGGGTGGTTTAGCTTTATGTTGGTTTCAAAGAAGGGCTTGAAGATGTTGCCGACTAGGAATTGAGTCTAGATGAGACAATTATATCTATTAATTAGGAATAAGAGGTAGTTTCCTTTTTGTAATATTGTGGTAAGATTCCACCTAGGACTTGTTTGTTTAGGCAAGTTGTAAATAGTGTCCAGCAAGGACAAGGTTTGTGTGTACGGGTAGAAATATTAGCCCGGGGTATTGTAAAAGGACAACAACAGTTCAATAAACACCTTCGGCGCATCGCCACCTTTTTATTATTACTTTTCGATGAGTTCTTGCTTCGAGTTGGGCATCGACTTCGACCTTCAGATGGAGGTATGGCTTGTTAAGCTACCACATAACTTAGCTAATCTAAATCGATGGCTCGATTTACCTGCATCAGCTGGGCCTTACTTAAGGTTTTCTCGGTATCGACTAAATCACCTTATTGGTGTAGATTAGCATAAGGTATCCACCACCCTGAAAAACATTCAAAGACCTGATTTTCTAGATATCATGCATCTTTTTACACTTTGTGCTGCATCAGCCCTAGTCCCTAGTCATAATTAGAACCATGATTTTTAGCCTGTCTCTTGTTTGTAATAGGGGTAGTTGTAAAATCAAGGTGTGTTTGATTCTTTTGTTGTGATGAACAATTGGCATATGAGGTTATTGGTTTTGATATTTGGAGATTATTGGCGAAGTGGTTTGTGAGATGATTGAATTTTCAGACGGTGAACAGGGACTGTTATTTTGTTGGGTCCGGTCAAACCGGGGAGGTAAGGTTGGTCAGACCGGTGGTATGTGCCCGGTCAGACCGGGCAGGTAAGGCCAGTCAGACTGGTGAGATATGTGCGGTCAGACCGGCTAGCCCGCGGTCTGACTGGCGACTCTGTGTCGGTTTCGATTTCGGGTTGTTTCATTGTATATCCGTGGTTAATCCATGTTTATGACTTCTAGATGGATACTATGCGTATGTAATACTGTTGTGTGCTGACAATGAGTCAAGTTGGTGATAGCTTGTGCTTGGATATGGTTTCTTTGTTTGATTGATGTGTAGGTAATCTCTAAGTCTCGGGAGAGTATTGCCGGTGATGGATCGGGAGTCAACTTGGAGATAAGGTGATGTCCGGACGGTCAGATATCATGCGGGATACTTAGGCTAAAGATCAATGCATGTGGTTGGTGAAGATTCCATATGGCATACGATGGAGATATTGTGTGCGTATGGGATGCAGAGTCGAATTTGGAAGGAGTCCAAATTTGGTACAATTGGAATATGTAAAGTTGGTTTCTTGTACGGGAAGGTTTCCTAGGTGGATTAGGACTTCTTGTATGAGTTTGGTTCGTGGCTTTACACTGCCTACATTATGTATAAATAGAGAGGGAGGGTGTGGCCTCCCGGTATCGCTTTTGAGAGCATTGAGTTGTGAGTTTGGTTCGGGTTTCGAGTTTAGTCGAGATTTTCGTGAAGAGTGCTGTTGTTGCACTTTGTAAACACAGAGAGAAGTATTAAAGTTGTCATCTACTTTGAGAGATTTTCAATTTGTGTTTGCTCGGGTTCGACGGTCTAACCGGCGAGTCATAGGCGGTCAGACCGGCAGGGGCGTGGCAGTCAGACCGGTGACGGTGGCAGGAGGCAGAGGCGATTTTGGAGCGGTCAGACCGATGGCACAGAGCGGTCAGACCGGCCGATCTATTTCGGTCGGACCAATCTACATCGATTTGAGGGTAACTTCTAATTCCGCTATAAGTTTTGGTTTTGGGTACTTCAACCATTCCCCCCCTCTGGTTCGCTTAGTTCTTGCTTTTCGATGCTACAGTAGTATTGGAGTTTCAGCCGATCTTATCTAATATAATTGTTTAGCTTCGTTTAAACCACCTTAATCATGCTTTTCATGTTATATTTGCCCCTTATACAAGGATAACACTTTAGTTAAATATATCAAGCTTGCCTCGATATATTTACCTAGATTGAGATTCTTGTATAAGGCTGTATTGGAGTATTAACCGATATGATATCTGTTCTTAACCGAATTATGTCTTCAACTAAGATCTAATCTTTGCCAATAGATTATGCATTTATAGCCGATGGAGCATATTTAGGGTTTGCTTTATATTGCTTATCTTACACATTACAGCCGATTTGATAAGATCGTATCGTCTAGGTCCATACGGTACGTCATCAACCTATCGGCCGATCGGCTATCGTGCGTCTAACCTGGTTTTCTTTGTATATCTTATTGGTTGCAAGATCAAACCAACTAGCGCACGCTGAACCTTTTTCTAAGATTTGGACCTGCACTGGAGTGAAGCAAATTTCCCAGGCCGTCGTGTTTTCGCATAAACAAACAGCAAGACTGACCCTGAGTCGAGGCTCACCGTCTACACCCTCGACATTTGCGTAGCAGAAGGAGATAATAAAGCTATGGACAATTATTTACCAGTAGCACTTGCCGACTCAGCCAAGAGTTGGCTTGTCAACTTACCAAGGGGCTGAATCGACTCTTGGAGCGAACTTCGTGATCACTTCATCGCCAATTTCCAAGGCATCTTTGAAAGGCCTGGAACCCACTTCTATCTATAGAACGTAGTTCACAAGCCCGATGAGTCCTTAAAAGACTACATTCGGCATTTTCCAGAAAAACATAACAAAATTTCGAATATCACCGACGACGTCATCATAGCGGCCTTCCAGAAGGGGGTCCACAATGAACTGCTCATTGGAAAATTTGGACGCAAACCCCCAAGGACGGTCAAGAAGCTGTTTGAGACAGCTAATTCTTACACCAAATCAGACGACGTCGTTAAAGCATCACATCAAGAGAAGCAGTCGGAGAGCAGCTGGCAACGCAAGAAAGACAACAGTAGCAGCAATGGCAACGGCGGCCAAAAAGATTGCAAGCATAAGCCCGAGGATCTAGAGGCCACGACTTCCAACTATCAGCAGCGGTGCCCATGCGTTAGCTACCTATGATAAGATCATGAATCACGCACGCATCACCCCAATAACAAACATGCGGCTAAGTATTGATTCATCTACAAGTAATTCGTTGTGCAGTATACAGCCCAACTCAAGAAATCATTTGACGGCGAAGGAACTTCGGGGCATAAAAAGGACGATGGCGATGACAGAGCGAGACCTTTCCAAGATCCTAGAGCCGAGTTAAATCACATTTTTGGAGGACCACTCGCCTATGAGTCCAAATGGAATTGAAGCTGACCGATAGAGAATTCAACGCGATTCAGCCCGAAGTACCACAATACCTACGGTGGTCCGAGGTAGCTATGATATTCGACCGCTCGGATCACCCTGATCGAGTGGCCTACCTGGGACGGTATCCCCTGGTACTAGACTCGTTGGTTCACAACATCAAGTTGAAATGTGTCCGCAAGTGCGCTCAACATATTTTTCGCCAAGACACTGAACGAGATGCAAATTCCAAGATCCGAGTTAAAACCAAGCTTCGCCCCTTTTCACGGAGTTATTCCAGGACTGTCTTCAACACCACTTGGGCAGATCACTCTTCCAGTCATCTTTGGCACTTGGGAGAATTTTCGGATAGAAAACGTCTGCTTTGAAGTCGTGGACTTCGAGGCAGCTTACGATGCCATTTTAGGATGGCCGGCTGTTGCCAAATTCATGCAGTCCCTTATTACACCTACCTGATGATGAAGATGCTGGGTCCACAAGGAGTGATCTCCCTTCGCAGCGACGTCAAGCAAGCTTTCACTTGCAACAAAGAGAGCTATGACATGGCCCAATATCATGAGAGGTTACTGGGCCGAAAGGAAATCCTACTGACTGCATCTACATTTGAAGAAGGAGAAATCCTTGCCAAGAAGCTGACCAAATCAGGAGAGGGTGACACCAAGACCAAGAAGATTACACTTGATCCCACAGATCTATCAAGACCGCTGTAATAGGCTTCGAGTTAGATTGTAAATAGGAAAGCGCTTATCACCTTTCTTCAAGCTAATAAAGATATATTTGCATGGAAACCTTCTGATTTGCTTGGTTTTCCTAGAAAGGTGATTGAGTACTCACTAAATGTCAAAGAAGACGCGAAACCTATCAAACAACGACTCCGCCATTTTAAGCAAGATCAGAGAGATGCTATCAAGGAGGAGCTTACCAAGCTTTTGGCAGCCGGATTCATCAAAGAAGTTTATCATCTCGACTGGTTGGCTAATCTGATCTTAGTTCAGAAGAAGACCAGGCAATGGCGCATGTGCGTCAACTACACGGATCTCAACAAATCTTGTTTGAAAGATCCTTTTGGTCTACCTCACATTGATCAAGTCGTTGATTCAACTGCTGGCTGTGAACTTCTCAGTTTTCTCGACTGCTACTCGGGATATCATTAGATTAGCCTAAAGAAGTCCGACTGCCAGAAGACCTTGTTTATCACCCCGTTCAGAGCTTATTGTTACATCACGATGCCATTTGGTCTCAAGAATGCAGGAGCTACATACCAACGCATGATTCAAAGATGCTTGCAGTCACAACTCGGACGAAACGTGGAGTCCTCTGTCGATGATGTTGTCATCAAGACCAACCAAAGAGATGATCTGATTGCTGATTTGGAGGAAACTTTTCAAAATATTTGGGCTTTCAGGATGAAGTTGAATCCAGAAAAATGCACCTTCGAAGTACCATCAGGGAAGCTGTTTGGCTTCATGGTGTCTCATCGAGGCATTGAAGTTACTGGGTGCATTAATGCCGTACATAACATAAAATTGCCAAGTACTCAGAAGGATGTTCAAAAAATTACTGGGTGCATGGCGCTCTCAGCCGATTTGTTTCCAAGCTCGGAGAACGAGGCATGTACTTTTTCAAGTTGTTTAAGAAAATTGATGAGTTTTAGTGGACCCCCGAAGCTCAGAAAGCTTTTGAAGATTTCAAGAATTTTCTCACGACGCCGCCGTGCTAGCTTCGCCGCACCCTCAAGAGTCCTTATTGCTTTATGTGTCAACAACTTTTTAGGTGGTTAGTACAGTTTTGGTTGTTGAGTGTGAAGAAAAATGTTGAGTCCAGAAGGTTCGGAGGCCCATCTATTTCGTTAGTGAGGTATTGGTTGGTTCCAGAACACACTATCCCCAGGTACAAAAACTGTTATATGGAGTTTTAATTACCGTCAGAAAATTAGCTCACTACTTTCAAAGTCACTCAATCACGGTGGTCACATCTTTTCCACTACGCAATGTCCTTCATAATCGCGAGGCCACAAGACGTATTGCAAAGTGGGCATTGGAGTTGATGGCGTTGGACATTACCTTCAAAGCTCAAATGTCAATTAAATCTTAGGTTTTAGCCGACTTTGTTGCTAAGTGGACCGAGTGCCAAGGAGATGTACCTATGGAGAGGTTCGAATATTGGACCATGCATTTTGATGGATCTAGGAGAGTCACTGGTACAGGGGCTGGGGTGGTTCTTATTTTCCCCGCTAGAGAACGGTTGCGATACGTTCTTCAAATTCATTTTCTAGTATCGCACAATGTAGCTGAGTATGAATCCCTACTTCACGGGTTACGTCTTGCTGTATTGTTAGGAATACGACGCGTGATTGTACGAGGAGATTCTCAGCTGGTGGTTAATCAAGTGATGAAGGATTGGTCTTGTCTGAATGACAACATGACCGCGTATCATCAGGAAGTTCGCAAGCTAGGGGATAAATTTGATGGCATAATAATGAAGCTGCTGATCAATTGGCTAACTTTGGATCCAAAGGGAGGCAGCTCCAACAGATGTTTTCGTTGAACACCTTCATGAACCAATTGTTGTGAAGAAAGAGGTTTTTGAATAAGATACATCGAAACAAGTATCCATGCTTGATACCGACTAGAGGATGCCTTTTGTCAAGTTTCTAACCCAGCAAGAGCTGCCCCAAGACTGTGATGAAGCTGAATGAGTTCGACGTTGTAGCCAAAGTTATGTAATGGTTGATTTCAAGTTATATAGGCAGAGCCCGTCTGGTGTTTTGTTAAGATGTGTTTCTTCTGAGGAGGGCCGACAGTTATTGCAGGATATCCACTCGGGAATATGTGGCAGTCATGCTGCGGCATGCACTTTGGTGGGCAAAGCTTATCGACAGGGATTTTTCTAGTTCACGGCTGTTACGGATGCAGACAAAGTTGTTTGGACTTGTGTAGGTTGTCAACTTTTTGCTCGACCAATCCATGTTCCAGCTCAAGAGTTACAAAATATTCCTCTCTCATGGCCTTTTGTCATTTGGGGCTTGGATATGGTGGGTCCTTTTAAGAAGGCCCCAGGAGGTTTCATGCATTTTTTCGTTACCATCGACAAGTTTTCCAAGTGGATTGAGGCTAAGCCAGTTGCTACAATTACGACAGATAAAGCTCACGATTTTTTCATCAACATTATACATCGGTTTGGTGTTCCTAATAGAATTATTACTGATAATGGCACTCAATTCACAGGAGGAGTTTTCAAGGATTTCTGTGAAGATTCGGGATTAAGATATACTATGCATCAGTTGCGCACCCCAAGAGGAATGGACAAGTTGAGCATGCTAACAGAATGATTCTTCAAGGCATTTAAGCCATGTGTTTTATAGATTACGCCCTTATGCCGGACGATGGGTGGAAGAATTGCCTTCAGATTTGTGGTCATTACTAACCACACCCAGTCGGGCTATGGGTTAGTCACCCTTCTTTTTGGTTTATGTGGCTAAGGCTATGTTGCCGAGTGAGATGGAGTTTCAATCTCTTCAGTTTCGTAATTTTAATGAAGAGCGTTGTGACCAGGATCATGTTGAGGATTTAAACCGACTAGAAGAGGCCCGCGAAGCTGCTCTTATTCAGTCGGCAAGATATCTTTAGCAACTTCGGTGTTATCATAATCGCGATGTTCGATCGCGAGCGTTTATTGTTGGTGAAATAGTTTTAAGGAAAATCAAGACGACCAAGGATAGGCATAAATTGTCTCCTTTATGGGAAGGGTCTTCCATAATTTCCAAAGTCACTCGGCCAGGGGCTTACTGATTAAAGCGTGAAGACGGATCGATCGTGGAGAATTCTTGGAACATTGAACACCTTTGGCGTTATTATACTTAAGATTCCTTTTGTATCTTACTTCTCTCGATTGCCGACGTCAAGTAAGTTGCCTTCTTGAGTTGCCAGTCGGGGGCTATCCATAATAGTAAAGTGAAATATTTTCTTTGGTTGTGACTTGTTTGTATTCGGTTTATCATTGATTTTTGTTTTGATCTGTGCCAAGTGGATAAGGAATGAAAATTTTTTCAAAGCTTAATCACGTCTTAGGCTTGGTATAAGTTAGAGAGAATTTTTAAGAAATTAAAAATTGGATTCAGTATTCAAAACATAGCATAAATAAGTTGATATATTACAAGTCAAATTACAAATGTATTCTTTACACTGGGATTTCATCCTCGGAAATTTTCAGGCACATCTGCAGCTATCTTTTGAGCAGAATCTTGGGCTTCATTAATCAGCTCCATGGCTTGCTCATCTGAAGTACCATCGGCAAAACCATGTCCTATAACACTTATATCCACTCGGGGATATAAAGACTTTGTCATTACCAGAGTATGGCTTACTCCCATGGCAGCAACTTCATTGATATTCTTCAAATACATCTCTAGAGCCCTTCTGAGTTTGTCAAAGATTTCAGGGGCGTCTTCAGAGCTTGAGTCCAAGCCATTATGGAATATAGTGTTTAGAATCGGAGCTGCCGCATTTGCAATGTCATCCCGAATGGATTATGCCCTTTTGATTCGTTCAACAAAGACATCAAACTGCGCTCGGGACTTTACCTTATGTGCTACAAGATTAAAAACAAACATGGCATATTGGAAATGCTCAAAAACGGTTTAAAAAACTAGAATTAGTGAGTTACCTTCAAGGTCAGATAAGGCTTGAGTTTTGTCCTTCTCTAGTCGGGCATTGTTGTTTTCAACTTTCTTCAATTGGGCCTTCAAAGATTCAGTTTCTGCCAAATGAGCTGAAACATAATGTCATGGAATTAGCAACAAGGATTAACTAAAGATGTATGTAAGTATGTGTGAAATCATTATCATGATTAATATTTTGTGATGATAAAATTGGCTTTGCAAATGATTTATTAAATGAAATTGGTTTGAAAAGTTGTGTGGATGTTGGTGTGAGTGCGTGTGACTAATGTGGATCAGGTTGTGATATCTGTGCCTAGGAATGGCTGTTTTGTCTAATTGTGTGTAGGTGACTCGAGGTCAGCTTTGGTCAATGGTGAGGACTGAGACTATGCTCAGGGAGGAGCAGAGATCTAGTGCGGTCGAGATACTATGTGAGAAGGTGACTATTGTCAGGATTCTTGGAGGTCAACTTTGATCAAAGGTCAGATTGGGACTAGACTTAAGGACGAGTTGAGGTTCAAACGATCAAGGATATCGGGTGACGAAGTTGGAAACGAGATGACACACGGTGAATGGACACCGTGTGGGAGAGATCTTCGCAACGAGCTTCACGAGATGTACATGCAAGTGTTGGTGTTCGCGAAGGAAATTGGAAGAGAAAAATTGAGAAGAGTATTTGGTTGCTACAGTACTTGTGGTACTGTAGCATGGTTCGTATATATGCATCGATGCATGCAGCATGCGTGTGTATGTTGGTCTGCTAGCTGGTGGTCCACGTGAGGAAGGACCAGGACAGGGCAGGTTGGTGCACATGGAGGGAGTCCAACCATTGAAGTTTGGTTTTGCAAAAATTAATTTGGTAAATTATAATTTGATTGGAAAGTGAGGGTTTGAGTCCTAGAAGAACTAAGAGTTCTACTCCTACTTCGAGTAGGAGATTTTAGGTATAAATAGATGAGGGGTTAAGGCTAGAAAGATATATACTTTTTGGGAGAGAAAAGTTAGGGTTTGCTTCGAGACCTCTATATATCGATTTTGTGAGAGTTGAGTTTAGAGAAATATTAGGGTTTCAAGTTTAGTCGAGTTTTTCGTGAGGAGTGTTGTTGGTACACTTTGTAAACACTAGTTGATGCAATAAAGTCAAAATATTTCAATCTACAGATTTGAGTCTTCTTCAACTAGTGTTTTCAGGATCTCGATAGTCTGACCGGCCAGACAATGACGGGCTGACCAGCGGCTAGGAGGCGGTTCGACCTGCGGGTTCAGTGCTTCGTCGACTACTTCGGCTCAAGGTAAATCTTTTATTCTGCAAAAGATTTTTGGGTTTTGATTTTCCAACCATTCATCCCCTCTCTGGTAGGTTTGTTTGGTCTTATTCGATCCTACAAGTGGTATCAGAGCCACATTTTCTATTTGATCTTTACCGATCTTTAGATCTGTTGCCATGGCTGAAAAGTTTACAAACAAACCTCATGTATTTGGTGGAGTTGATTTTGATTCTTGGAAGAAAAAGATGGAATCTTACATAACTTCTCAAGGTTATGATATTTGGTTAAAAGTTGCTCAACCTTATGAGATTCCTGCTCGTATTGACACCCGCGCTCATAAACTGGATTTTGAAAATAATTGCAAAGTGTGTAATATTCTTCTCAATGGAATTTCTCACTCCGATTTTGATCGCGTTGCGCATGTTGCTACTGCTAATGCAATTTGGAAAGCTTTAAATGATTTTCACACTAGTTCTTCTAATATTAAAGAATTACGAAAAAGATGTTTTCAAAAAGGAATATATTTGATATGAGATGAATCTTGGTGAATCTTTGGATGATTATGATTTTTAGTAATCTTAGATCTGTTGATGCTTCTTATGAGATTATTACTCTCAATCTGAGATTGCTCGCCACTTTATGAATGTTCTTAATATGAAGATTTGGGATGTTAAAGTTACATCTATTCAGAAATCAGTTGACATGAACACTTTAACTTTGTATATTCTTTATATCAAATTGAAGACTTATGAGATAAATATTCTGTCAAAAGAACTAATTCTAAATCTACTACATTGGTGTTTTCATCTGGATCTTCTTTGGATTCTTCTCTTATGACCGTTCTTTCTGCTTTTAATGCCTTGTCTGATGATCAACTGGAGGAATTCAGTGAGGAGGACTTCGTTTTTGTTGCTAACAGAGTTTCTCGAGCTATGAGTAATGTCAGGTTTAGGAGAAGAGGAGGATCGATTCATTGCTTTGGATGTGGACAACCAAATCATATTTGTTCTCAATGCCCCAAGCCTGGAAGAGGAACAAAAGAAGAAGTTCAAGATGAACCCAAGAACGCCAAGCAGAACAAGAAAAAATTCAAGAATATAAAGATGAAGAAGTGATGTCGAGTTTTTGCAGCAGGTCAAGGAGCAAGTGATATCGAGTTTGAAAGTGATGAAGATGAGGACAAGGGCAAGAGCATCACTGGTGTTTGTCTCATGGCCAGAAGCAATGAAGATTTTGGTGATGACAACGAGGTAACTTACATTCTATCGCGCCCGGAAATATACACCATTTCCAAACGCTCAGTGCATTAATCCTCATCCCAGGAGGCGAGGTACACATAGACATTGTCCCAGGAGGAAGTACTTTTATTACATGGGCGACTCTAGGCCCTTACACTCAAAGATAAACAAATAAAACAGCAGAAGACTACGGAACAGCAGCGGCAGCAACCACAGGCACTTGACGGTGGAGCGAACTAGAAGTCTAGGCCTTCATCTTCATCAGGTCCATCCTCTGGATTGGTTTTGCGAGCAAGAGTGAGTACCACCACCGTACTCAGCAAGTCACACCGGAAATGCAACAATAATGCATAGGGGAGACAAGGAAAGGCCTAATAGGGTTTATTTTGCATAAAGCCATAGTTTCAATATTTTAACATGTTAAAGCCAAGTTTAAAACACAGTCCTGTCCTAAGCCAATATTTTAATATCATCAAGGTCGCATGAGCCTGTGAACCTGCCTTAACCTAGGCTAATTTCCAAATGACTACCATCATGATTTCACCCTCCCAAGGTTTTATAAAACAAGACTAACTTTGGGTACATTGCTCAGCTTGCACATAACCAAGGACGCGGCTATTCGAATAGTTTTTAACTCTGATCAGACGTGTTCAACTTTACCCACAAGACACAACCTCAACACGTGTTACCATGCGCCAGCTACCACTACGATACTCGGATAGAGGTCATGTCAAGACTTTCCATCTAGCTCTACTCAAAACAAGAGAACCCGCTGAGGTTTCACAGCCCGCCGGTCCCCGATGAGGTGAAAGTCAACGAATCCCCCGGGCGAGACAGGCCCCCCCTTGCGCCGGGCGAAAATCAACCTTAATCCTGGCCCCACACCCTTCCAACCAATGGTCTCTGTTTCGAGAAGATCTAAACTTCCAATCAGGCCTTACCCACTAGACTTGTGGTTGCACGAAGATACCTTGCAATAAAGGCCCAAAGACCAGTCCTTACGTTAGCCGGGGTGCAACTACCAAAGTAACTAGCTTGCACCCCGAGCCCAGCCCAAAAATATATTTTAGTTGCACAAAGCATTTTATCACCCATCTATTGACAAACCAGTCAATAGTCCATAACTAATCCAATTTTAGTTGTTAACCACCATAGTCTAGTTATCAAAAGTTCTAGGTTGGAACTAAGCATGACTAAGCATTTACCTAAAGCAACTAGTCAGTCTATCATGTAGGTACGAGACTAGTCAAGTTATAATTTTACTAGGGTACACAACGATGACGGATATCAAATCAATATCAAGGCCGTAACGAAGAGCATAGGAATAACTAATATACAATTATTTAATAGTGAACAATATAATTTATAAAGCAAAGCAGTGTAGGTAAAACAATATAATTTTCATAAATTGGGATTCAACATGTAAAAGGTAGATATGTCTTGCCTTGATCGCTCACAAAATCTTCAGCATCAACGGCAATGTACAGCTGGTCTTCCGGAACGACAGGATCTACATGACCAACGCAAAGAAATAGAAAAAGGCTAATAAAAGCAATACAAAAAAAAGCAACAAAGAACAAAAATGGGTTCTATGCATTTTTACGAGAAATTAGAGATTTGAACGGGTCAATTCCGAGTTCAAACGGTCAAGATATGGCATTTGAAGTTTAGGTGCGGTTTAAATGGAAATTTGTGATTTAATGAATTATTTTTCTAAAGGAAAATCTTATTATTGCGTCAGTGAGGAGAGAGAGCACGCATGGACTGGGTCCATGGAATGGGTCCCACTCGCCAGTCGCTCGGTCCACCGTGAGCCGAGCGCACGGAGGTGGCTCACAGTGCACCGGCGCACAGGCACGGTCGAGCAGGAGCAGCACCCAAAACCGGTGGCTTGCTGGCAATAGCCAACGACGATGGCGGTGGTGCAACAGGGTGCGAAAAGGAAAAAATGGAGAGAGGAGGAAGTGACGATTCTCACCGTGCGGTCGCGGCGGCGAGAGGTCGACGGAGTTGGCCGGAGGCGAGGAAGAACCTGTGGAGACCTCCGGGTCATCGGTGTCGTCGTTGTTCGCATGGTCCTCGTGCTCGATGGAGGGGTGGACAGGGAAGAGGAGGAGCAGGCGAAGCAGATGGTAGCGACGCCGGGCTCTGAGGAGGTCCCGACCGTCGGTGAGGGGCGACTAGAGTTGCACGACGGTGACGGTGCAAGAAGAGAGTGGCGCGGCGACCGGGAGAGAGGCAGAGGAGGACGGCGGTGTGTGGGGAGGAAGGAGGAGGCCGAGGGCTCCCTTTTATAGGCCTGTGGGGAGAGAGAGGGTCGCCGGGGAGGGAGATCGACGCCGGCCATGGTGGAGGGAGAGGAGGACGGCGGTGTGTGGGGAGGAAGGAGGAGGCCGAGGGCTCACTTTTATAGGCCGAAGGGGAGAGAGAGGGTCACCGGGGAGGGAGATTGATGCTGGCCATGGTGGAACTCGCCATTGAAGGGGGCCTTCAAAATCCACCACGGAATTAAACCGATTTGAGTGGGATTTGTTGGGGGAATTAATGAGGAGGAGGAGAGGAACCGATTTTTGTATTCAATTTGGGGGAAGAGCAACCGAGGAGGGAGATCAAGTGAGGCACTGTTGATTGAGTTCATGGGAGAGAGAGGGATGGGGACGGATGGAGGTGGAAGACGCCCCTGACATGCGGGCCCCATGGCGGTGCGCTCACGTGCCGCGCACGTGAGGCGCGGGCGGTCGGGTGCTGCGGCTCGGCTGGGCTGGGGGGAAGGAGGCGGGGCGGCCTTGGGCCGGCTGGGAGATGGCGGCCCTCGGGGAGGAGAGAGGTAAGGGACAGGGAAGAAAGAGAGAGGGCGGCCGGGCTGTGTCGAGAGAAGTAGAGAGGGAGAGATGGGCCAGAAATGGCCCAAAAGGAGGAAGGGTTTTCTTTTAGCCCTTTTTTATAGAGTTCTTTTAATTGTTTTTGTTGCTGCAAAATTATTTAGGATGCTTTGAAAATTCAAGTAAAAACTG
Source organism: Oryza officinalis (assembly GCA_008326285.1). NCBI lineage: Eukaryota > Viridiplantae > Streptophyta > Magnoliopsida > Poales > Poaceae > Oryza > Oryza officinalis. Next base: position 5,993,683 of record BDMV01000009.1, read on the forward strand.
GTTAAATATTTTGAAGCATGGGGAATTTATTAAAAATACTCACAAGCCAAATTGACATCAATCTTGGTGAGTTTTAATTGTTGTATGCCCTTTTCGGCTTTTAAAATTTCTAGAATTGCATTAAAACATGATTTAAAATTAGGGTGATTTTTGGGGCATTACAAACCTACCCCCCTTACAGAGAATCTCATCCTCGAGATTCGGAGGCGCTTGCAAAGAGGTGCGGATGGGCGGTCTTCAGTTCATCTTCTCTTTCCCAAGTTGCTTCCTCTTGTGTGTGATTGCTCCATTGTACCTTGCACAAACAGATCACCCTGCTTCGGGTATGCCTTTCAGATATTTCCAAGATCCTTATAGGCTTCTCTACATAAGTTAGATCTTCCTGAATCTCAATCTGTTCTAGATCTGCTTGTTTTGTCGATACTCGGAGACATTTCTTGAGTTGTGACACATGGAATACGTCATGAACTCCTCCCAGAGATGTCGATAGTTCCAATTGATAAGCAACTTCTCCTCTTCTACCAAGAACTTTATATGGTCCCATGAAACGTGGTGCCAACTTTCCCTTGGTGTGGAAACGACAAACTCCACAAAGTGGCGTAACTTTGAGATACACAAAGTCTCCTTCTTCAAAGACTAAGTCTCCTTGACGCGTATCTGCATAGCTTTTCTGTCGACACTGGGCAACCTTTAGATTTGTTTGGATAACCTTGACTTTTTCCTCTGCCTCTTTTAGAATATTGGTTCCAAAAACCTAACGTTCTCCGGTTTGGTCCCAAAGGAGTGGGATTCTACACTTTCGACCATAGAGGGCCTCAAAAGGTGTCATCTATAGGCTGGCTTGGTAGCTATTGTTGTATGAGAACTCAGCATAAGGGAGACTCTTATCCCAACTTTTGCCAAAATCCAGGGCACAAGCCCTGAGCATATCCTCAAGAATCTGATTGACTCTCTCAATCTGACCATCTGTTTGGGGGTGATAAGCGATGCTAAAGTTCAAGTGAGTTCCCATCTCTTCTTGTAATTTCTGCCATAACTTTTAAGTGAATTGGCTGCCCCTATCGGATACGATTCTCTTCGGTACCCCATGAAGACAGACTATCCGGGCAAAGTATAATTCTACCAACCTGCTACCAGGATAAGTGGTTTTGATGGCGATGAAATGGACAACTTTGGTTAGACGGTCGATGAAAACCCAAATGGAGTCATATCCTGATTGAGTCCTTGGAAGACCGGTGATGAAATCCATTCCAATCTCCTCCTACTTCCATTATGGAATCTTGAGTGGTTGTAGCAATCCGGTTGGCCTTTGATGTTTTGTTTTGACCTGTTGACACACATCACAAAGTGCCACAAATTCTTCTACTTCACGTTTCATACTGACCCACCAATATTTCATTTTCAGGTCTTGATACATTTTTGTGCTGCCGGGGTGTATTGAGTATTGGCTTTCATGGGCTTCTTTCAAAATGAGCTTCTTGATCTCAGGATCATTTGGGACACAAACACATTCCCCATACCAGATGGTCCCATGCTCATCTTCGAAAAACTCAATTGCTTTTCCTCTCCTCATGTTCTTCTTGATCTCTTGGATATCCGAATCATCTTTTTGAGCTTCTCGAATTTGGTCAAGGAGTAGGGGTTTCGCTTCTAAGGTTGCTGTGTAGCCATGACTGACTATTCCTAGATTCAAAGCTTCAAGCTCTCAGCACAATCCAAGTGGACATTGCTCATGGATGATAGCATTGCAGTAATTTTTCCGACTCAAAGCATCAACCACTACGTTAGCCTTCCCCGGATGGTAGTGAATTCCCACATCATAGTCTTTAATGAGCTCTAACCATCTTCTCTGACGGAGATTTAGATCTGGTTGAGTGAATATATACTTCAAGCTTTTATGGTCTATATATATCTCACAACGGTTACCAATGAGATAGTGGCGCCAGATCTTCAAAGCATGTACTACAGCAACTAGTTCCAAGTCGTGCGTTGGGTAGTTGTTCTTATGGGGACGAAGTTGGCGAGAAGCATAGGCTACCACTTGTCCTTCTTTCATCAGGACACACCCTAATCCTTGTCGAGAGGCATCGCAGTACACTTGGAAATCCTTGTAGATATTGGGCAATACTAGCACAGGAGCAGATACTAGCATCTTTTTGAGCAATTGAAATGCCTCTTCACATTGCGAGGTCCATACTAATTTCTCTTGTTTCTTTAGCAGCTGAGTCATCAGTCTTGGTATTCTTGAGAAGTTTTCGATAAACCTACGATAATAACCTACAAGTCCAAGGAAACTACGGACTTGAGTCACCGACTTGGATTGATTCCAATTTGTCACTGATTCGATATTAGTTGAGTCCACTGCCACTCCTTGAGCTGAAATGACGTGTCCAAGAAATTTCACTTCCGAAAGCCAAAATTCACACTTACTGAACTTGGCATACAATTGGTGTTCTCTGAGCTTCTCTAGTGCTAGGAGGAAGTGTTGCTCATGTTCTTCCGTTGTCTTTGAATAGATCAGGATGTCATCGATGAAGACCACGACAAACTTGTCCAAGTACTCCATGAACACTTTATTCATCAGATTCACGAAGAAGGCTGGTGCATTCGTCAGTCCGAATGACAAAACTGTGCATTCATATAACCCATATCTGGTTGTGAACGTTGTCTTGGGGATGTCTTCCTCTCGAATCCTTAACTGATGATATCCGGACCAAAGATCTATTTTTGATAACACTGTTGCTCCTTTCAACTGATCAAAGAGGTCATCAATCCTTGGAAGGGGATATTTATTCTTGATGATGACCTCGTTGAGTGCACGATAATCTACACACATTCTCTTAGTCTTGTCCTCCTTTTCTACAAAGATAGCTGGCGCACCCCAGGGCGAACTGCTCGGCCGAATTTGACCTTTTCCCATGAGTTCTTCCAATTGCTTTTTAACTTCAGCTAGTTCATTGGCAGCCATGCGGTACGGCCTTTTAGAGATTGGCGCTGTACCGGGCACTAAGTCAATCCGAAACTCAATGTCCCTCTTGGGTGGCATGCCTGGTAGTTCCTCCGGAAAAACATCTGGATACTCTTTTATGATGGGTATCTCCTCTATACTGACCTGGTTTAGGATTTGCTTACAAGGTAGTGCAGGCATAGCATGGTAGATGACTTGTCGGCCTGTACCCTCGGTCAAGGTTATAGATCGGCCAGCACAATCTATAATACTTCTATGCTTGGTCAACCAGTTCATTCCAAGAATGACATCAAGACTCTTGGAGTTCAGAAGGATGAGATTGGCCAGAAAAGTGACTCCTTCGATCTCTATGGTCACTGACGGGCTGAAGAGCTTAGCAAGTAACTGGCTTCCGGGCGTAGATATTACCATAGGGTTGCTAAGATCCTCTACCCTTATTTGGTGTTTTGCCACAAAATCTCTTGATATAAAGGAATGTGCAGCTCCATAATCAAAAAGTATAGATGCACGAACAGAATTAACCAGGAATGTACCGAGTATGACTTCTGGTGCAGCTTGTGCTTCCTCAGTCGAAACATGGTTCACACATCCCCTCATTAGGTTGTTGTTGTTTTGGTTGCCATTGCATGCAGGTGTGGGAGCTTGCGGACGCTTTGGCTTGGGGCACTTGTAGCACAACAATATCTTCCCGGAGCTATCTCTGCGTGTTGACCCACCTTGGGCAGGGGCGGAATATTGACCGTTGTTCCATCCAGGGTTTTGTAGCTTGTTGTTCAGTTGTGGGCGGGGTGCACGCTGTGCTGATGATGAAGAGCCGGCTTGCAGAGGAAACGCATAACGAGATCTCTGACTTGGTCCTTGAAACATCCTGGAGTTGGCCAACCTGCGCTTCTTGCTTTCCATCTTGTAGTGCTTGTCCTCCAAGCAGATCGCCTTGTCGACTAGTTTCTGGAAGTCTTTGTAGTCACCAGAGATGAGCTGGATTGACAACTCATCATTTAACCCTTCAAGAAATTTTTCCTGCTTGTCTTCGTCTGTGCGAACGTCTTCGGGTGCATAGCGGGCCAACTTGTTGAACTCGTGGAGAAATTCGGTGACTGTCCTGACATCCTGCTTGAGTTCACGAAATTCTTTCTTCTTCAGGGCTACAACTCCAGTAGGCACGTGAGCTCTTCGAAAAGCAGTAGAGAAATGAGCCCAAGTAATAACTTGTCCAGCTGGTTGGGTGGCCTGGAAGTGGTCCCACCACTCGGAGGCAGGTCCATGCAGTTGGTGAGCTGCAAAAGCGACTTTCTCTTCATCGGTACATTGAACGAGATCCAACTTCTTTTAACCGCGTGCAGCCAATCATTTGCTTCAACGGGGTTGGTGGTGCTTGAAAAAGTGGGAGGTCAGACTTGGAGGAATTCCGACAGCTTTGATTGTGGCAGAGTGTGTATGGGAGCTTCAGCATGAGCAGCGGGTGCTTGTGGGTTCTGCATTTGGTGGAGCAAAGCGGCGATGAGGTGGTTTTGGTTGGCGAGCACTTGTGCTAAGTTGGGGTGATCATGGATTGGTGGAGGTGGCGGTGGTGGTGGTTGAGTGTTGGTCTGCTCTTGATTCTGGTTCTGGTTCTGGTTCTGGTTCTAATTCTGATTCTGAGCAAAATTTCCAGCACGGGCGTTGTTGGCAGCAGTACTCCTCGTCTTCACCATCTGTAGCAATCAAGATAAGAGGGAAAAGAAAAAGGGATGGAGGATCAGGACAAGAACACGAGCTATTAAACCAACTTATTTAAATTTTATTAATGTGATGTTGGTTACACAGGGTTCAAATTGCTTAAGCACCACAAAGGTACAGCTATATCACAACAGGCCGATATAGTCCATATCAGAAAGTACGCAAGACAACAAACTCCAACAGAAGGTAAACGATAAAAATAGACGCGCACTAAGACTACGCGCCTACTCTTGAGAACGACTCCTGGAGGGGCTACGGTCCATGCGAGGCTCAACCGCGTTGTTGATGTCGTGGCATGGATAGGTGCTTGATCCAGGAGGTCGTAGGGTCTTGATGGTGGTTCCAGGTGTCCCACTCTTTAGGTCCTTCAGTTCCTTGCGTATAGCGCGGAGCTCATCCTCCTTATCCCTATTCTTCTGAAGCAATGCCCCTAGCATCCTCTCCGTCATCTTGGAGTAGTCCATATGGTACCTGTCCATCGCAGCCATCATCTTATACATGTTCGTGATGGTGGTGTCCTCTTCATTGCTGGCATTGCGGAAGTCAGCATAATCTGCTAAATCTGAGCAGGCAGGGTGGTAGCGGAACGGAGTGGTCTTCAGCTGGTCGAAGTGGCTCTGGCAAAGGGCCCCAATGGCATGGAATGTGGCTTATTGGCAAGCAGATTCACGACTGTCACCTTCTCCAGTGAACCAACGGCTTTCCAGCTGCATCGAGTTGGAGATGATCATCACCTTGGCACTCCAAAGTACGTTAGGTACACCCTCGTCTTCGAAGTTGCAAACCACGCGCTACTCCGAACTGATACAGTATCCGACTTCAGCGGTCAATGCACAAAGTTGCTCCACAAAACCATCCAAGTTGAAGCAACAGGTAGTCTCGAACTCAGGCATCTACAACATTTTAAAATGAGAGTTAATGACCAGTTTTGTAAAGATTGAATAAGTGAAGACAGGATAACAAAGATTTTCACAATTAAAGAATTATTTTCTCGAAAAATATCAACCTACAGCTTAAACCACTAGCTCGTCCTAGGTCAAGTGGCTCTGATACCAACTTGTCGCGCCCGGAAATATACACCATTTCCAAACGCTCAGTGCATTAATCCTCGCCCCAGGAGGCGAGGTACACATAGACATTGTTGATTAATACAAGCCACACTTGCGAAAATGTAAAGGAAGTACTTTTATTACATGGGCGACTCTAGGCCCTTACACTCAAAGATAAACAAATAAAATAGTGGAAGACTACGAAACAGCAGCGGCAGCAACCACAGGCACTTGACAGCGGAGCGAACTAGAAGTCCAGGCCTTCATCTTCATCAGGTCCGTCCTCTGGATTGGTTTTGTGAGCAAGAGTGAGTACCACCACCGTACTTAGCAAGTCACACCAGAAATGCAACAATAATGCATAGGGGAGACAAGGAAAGGCCTAATAGGGTTTATTTTGCATAAAGCCATAGTTTCAATATTTTAACATGTTAAAGCCAAGTTTCAAACATAGTCCTGTTCTAAGCTAATATTTTAATATCATCAAGGTCGCATGAGCCTGTGAACCTGCCTTAACCCAGGCTGATTTCCGCATGACTACACCATCATGATTTCACCCTCCCAAGGTTTTATAAAACAAGACTAACTTTGGGTACATTGCTTAGCTTGCCCATAACCGAGGGCGCGGCTATTCGAATAGTTTTTAACTCTGATCAGTATACAACTTTACCCACAAGACACAACCTCAACACTCATTGCCGCGCGCCGTGTACCACCATGGTACTCGGATAGAGGCCGCGTCAAGAATTTCCATCTAGCTCTGCCCAAAATAAGAGAACTCGCTGAGGTTTCACCGTTCGTCGGTCCCCGATGAGGTGAAAGTCAACGAATCCCCCGGGACGAGACAGGCCCCCCTTGCGCTGGGCGAAAATCGATCTTAATCCTGGCCCCACACCCTTCCAACCAACGGTCTCTGTTTTGAGAAGACCTAAACTTCCAGTCAGACCTTACCCACTAGACATGTGGTTGCACGAAGATGCCTTGCAACAGAGGCCCAAAGACTGGTCCTTATTTTAGCTGGGGTGCGACTACCAAAGTAACTAGCTTGCACCCCGAGCCCAGCCCAAAAATATATTTTAGTTGCACAATCATTTTATCACTCATCTATTGACAAACCAATCAATAGTCCATAACTAATCAAATTTTAGTTGTTAACCACCATAGTCTAGTTATCGAAAGTTTTAGGTTGGAACTAAGCATGACTAAGCATTTACCTAAAGCAACTAGTCAGTCCATCATGTAGGGTACTAGACTAGTCAAGTTATAATTTTACTAGGGTTCACAACGATGACGGATATCAAATCAATATCAAGGCCATAACGAAGAGCACAGGAATAACTAATATACAATTATTTAATAGTGAACAATATAATTTATAAAGCGATGCAGTGTAGGTAAAACAATATAATTTTCATAAACTGGGATTCAACATGTTCAAGGTAGATATGTCTTGCCTTGATCACTCACAAAATCTTCAGCGTCAACGGTGATGAACAGCTGGTCTTTCGGAACGACAGGATCTACATGACAACCGCAAAGAAATACAAAAAGACTAAGAAAAACCATATAAACAGAAGCAACAAAGCACATAAATGGGTTCTATGCATTTTTACAAGAAATTAGAGACTTGAACGGGTCAATTCCGAGTTCAAATGGTCAAGATATGGCCATTTGAAGTTTAGGTGTTGTTTAAATGGAAATTTGCGATTTAGTGAATTATTTTTCTAAAGGAAAATATGATTATTGCATCAGTAAGGAGAGAGAGCGCGCGTGGACCGGGTCCACGGGACGGGTCCCACTCGCCAGCCGCTCGGTCCACGGTGAGCCGAGCGCACGGAGGCGGCTCACAGTGCACCGGTGCATAGGCACGGCCGAGCAGGAGCTGGACCCAAAACCAGCGGCTTGCTGGTGATAGCCAACGGCGGCGGCGATGGTGCAACGGGGTGCGAAAAGGGAAAAACAAAGAGAGGAGGAGGTGACGATTCTCACCGTGCGGTCGCGGCGACGAGAGGTCGATGGAGCTGGCCGGAGGCGAGGTAGAACCAGTGGAGACCTCTGGGTCATCGGTGTCGTCGTCATTCCCGTGGTGCTCGTGCTCAATGGAGGGGTGGACAGGGAAGAGGAGGAGGAGTAGAAGCAAATGGTGGCGACGCCGGGCTCCGAGGAGGTCCCGACCACTGGCGAGGGGCAGCTGGAGTTGCGCGACGGTGACGGCGCAAGAAGAGAGACGCGGCGGCCGGGAGGGAGGGAGAGGAGGGCGGCGGTGTGTGGGGAAGAGATCGACGCCGGCCAGGGTGGAGCTCGCCATTGAAGAGGGCCTTCAAAATCCACCACAGAATTAAACATATTTGAGTGGGATTTGTTGGGGGAATGGATGAGGAGGAGGAGAGAAACTGATTTTTGTATTCAATTTGGGGAAGAGCAACCGAGGAGGGAGATCAAGTGAGGCACTATTGCTTGAGTTCATGGGAAAGTGAGGGATGGGGGCGGATGGAGGTGGAAGACGCCCCTGACACACGCGGGCCCATGGCAGTGCGCTCATGTGTCACGCACATGAGACGCAGGCCGTCGGGTTCCGCGGCTCGGTTGGACCAGGGGGGAAGGAGGCGAGCGGCCTTGGGCCGTCTAGGAGATGGTGGTCCACGGGGAGGAGAGAGGGAAGGGAGAGGGAGGGGGAGTGGACTTTTTCCTCAGGCCAAGAGGGAGGAGGCGGGGCGGCCTTGGGCCGGCTGGGAGAGAGGAGAGAGAGAAGGGAAAGGGAGGGAAGAGAGAAGGCGGCCGGGCTGGGCCAAGAGAAGGAGAGAGGGAGAGATGGGCCGGAAACGGCCCAAGAGGAGGAAGGGGTTTCTTTTAACCTTTTTTTATAGAATTCTTTTAATTGTTTTTGTTGCTGTAAAATTATTTAGGGTGCTCTGAAAATTCAAGTAAAAATTGGCTAAATATTTTGAAGCATGGGGAATTTATTAAAAATACCCACAAGACAAATTGACATCAATCTTGGTGAGTTTTAATTGTTGTAGGCTCTTTTCGGCTTTTAAAATTTCTAGAATTGCATTAAAACATGATTTAAAATTAGGGTAATTTTCAGGGCGTTACACACTCCTAGTGTTGAATATCTTCAACATGTGATTGCTAGACTAGATTACAAGATATCTAAATTTGAGCAAAAAATTAGTCAACACGAAGTTACTATTGACTCTCTTAATGTTAAAAATAATAGGATAAAATCTCTTGGTTCTGATAATGATGAATGCAAGTATTGTGAGGTTTTATTTGCTCAAGTGAATGCTATAAGAGAGGTTAAATGGACTAATAGCAAAAAACTATATGTTAAAACTAAGAAAGCTCGGAAATTTGAAACTTGTCTTGCTCTTAGCTTTGCCATGAACACTAGATTGGTTGATGAATTGTTTTTAACTAAGAGAACTTTGAAAAAAAAAAGTCAAGTTGCTTTGTTTTCTAGCTTGATGTTTAATTTGATTGGTTCTAAGAGGATTAAACAATCTAGTGCTAAACCTTGCTTTACATGTTTTGCTAATGAGATGAATTTAAAAGATGCTTTAGGTCGTGTTAAGTACATAGAAGAAATAGTGAAACAGGATGAAGTGCTTTCTTGCTCAACTTGTAGAAAACAAAAAGGTCTTTTAGATGGTTGCAAAAATTGTGCTACCCTTACTCAAGAGATTTCTTATTTGAAAAGTTCTTTGTTCAATGTTTTGAGTGCAAAAAGAATTAAACAACACAAAGATGCTTTGGTTTCACAAAATTGCTCAAAGTGCTTTTTGAATGAAATGAAATTGAAAGATGCTCTAGGACGTGTTGAGTACATGGAAAACATTGTGAAATATGATGAGGTGTTTTCGTGTTCTAAGTGTCATAAGAACAAAGGTGTTTTGGTTGATTGTGAAAATTGTGCATATTTGACAAAAGAAGTTTCTTATTTGAAAATTTCTTTGAAAGGGTTTTTCCGATGGTAAAAAAAAATTTAACATGATTTTGGATCAATCAAAAGTTAGTACTTACAATCATGGTATAGGTTTTGATACTAATGCTATTTTACAAATCAGCAACATGTTATTTTGAGCATAATTGAAAAAGGTGTAACTTTGACAAAACCTGAACCAAAGAAAACGGTTTTTAAATCTGCTGAAATTTTGCCTTCTTTTTCTTCTATTATTCAAGAAACAAAGTCTTTGATTAAGAAACCATCAATTTCAAAACCATCTACTTCAAAAACTTCTTGTCGTGAGAAATACACTTGTTCTTTTTGTGGAAAAGATGGACATTTGGTTGGTTTTTGTTTTAGACTTGCCCATAAACAGAAAAAGGAAAGAGAAATTGTTTTTGCAAAGCGACGGTGGCAAAAATTGGGTTTTGGTTCAGAGAGTGCGGTCAGACAGACACTAACCAATCGGTCAGATTGGCCAGGCCCGGTCAGACCGGCTAGTCAGCAACGGTCAGTCCGACCTGAAGGAAATTTTACGCGTAATTCAAATCGGATTTTTGTGAAGCGACAAGGTAAGTTTTCAGGTAAGTCTGGTTCTGATTTTGTTCGTGCATTTGTACCTACTGGTTCTTTTGGTCATATGACTCAGTGTTGGATTCCAAAATTTCTTTTATCTAACCCAAACACGGAGGCCTCGACATCTTCTTGTTCGTAGGTATTTTGGCAGCATATTCCCCATGTGTGTTCATGTGGAGATGGCAATTGCTTTTCAAGTAACATCAATGTACTTTTGAGTTGACATATGTTTTGTTCTACTTCTTCATTTATCAGTTTTTCATATGCTAGTGTTTGAGGTAGTAGTTTTTGATTAATACAAAAGAGTATATGTCTATTCATGGGAACCTTGGTGATATCGTTGTTAATTGAATGTCTTTATAAAAATCATTGATTTCTTCTTGATTTTTTTCGGGGGAAATTGGAAATTTGAGGGGGAGTTTGTGCTTTTTCATGCATTCATGTTTATTTTTATGCATTGTTCTAAATTTGAAAATAAATAAAAATAAGAAAAAGAAGAGCTTTGTTTTATACCTCTAGTATATTCTTGTGCATGCCAACAAAATAATTGAGGTCTATTTGTTGCTATGTTAGCTTCTATGCATTTTAGTCTTCATATGAGCCTTAGCTATCGCTTTTAAGTGAGATGATGCATGACACTAATTCTTTTACTAGAATTAAGAAAATATGCAATGTTGAAGCTAGTGCTTCGTTTGGATGACTAATGCTTATATATATATGCTTGTTGGATTTTTATTCCTCAAATTGCTCTTTAATTGTTTCAAATGCTGCAAGAGCACATATTGCTTTTGAGAGAGAAAAAATAAATATCGAATCCTTGAAAACAGTCTTGACGACAAGGACGTATTTGCGGTGAGGAAAATAATGGGTGCCGAATGCTTGGAAACAGTCTTGACGACAAGGACATACCCGAAATAATTGAGAGATTTTATGATTAATGTCAAAATGAGCATAAAAAAGGGCTCAAATAACTCTTGGTTATTTTTGTCAAGGAGTTAATTTGAGAAAGAGTAATACGTATGGGTTTTTCTTTCATTCTATGTACTAGTGAATATGTTGCATTATAAATCGTTTGAATACATGCATCTTTATTGCTAATTTGAACTTTATTATAATATCTTTGATTCATGTTTATACTATAGTGCATGCTTGTTAACTAGTTGATAAATTTATCTCCTTGTCTTGCAACACATGATCATGAATTGCTTTTGGTACACTTCAATGCTCTTGAAAAAAATCATAAAATAAAGAAATAAAAATTGGTTACTACAAGTGACAATCATGACAGCATTGCATTTGTGTTTATTTTTTTGTTATATTATCTCTTTTTAAATTCTTGATGAAATCATTGTCAAAGGGGGGAGAGAACTATACAAAATGCATGCTTCTTGAAAGGGGGAGATTTGATTTGTTTTCGATTTTAACAATAGTTGATTTTGTGTTTTGATTGCAAATATAGGGAGAAATTCCTTCTTTTAAAAAGGGAGAGAGTTTTTCTTTTTACTTTTGTGATTTTTGTTTTTTTTCAAAAACACAAATTTGCATTTTGGAGATGTTGCCAATGTGCTCATCAAGGGGGAGATTGTAAAATCATTGTCATGATTAATATTTTGTGATGATAAAATTGGATTTGCAAATGATTTATTAAAGGAAATTGGTTTGAAAAGTTGTGTGGATGTTGGTGTGAGTGCGTGTGACTAATGTGGGTCAGGTTGTGATATCTGTGCCTATGAACGGTTGTTTTGTCTGATTGTGTGTAGGTGACTTGAGGTCAGCCTTGGTCAATGGTAAGGACCGGGACTATGCTCAGGGAGGAGTAGAGGTCTAGTGTGGTCGGGATACCATGTGGGAAGGTGACTATTGTCAGGATTCTTAGAGGTCAACTTTGGTCAACGGTGAATCGGGACTAGACTCAGGCAGGAGTTGAGGTTAAGACAATCAAGGATATCAGGTGACGAAGTCGGATACGAGATGACACACGGTGGATGGACACCGTGTGAGAGATCTTTGTAACGGTCTTCACGAGGTGTATGTGCAAGCGTCAGTTTTCGCGAAGAAAATTGGAAGAGAAAAATTGAGAAGAGTATTTGGTTGCTACAGTACTTGTGGTACGCTACAAGTACTGTAGCGTGGTTCATATATATGAATCGATCCATGCATGGTGATGCATGCAGCATGCGTGTGTATGTTGGTCTGCTAGCTGGTGGTCCACGCGAGGAAGGACCAGGACAGGGCAGGTTGGTGCACATGGAGGGAGTCCGACTAGGATTCTATGTGGTTGGCTATTGAAGTTCGGTTTTTCAAGAATTAATTTGGTAAATTATAATTTGATTTGGAAAGTGAGGGTTTAAGTCCTAGTGGAACTAGGAGTTCTACTCCTACTTTGAGTAGGAGATTTTAGGTATAAAGAGATAAGGGGTTGAGGCTAAAAAGATATCTACTTTTTGGGAAAGAAAAGTTAGGGTTTGCTTCGAGGCCTTTATATATCAATTTTGTGAGAGTTGAGTTTAGAGAAAAATTAAGGTTTCAAGTTTAGTTGAGTTTTTGGTGAGGAGTGTTGTTGGTGCACTTTGTAAACACTAGTTGAAGCAATAAAGTCGAGATATTTCAATCTACAGATTCGAATTTTTTTCAACCGGTGTTTTCAGGGTCTTGACGGTCTGACCGACCAGACAAAGACGGCGGCTAGGAGGTGGTTCAACCTGTGGGTTCAGTGCTGCGTTGACTACTTCAGTTCGAGGTAAATATTTTATTCCGCAAAAGATTTTTGGGTATTGGTTTCCCTACCATTCACCCCCCATCTGGTAGGTTTGTTTGGTCTTGTTCGATCCTACAGTATGATGATTATACTTACCTCCAATTGATCTGCGATATTCTAAATTAACATCCCTGAGCTAACTGATTTCTACTCTTAGTTCCTTCTCCCTGGATTTGGCAGCTTCTTTAGGTTCTTTGAGCTCTTGTTGGACGGCATCCAGGGTATTGAGATGAGGCACCAGCACGGTTTCTAACTTGGCTTGTGATTGACGATATATTCTCTGCATATGACAAATGGTTAGTTAATGTCATATTGTAAAGCAGTCAGAGAATGTGGTGTTTTACTTACGTTCAACAGCCTGGTGGATTCTGATAGCCGGGCTACTAGCAGATCACGTTCTTCAGCTTCCTTTTGTTTGTTCAAGATTATCCCGTATGCTTGGCCTTCAGAATCGCGCCATTGGATCTTGATAGGAGGAAGTGAGTCTTCTATTGACTTGATACGAAAAATTTATTCGTCTTCTCCGATTATTGGTTCTATAAGCGAAGTTGCAAGTATTTAAGACAAGAGATGAATTCAAAAGGATAAGTTACAAAAGATTTACCAGTGATTTTCTCGGGAAGCTTGCATGGAGGACCTTGGACTCTTTGATCTACGGCAGGAGTTGTTTCATTTTGCTCTTTTTGGGTAGCAGAATCTCCAGCTGATTGATCTCTGCTCATATTTTCTTCATTATTTCTGGAGCGGTCTTCAATTGATGGCTCCTGGTTGTTGAAGACTGGTTCTCCTTCACCCGAGTGGTTTCCAGTCGAAGGCTCTTGTTTGGCAGCTGGATCTGTAGAACCCGACTGGTTCCCAGTTAGGGGCTCTTGTTCAGCAAATGGGTTGCTTGAGCCTGGCTGATCTTCTGTTGTGTCCTTAATGCCAGAACCTGCAGTTTCTTGGTTGATGGATTTTGATTCGGGAGGTGGCATCTCGGATTAACCAGTTGGATCAATGTCCTAGGGTTTTTTGAGGATGTGTTGTTCATATTTGGGATCAGAAGACAGTCAAGAATATTATCATTTTGAAGATGAGCTCAAAATATGCAGTTAAATAGAATAAGAGTTACCTATTTGATTTTTTGATCTTTGGTATCGATCTGACTAGTGTTGGCCTCGATGGGGCAGTGTTGTCGCTTGGGGTTTGGATATCTTCACTTTCTTCATCCGAGGAGTCGATGATCAGCTTCCTTTGTTTGCTGGCTCATGTGCTCCTCTCATCTGTGGCAGTCCTCTTGTTCTTCGATTGAGGTTTGATTGTTGGCCCACCAGTCGGTTGGTTACTACTTGCAAAAGGCATGCGGGGAGATTGGCATATGGCTGCAGGCGGCCTCGAGATGAGAAGAGTGTTTTCCTTCAAAGAAGGTTTTCCCGAGATATATTGTTGATAATTGAAGAGAAGTCAGTAAAGAATGAACTGAAATGGTTTGTAAATTAAATTACCGAAGGAGGAGGCCGATGCAGGCTGAAGAGAGTGACTGGCAACTTGTGGCCGTTGTCAACTACAATCCCGGAGGAGAAGATCTTGTACATGCGTGAGCACATGATTTGGAAATCCAGGGACTCGAGGTCCTCGCGGTTTGGGTCAGTCTGACCTTCGTACTCGAAGGCAGGTTTGGATCTCTCCTTTATGAGGGCCAGTCAACATTTGATGAAGTGTCGAGTAACTTGTTCTCCTGGAAGTCTTTTGTTCCTAATCTCAAGGATTTTGGATAGTAGGGTGTTGGCTTTAATCCAATCTTGGCCTTTCGGCTAAGAGTTCTAGTGTGCTTAATGGACAGGTGGGAGACCGACAAAATTGGGAAGGCTAGGGACTGGATTAGAGATGTTAAACCAGTTTGTGTGCCAGCCTTTGTTTGAAGTTTTCAAAGGAAGAGAAAAGTAGTCTTTGAGGAGGGTTCCGCGAAGTTGAAATCCAGAGCCACCAACAACGCAGGGGGTTTCTTTAGTGGGGTGAGCTTTGAGATAGAACATGCGTTGGAATAGATTGAAATGGGGATGGATTCCAAGGAAGGCTTCACAAACATGAATGAAAATGGCTATGTGGAGAACAGAGTTAGGATTCAGATGATAAATCCTAATTCCATAGTAATCCAGAAGACCGCGAAAGAATTCGAAAGTTGGAAGAGCAAAGCCGGAATAGAAGAAAGAGGTGAAAACCATGATTTCCCCGGTGTTAGGAGTTGAGAATTCCTCACCGAATGCTGAGCGCTAGCCGATGATCTTCTTTGTCGGGAGTACACCTTCCTTCATCATTTCCTTCAAAGTTGCTTCCTTCACGTCGGAGACCGCCCACTAGTTGAAGGAGATTTCTCTCTTTTCTGCCATGGGCAAAGTTTGAGATTGAGTGAATGAGATTTTTGAGCTCTGATTTTTGGGGGAGAGGTAGAATGAAGGATGCTTGCGGTGAATTTTGATGGAGTTTGAGGTGTTTTGGTGGGTGGATTTGGTGGAATTTGGAACCCTACCTCTAGCGGTGACAGCTGTGAACAGGAGCGCGAAAGGGGATTTTTGGAATATGAGGCGGCAAAGAAGAAGATGAAGAAGCGGTTCATCGAAATTTTTTTTAAGGGTATCGGTGAAGATTTTATTTTGGGCCGAGGCCCATGGAGTGATTCACAGCCCATATTTCAAGGTATGGCCAGTCACGTGTCTCTAGGGACTTAAGCATATTTGCTATTGGCAATATGCACGTGCTCAATTGCCCAATATCTTAAAATCCATTTATACAGCTGTTACACAACTTTTTAGGAGTTGGTACAATGTAATTTAAAAAGTGGCAAACGGTGAAGCTTTGTATATAGTTGCTCTGTTAACTTTTTTATAAATTAAAGGCACTGTTTGGGTTTTTTACAAAGCAATTGATTGAATATTGTATCATTGTTTTTTGGCCACATATGTGTGTATTTTCTAATAAAGATGACTTAGGCTGATTATATAATTTTTTGGTCATTATACAAATAGTTGGTAAATCTGTTTATGAGTTTTATTAACTCAGATTTTATACCACAAATGTCATATATTTTTAAGAATGGTGAAATTGTGTGTCTTATAGGGACTTAGACATATTTGCTTTGGCAATATGTGCACAATATAAAACCAATTCCTTACATTCATTATGCAACAGGCTTTGTAATCAAAGTTATTTGCTATGCGATTTTCTCAAGATGCTCTTGGCTTAAGCTGTGCGTGTTATTTACATACTTAAAAACCACTCGGATGGTTGAATTATTAAGTTCTTGACTATATGCTTAGTTTGTTCAACTAAACACATAGTCAGGGGCTACACCTAATTAGGTGCATCTAGTCGATGCACCTGGGTATATTTTTTTAATTATTTTTTTGCTAATTTTTTGGCCCTTCACAGCCTTTGGGTTTGTTGATAGCACTCGAAAAACTATGGCAGAGATGGTTAAAGCACTCGGTTTTGAAATAATTTGGTTCAAGATGGGATTATCTTTTCGACCGGGGCTACTGTGGAGATTATGGGTACCACATACCCACACAGCTGGACTATCCGACTGGTTATAGGGGATAGATTGTGTATATTGAATATGTAACAGCTTAGGGCTTGGGTATTATGTTTTCTTGTGTATTAAGGAACGACCTATAGTGCTGAGTTGGTAATATTGTAAAGTGGATTTAGGAGACTTATACCATATTTGGTTAAGTCTCTATCTTGTAATCTTGTCCTCTGGGCCTATATAAAAAGGATAGGACGTCCCTTAAGGGTAGAATCATAACTCGATTGTCAGATCAATACAACACTCAACAAATACAATTCCTGAAATAAGAGTAGGATATTACTTCTTTCCAAGAAGGCCTGAACCTGTATAATTTTTGTCTCGTCACCCATCCACTTTAGATCTTGTGCACTACCTCTTTTCTTATTGCCGAAATCAAGTTTCGACAATGTTTCTGGCACTGAACAAGGTTATCTTCTTGGACAACAGCTAGTATTTCATCTTCTTCCCTATCAACTTCTCCTCCATTGAGGTCGGAAAGCTCCTCCATATCCTTCCTCTTCTGATGGTAAATTAAGATCTCTAACCATTTTTATATATGTGATGTTGAGTTGAATTATAGGAAGATGAATGGAATGAGATGAAGTAAAAGATGGTACCTTCAGGATTTACACAAAATAGAGAGGTACTCTGTCGGTGACATGGGACCGGGGGTATCATGACTAGAGGCTTGAGTGGCCGCAGTCACCCACGTGGCCCGACCGCCCCCCGGGGGGGTCGGGCCCGAGGGTGACGTGGCCACCCCTCCCTCTGTCTCCCCGAGGGGTCGGGCCGCTCCCGTTTCGGCCCCGAGGGCTGGGGCGCCCCGACCCCCTATGATTTCGGCGTCTCATGTGCGGGTTAGGTGAGCGCAGCAAGGCTCACCTAACCGCATTTATGGCGGTTCAGACGAGCGCACTACGCCGTATTTAATGCGGTGCAGCGCATGCCTGTCCGGTCCGTGACCGGTCGCGGTGTGTGACCGGTCACAGACCGGTCAGATCGCGGGTTAGGTGGCGACAGGCGGCCTGCGGCACGCCTCGTCCCGTCCCATCAGAACGATGAGAGCCCCTTGTCTCTCATCCCTAGCCGGAGCCGGCGTGCTAACTCCTGGAGTTGGTATGTCAGTCCCGGTCAGATCCATTCCAGATTTCGGCGTGGGCGTGGCGAGGAAGTCGCCCGCCATTTAATGAAGGTTGAAACGGGCGTTCCCCAGATGAGCCGGCTGGCTGAGCAGAGGCGTGACGCGGCGTCTGTCAGAGGTCACTTCCGGTAGTAGGACAGCCCTAATTGTAAAAAGAATGTTTTCTTTCTTAGGCAGCTCGTGGCCCATGTGGTAGCCCCTTACCATATAAAAGGAGGCCCAGGCCTAGGAAAGAGAGGAGGAGGGGACTCCAGCTGATACGCTCTAGAGGCCGAACTCTCTTTGTATTGTTGGAGACTTCCAGATCCACCAGAACACAGGAGTAGGGTGTTACGCTTCTCAGCGGCCCGAACCTGTCTACGTCACTCGTGTTTTGTGCGTTTCCTCTCTCACTGACGTTCCTCAGATCGAGGGCGAAGAACCTCACCTAGCGCCCCCGGCCGAACTGGCATAGGGGGGCCCGCATGGTCTCCCGGTGAGGAGCTCCACGCTCCGTCATCTGGCGCGCCAGGTAGGGGGTGCGCGTGTCTTTCTAAGCCCTCATCCTCTTTCGTGTGCGCGAAGCTTCGCTCGGTCAGCCCTATGGCCGAACGGGCAGTGGCGCACAGCCTCTCTCCGAGCGCTAGCGGTGATGACGGGGAGCAGAACCCGCGCCGTCGGGCTCACACCCCGCCGTCCCCCTCTCGCCGAAGTCTTGGGCGGGGGAAGGCGCTCGAGGAGGTCGAAGGATCCGCGACCTCGCCGCTCGCGGGCGACGGGGGAGGACGGCGAGGCGGGGCGCGTCGCCGCCTCGTCTACGGCGACGGCGGCACGCCCCAGGGCGCGCTCCAGGCTGCGGGCGCGCTCCTGCGTCACCCGCCCGTTGTCCCCGATCCAGAGACTCCAGCCCGACGTTGGCTGGATGACGTGGCCAACTTGGTCATGACGGCTCAGCAGCGCCTAGGCGCCGGCGGGCGGTCCTCCGCCGCCGGGACCTCTGGCGCTGCCGCCGCCGGCTCCATGTCGTCGAGGCGGAGGGCACGGCGAACGACGGCCGATACACGCCGTTCGTCCGCCGTTCCCTCGTCAGCGCCTCCGACCCAAGAAGATGTGCGTGGGGGGCCGGATGCCCGGCTCGATATCGAGCGCCGGCGCGACGCTCGTCGCGCCGCCCACGCAACGGAGGGCGCCTCCTCGTCCGGAGCACCACTTCGGTCCGGTCACGGGGACCGGCCCCCCGTGTCCCCGGTCGGCGGTGCCGGCTGTCGAGCCTTTGTGGCGAGCCTTCGGAATGTCCGTTGGCCCCCAAGGTTCCGGCCCACCATCACCGAAAATTATGATGGAAGCGTCAACCCCGCTGAGTTTCTCCAGATCTACACGACAAGGATAGAAGCCGCGGGGGGTGACGACAGGGTCATGGCGAATTTCTTCCCCATGGCCCTGAAGGGCCAGGCGCGGGGTTGGTTGATGAACCTGCCACCTGCGTCGGTCCACTCCTGGGAGGATTTGTGCCAGCAGTTCACTACGAAGTCTGCTGGCTGAGCAGAGGCGTGACGCGGCGTCTGTCAGAGGTCACTTCCGGCAGTAGGACAGCCCTAATTGTAAAAAGAATGTTTTCTTTCTTAGGCAACTCGTGGCCCATGTGGTAGCCCCTTACCATATAAAAGGAGGCCCAGGCCTAGGAAAGAGAGGAGGAGGGGACTCCAGCTGATACGCTCTAGAGGCCGAACTCTCTTTGTATTGTTGGAGACTTCCAGATCCACCAGAACACAGGAGTAGGGTGTTACGCTTCTCAGCGGCCCGAACCTGTCTACGTCGCCCGTGTTTTGTGCGTTTCCTCTCTCGCTGACGTTCCTCAGATCGAGGGCGAAGAACCTCACCTAGCGCCCCCGGCCGAACTGGCAAAGGGGGGCCCGCACGGTCTCCCGGTGAGGAGCTCCACGCTCCGTCATACTCCTAGGCGCCAAAGAACCCACTATGGGTTAATTCAAATATTTGAATTGTAGGCCCCCGGTTTTGTATACCGGGAACCCCATGTGTATTACAATACCATTCCCTGGATCAGTAGATGGTACACACATGGCACAGTTGTATATCTCAAGCTGACATCGTCTTACAGGTCTTACAATATATTAATAATACAAGGGTAGCCCAAATGGAACCCGAATAGACCAAGCATGGTCGACAGCAACACAAAATACCAAAGCAACTAAATGAAGTAGCGGAAGCGAAGCAGCGGCGGTCCATCTTATCCCACACGCATCGACTGGTGAACCTAGGTCCCTATTCCACCGTCCTCGGTAACTCCTTGCCAGCATAGCACATGTACAGGTCGACACCAACACCTTTCTAAAAGATGTAAATAAGCAAGAGTGAGTACCAACCGTACTCAGCAAGCCACCACTACAGAATGCATATAATGTTCATAGGGGTTCAAGGATGGCTTGGTTTATTTGCATAAAGCTAGTTTTCACAAATTATTTCACAAACCTATCCCACTACAGTTTTAACTGAAAACCACGTTAAGTTGAAGTTATCATTAACCTGCGAGGGTTCATCCACCTTCCCCAAGCCTCGCTTGGTCCGGTTTACCCTCGCATCCAATTTCCACAATTTTAACCACTATGACCTTTTTGCATATCAGGCAAGGTCACACCTTCCACACCCATCATATTTTAAGCAATATTACAAATTGACGAGGCTAGTCAAGAGTAATACAAGTCCCGGCGCTCATTAACCGCGAGCACGGCTATTCGAATAGTTTAGTTTACTCACACTGCAGTGGATGTACGCTTTTAATCCCACACTCCGTGACGCACCCAACACATGAGACTTGTCACGGCCCGGTTTTTCAGTTACCCTCGCATGGCGGCACCCGCTCCAAGGACTATGAATCCCCATTGCACCCCCGGCGCCACATTCCTACCTCGAGCCGGTTGTGAGGGGAGTCCTGGCGCTCCCGAGATTGAAGGTTACATCATACATATATAAAGCTTGACGTCATTAAACCACACACTTCCACATTTCCATACCGATATCCAGAACCTACCATGTCTGGGGTGCCACCCCACGAGAATAACCTAGTCCACCGGGTCTAACCCCACTCAAGAAGTGTGGTCGTACTCGGTTCGTTTCCTGCTTAGCTTCTTGACTCGGTCCTTAACTGACCAGGGTCGGCGGCTTACCGTTCCCAGAACCACCCATATTCTATCCGTGCCGCCCCAGTCGAAATCACTTTTGTTTAATTAAGTTTTTGGGTTTTCACAAAGGTTTTCATGCTGTGGGTGGCGCTTATGTCTCCACCCGATCTCTATCAATTACTCCCATCGAGTGATCAGTGTAACCACATCCACATATCCACATATGGAGTGTATAACGTCTATGTAAGCAGGGCTAAGCAGTGAGTAAATAATCACGCGTAAAGTAATATACTCAGGTAACAAAGGTGTGTAAATACATAAGGATAAACAATATCAAAGGTAAGGCTTTAAGCAAATGTGGGTACGCGTTTTATAATTAGCATGCAATTTTATTTGCAATCAACACATTTATAAAAATAGGATCAACATGTTCGAGGAAGGGGGCGTAGTGACTTGCCTTGCTCACTTGAGGGTTCGTTATCAATTGGCTCAATTTCCTCCTCGCAGATATACCCTGTCCGGTCGAATAATAACGTCACAACTACTCGCTAACACAAAAAGAGCCAAAAATTCCAAAAAGGAAAATAACCCAACCAGTGCCATTGCGTAGATCTTGATTTTTGAAAGATTTTGACGGAAGTTTTGTTCAAATTCGACTTAAAACGAGGGAGATACGGATTTGGAGGATTAGCGGATTTTCTGAAATACGGAAATGGATTTATTAATTTGGAGAGGGATATTCTTGGGAATATTCTTTGGCTGAGGGGCTCAGAGGGGGGGGCATGTTGGACTTTTATTTTGGGAGTGCTTTGGCCTTAGCCCAAAGTGATGTAGGTCGGTTAGGGAGGTAATACAGACTTCAAGAGGAGAGTTGGGTGAGTAGGGGGGGTATAAATTAGACTTCGTCGAGGAGAGAGGCTGTTGGTGGGTTTCGGCCCGGAGGATATAATATAGACTTTTGCAGGAGGACTCTTACGGGCTCGGCCTTGAAAGGAGAGGGAGGGGATTTAGACCTGCGGTCAAAGGCCCATGGAGAGAGAGAGAGAGTGGGGCCCACTGGCGGGTCCCACCTCTTTTCTTTTCCTCTTTCTTTTTTTTTTCTTCTCCTCCTTCCTCCTTTTTCTCTCTCCTTCTTATCTTTTCTTCCTCTCTCTCTTCTCTTTCTTGCCTTCTCTGCTCGTTCTTGCCGGGGGAGAGGCCGAGCGGCAGGGCGCCGGCCGGGCTGAGGCGCTGCGAGGGCGGCGGAGCAGCACGCAGGCGGCGGGGACGGCGCGCAGGCGGCGTGGCGGCTGCGGCCAGGCGGCTCGGCTGCGGCCGAGCAGGCGCGGCTGGCGCGGCTGGGAGCGGCGGCTGAGCGTGCGGCGCGTGCGGGCGGCAAGGCGGCGGCGCGGCGCAGCGCGTTGCACGGCCGGGGAGGCGGTGCGGCGTGGCTCGGTGGCCCGGCCGCGGCAGTGCGGCGCGCGGCCAGGAGGCAGCCCGCGCGGCGCGGCTGGGGAGGCCGGGGGCGGTTGCAGCGCGGCGCGCGGCGGCCGGGCACGGCGGCTGCGGCGCGGCATGGCGCCGGCCACGGCGCTTGGCGGGAGGCCGAGCCAGGCGGTTCCGACGACGTGGCCTGGGCGGCGCTCAGGCGGTGGCCGTGGGCGCCGGTGGCTCGGGAGGCGGCTGGTTGGCATGCGCGGCAGGGGAGGGTGGTAGCACATGGTCAGGGCAGCGGGGGGGGGGGGCAGGCCACGGCTTGGGCTGGACAACGTCGGCCGCGGTTCGGCCGAACGACGGCTGGGGAGGCGTCCCGAGCGGCTTGGCCGACCGATGGCCGAACGGCTCGAGGCGGCACAGACGCAGCTCGGCCGAGGCTCGGTCGGCAGGAGCGGTTGCAAGCGGTACGGCGGCGTCGGCCGAGTGGAGGCCGGGACGGTTTGCGGGTGTCGGCATTTGGCTTGGAGGCTGAGGAGGACGAAGATGGGGCAGTGGCTTTTATAGCCGTCGCGGCCGGCGGACGGCGACCAGGACGGCTTGGGTGGCTGCATGCATACATGCATGCGCATACCTGCAGTTAGCTAGCTGCTTGCATGCATGCATGCACACGTTCGACCCGCTAGCTATATGGCGCATGCACGGCCGGCTGTGATGCGGCGATCGCTGCGAAGGCGGTCGCGCAAGGAATGGTTACGGTGTTACGTCTCACGACGCCACCGTGCCGCGGTAACGACGGTAGACGAGAAATGCGGTAAGGAAACGAAAGCAAGAGGAAGAGCAGGAGGGGAGCTCACCTTGCGGCAGCCGGGTAGCGGCGTACCGGCCGACGGTCCTCGCACGAACTACGGTCGTCGAGGTACTGCCTGGGGCCGGTCGACCCGCGGATCGTCCTCGCCCACCACGTGTTCGCTCGGCAACAAACGAACACACAGCGTTAAGGAATAAATGTTAGCGGATTAGTGCAAGTTAGGTGTCAGGGGTCAGCGAGTTAGAAGTCAGCGGGTTAGTGAGTTAGAAGTCAGCGGGTTAGTGAGTTAGAAGTCAGCGGGTAGATGTTAGGGATTAGCCGTTCGATAAGTCAGTCGTTCTCGGGTTCAAATGACGGCGCGGCGGCCTACCGTCCTCTTGCTCAACTGAGGCCCAGCCGAACCGGCCGCGGCGGAGCAAGCGGAGAGATGGCGGCGTGTGCGCGGAAGGGTGTGACTGAAGAGAAAAAAGCCAGGAGGAGGAGAAGAGAGGATGGAAAGGGACGGGTTGCATATGGCTATGGTTGCCCTTATATAGGCTTCACCGCACGAGCTCGTCTTAAATGGCCATGAAGACAGGGACGGGGTAGTTGCAGCGGCCGCGCGGGTTGGCGCGTATCTGCATCGACTTCCGCCGTTCGTGTACGTGCATAGGCTGTTGCATGCATGCTAGCTTGGGCTCGACTAGCTGCTTGCATGCAGGCATACGCATAGCTAGCTAGTTGCATGGTGCTTGCTCGTGGCTGGCTTGCCTCATGCAGCGCATGCACAACTAGCTTGCTGCATGGCTCGCGGCGGTGCGAGGTGGGGCCGGATGCGTATGGAATGGAGGCAAGCTCGCCGGTGAGACAGGAGCGGAAGGCGACAGCCGGTGATGTCGTAGCGGCCTCGTCGTAGCGGCGCGGCGTGCGGCGACGTCGTCGCCGAAAATAGTATGGGGGAAGAATTAGACTTTATTTTTACTACCAACCAATAGGAATGAAAGGGCTCGGGGAGGCAACATGGACTTTTCCAGAAAAAGCCCAGCAGGAAGGCCACGGTAGAGGGAGTGGAAATGAACTTGTTTTGCGGAATGGGTTGGGTAACAGAGGGAAATGTGGCCCAAAGAAATAGGATGTTCGAATATTTTCTTTGGGATATGAAATTTGGAAATTTGAAGGGGGTTTGAGATAGAATTTGTACAGAGGACAACCTTTTCGGTAAAAGGATTTAGTCGAGATCTTTTGGCACAGATTCTAGACACACACAAATAAACAATAAACAAGCAAACTAAAATTATGCCTGGACTGACTTGTCTGAGGAGGTCATATCCTTGAAAATAGCCTATTAGGAATTTATATTTCCAATTAAGGTTTCTAGTAAATACTTTACCAATAGACATTATTTTGCAAATAATTTCCAAAAGCTTATCACTCTATATAAAGGTGCATAGAAAATAATCAAAGCTATTTCTTTAGTGGAACAATATTTGTTTTAATAAACTATCCCTTAATGGGTTTTATCCAAAATGGTGATAATTTAGATATATAGCTTTATTTATAAAGTAAATATGCTCAAGGGTTTTTGTTTTTCGAAAATAATTGGCATATGCAAATCATAGCTCCTTGAATAAATAATATTTGAAATCAAATATCGACGTATCCTCAGACGTTCGTCTATTAGCCCACGTGTAAACGAAAAACGACAGATCGAATTGAGTTAGTTCAGGCATGAATGTATTTTGAAAAAGATTTTTGGTTATTCTGAATTTTTAATTCCGTATTCCAAAGTCAAAATATTCAGGATGTTACATGAATTATGCTAATGATTACTTTATTATGTGTAATATTTTTTGGCCATGGTGACAATGTGCTTCTGTAACTCTCACTGACAGGCAAGTTGTGAAAGGATTCATTATTTAACTGCGATCACTGTATATTCTATGTAACTGTAAATGACTACTAAGGTGGTGTTTGAGGTTTGAGGTCAATAAAAATAAAGGTGAAGTTAGGACACGTAAAACGAGAAAGTCATTAACATATGATTAATAAATTTTTAATTATTATAAACTTGAAAAAATAAATTTATTTAACTTTAAAATCATCTTCTACGTAAAAAATTTTTGCACGAAACATATTATTTAGTAGTTTGAAAAAACATACTAACAAAATAAAAAATTCATATCTTAATTGGAAAAGAATACCAACTAAATCAAATAAACAGAGGTAAACTAGTCAATTTAGGGAACACTAATCTGGCTGAGAAACCTTTGAGGTTTTGTGGGACGGACGAAGGTTAAGCTGTGGTTCGCGGTTGAGTAACCGAGCCGAGCGAGTGACCGAATCAATCCAATCCGCCCCGCCCCACGGCTTTGACCGCGACGGAACGGAACAGTGGTGACGCGACGCACAGGACGGACCGACCGGGTCGCACTTCCACACCCGCACCGCGTGAGGGATGAGTCCATGGCCCATCGGGTGGGCCCCACCGACAGCCTGCACAAACCTCCTCTCCCTGTCCCATTCTTCCCCACTCTCCCTCCCATTCCATTTCCCTTCTCCCCCAGGCAGAGGCAGAGGCAGAGGCAGAGCCTCCTCTTTCTCTCTCTCCTCCGCGACCTCTCGTCGGCGACGGCGACCGCGACCGCACGACGACGAGGAAGCGAAGGACGAGGCGAGCGCGCCACCATCTTCGGAGCTCGCTCCTCCTCACCTCAGGTGGTGAGCCGAGGAGACCTGCGGGGGGGTTAAGGGGGATGGAGGAGGAGGAGGCGGGTGTGAGGGCGCGCCGCGGCCTGCTCAAGGTGGTGGTGGCGAGCGGGACCAACCTCGCCGTCCGGGACTTCACCTCCAGCGACCCCTACGTCGTCGTCCGCCTCGCCGCTATGGTCAGTCAGTCACCGCCTCTTCTCCACTCTAATCCTCTAAACCCTCCTCCCTTTCTCGATCGATTAAATTCGCTATGTTTGCCCCTGGACTACTTAATCATCTTACAAGGAGATTGATCTTTGCTTAATTACGCATTCAGTGTGCGGATTAATTACCTACTAATACTACTATTCTAGACTAGACTTGATTGATTCAGTTATCTTCAGCTCTGCTTCTGAAGCGGGGCAAGTCTTGTTTTGTAGCCAGCGGTCCAAAGTCCAAGCACGTGCTTTTGTTTACCTTAGCTTCTTGCAGCAGCTGCAGTCTTGAAAGAGACTAGAGATAGATGCTCCGCGCTGCAGACAAGTGCCTGCCTTTGTTTTGTTCATTGCGTCCAGACAAAGTACTATTTTGAACCTTCTGCCTAGCCAGGCACACCAAGAACGAACGTTTCTGCCTTATACCTCCGAGTTCTTTCGGAGATGATTGCCCACGTATATGTGTTCCTAACGAGTGACACTCCAATTAATCGTTTTGGTTCTCTCTTCGAGAATATGCAACATAACCGCGCACCTTTTTGGACACAGTTTTTCAATTTTGTTCTGACGATCCGGAAAAATACGAATCTTTGCATTGGTAGTACAATCGAAAATTGGTATTTCAAAGGAAAGATAGGACAACTGAAATTACTAGCTGAAGTGCAACAACTGTTCCACTTCGTTGAGATTGTGCTCGTCATGGCACAATGCGGTTGATTTAATTACTCCCCTACTTTTTGACCAGACTCTTTAATTTTGCTTGGGCTTTTCAACGTCAGGTATGGAGAATTTGAGTGCCATACTCACCTCCTGTCACATGTTAACCATGCCATGATATTTTCCTTTGATGAAACATGAGAGTGATGCACTTTTTTGGCTGTTTATGTCCTTGTCGGCAAGACTGTCTTGGGAATGTTCAAACCTCTCTTTTAGAGGAAAGTTTTTTTTGTTGTTGATAACCAATTTTTAAGTCATTTTTCTCCCTATGCAATTTGGCGTTCTTTCTGTACCTGGTATGATTAGTTTGTTCACAACAACTCTACTTGTTAAATTTTTTTCTTAAAAGGCAAGAGTCCACAATTCAAAAGCAAGAGAATGGTATTAACTTGAGAAAGTCTATGCTCTTAGTTTTTAACACTCGTTTGGTGATAGAAACCTAAGCTGAAATGGTCCATGAAAGGGCGTCTTTTCTTTTATCCAATGCTAACCCTACCAACTGAAGCCTGGGCATTCAAACTATCAAATATGGATTTAACTCAGACGGAGATAAGAAAATTTTCCTATCTCTATTGCTTGTTATGAAAACTGAGAGCTCTCAACCCTTCAGTCCCTAACCATTGTTTTATTATGCTAAAAGCTCACTTCCAGCAAGTAATTTGGTTTGGTACTTGTGAATTCTGTCAAAGCAGGTGTGCTTGACTGACTACTGTCTTTTTCATAAAGAATGAGGGGGCATTTGTCTTCTATGACATGTAATTCATTCTTCTTTTGGACCTGCAGAATAAAAAGACAAAAGTCATCAACAGCTGCCTAAACCCAGTTTGGAATGAAGAGATGTCCTTCTCCATCGAAGAACCAGCAGGGGTCATCAAATTCGTAGGTTCCTCTGTTCCTTCACCCAATCAAAATTTAATTTCAATAAAGATCCTGGATCTCATCAAGAGATGGTATTCAACAGGCCTTTAGTTTGCCATGATTTTTTTTTCATGAATGATTCAGTATGCTCTTTTTGTTGATACTTTGACCAAGGAGAGAAATGGTCATATAATTTTATTCGTGTATGATTCAGCATCCTCTTTTTGTTGATACTTTGACCAAGGAGAGATATGGTCATAGACATTCTGCCATGTCACCTTGTCGGTGCTAATATACTAGGTTTAGCAACTAGTCCACAAGCTGATGCAGTAGTATTCTAGTCCTATAAAGTAATCCAACCTCACAATCTTGTACCGAACCTTCACACCAGATGGCGCCCTTGTTGTGATGGAGATTATTCTACTTGTGACTGAATGCCACATTTAAATATTGGAGTGGGATTAGGACACAAGTACATATCTCTCTATGCAGTTAATTAATTGCTACAACTTAGGAGGGTTGCTAAGAGTAATTAAGTACACTTCTGTTTGGCCTAAACTGAACAACTCTGTGGCTCTTTGCTAATTCTGCTATCACTGGCAGGAGGTGTTCGACTGGGACCGGTTCAAGTACGACGATAAAATGGGGCACGCGTTTCTTGAGCTGCAGCCGGTGGCCGCGGCGGCGAAGCTGCGGCGTGCGCTGCGGCTGACGACAGGGGAGACCAAGCTCCGGAAGGTTGCCGCCAGCGTCGACAACTGCCTGATGTGCGACAGCTTCGTGACGTACGCCGACGGTGAGATCGTGCTCGACGCCAGGCTGCGGCTGCACGACGTCGAGTCCGGCGAGCTGTTCGTCACTGTCAAGTGGATCGAGGCGGACGCCAAGTGAGAAAATCGGACTCCGTGTGAATGCTGTCTGATCTAAATCTGAAAGTTTCAGACGGTTCTAACAGGCATAGTATTAGCGTGTGCGTGCATGTTCAGAATGTTTTTGTGCTTTTCTTTTTAATGAACGATCGGGAAAGTAGGAAACTCGAATTAATGTTTGGAAATAGGAACGTAATGTTGATCATGTCCCCCCTCATTTTTAGGCCATTCTAGAGACAAGTACCTTTTTGTCCAATTCATATCCAATTCATATGTGTACAAGTATTGCATTGTTTTTCTCTAAATTGGTCCACCATTCATGTGATGGAAGTAATGGATTTCTAACGGGGTTGGTCACTTGGTGAGAAGTCAGGAGGTGGGAATGGTAATCATCACTACTCTATACAGTCATTCGATGAAAACAAATTTGTCATAATAAAAGCAAATGGCTGTTAGTAGGAATGAAAACAGTCGAGAAAATGCTTAAACCATTTCGGTTACCACATTCTTTTCTTAGAAATGGAATGGAAACTGTAGTGTTGGAAATGATAACGATATATTACCGGAACATTGAAAAAGATGGGAATTCCAAAATGGAATTACTGGGATAGAGACTCGAAAACCACGTATTACAGGGATAAGCAAGTCATAGTCATACTTACATTATAAAATTAATGCCATAGACACACATTAGTGAAGAGGCGAAGATTCAAAGTAATAACTAGAAGATACCCCTGCGGGATTGTCTATAAATATATGTGATATAGGTATCTACAACTATAAACTGAATAACACTTTGAACAGCAATAGAAGGATGAACCAAGAAGTGCTTATCAGGTTTTTTCCCGAAACAACTGATCAGCGATCTGTTCCAGAAATTGTTTATGTAAGCCTAAGTACACTGACCTATTAATATCCAGGACAGCAATAATGTAAGCTGCAGCAAACTGTAACGGAGGAAACACAACCTTGTATATATTTTTTTTCTAAAAAACGCAGGAGAGCTGCGTTTCATTTTATTAAAGGAAAAAACAAAGAAAAAATATTTACAAAGTAGAAAGCACCAAAGCCTAAGAGACACATCCACAGCACAAAACCCAAACAACGCCAGGAAACACTAGCTGCCCGTCTCACTAAGGAGCCTTTGAAGGGCAGAGGCTTCTGCGAAACTCCAAAAAGTTACGTTCGTTTTCTACCACTTACAAGACCGTCGTAACTTTAGGATTGACGCATTGAAAACACAGTTGTTGCGATGCTTCCAAATCTCCTAAACCACTAAGATAACCAAAGAGTTAATCCTTTTTCGTACCTCCTTTGGCCGGTCTTTAGTAGAAGCGATCAGTTGAAGGTTGAGGCGCCGCATCAGATAACCCGAGTCTCAAGAATATTGTCGTCCACGCTCGGCAAGAGAAAACACAGGAAATCAAAATGCGTTGGATGGTTACAACCTTTTATATTTAACAGATTATTTTATTTGAACATTGGGCAAATCATATATGTTTAAATTTTTTTTGGCAAAAGGAGGTGATCAATGAGAGTGAAACCATTTGAAACATCGATGTTAATTACCTCATACTGCAGTGCTGCACACATTTTGGGTGACCAGATGAGAAATTTTGCTCGCAGACCCGTAGAGCTTATAATTTTTTATGAACTAAAAAAAATACAACCTTTGGTGCATGGAACCTGTTACCAAGGAAAATGCTGATTCAGAGTGTGAAGATTATGGGTACCATATACCCACATGGATAGCTTATCCGATTAAGGATAGGAAGCGAGCCATGTCCGTATATTATGTAATAGATTAGGACTTGAGAATTGTCTTACCTTGTTTTTCTACGATAAGACCCATAGTCTTGGTTAGTTATGATTATGTAAAATGATAAGGAAACCTGTGTCATGTCCGACTGAATTTTTTTCCTTCTAACTCTGCCTCTGAACCTATACAAGGAGGGCAAGGAGCCCCCTGAGAACATAACAACCACAACTCGATCGACAGATCAATATACACTCGGCGGATTCAACCAAACAGGAGTAGGGTATTACTTCTCATCGAGAAGGTCTAAACCTGTTTAAACCTTTGTCCCTTTACTCATTCATTTTAGATCCCATGCGCTACCCCTTTTCTTATTGCCGATTTCTAGGATCGACAGTTGGCGCGCCAGGTAGGGGTTGCGTCGAGATCGGTGGAGATCGTGAGTATCTTGTCGGTGAGGTGCCTGATGAGCCTGCCGTCGTGGTGAGGCGTTCTCAGGGATGCGAGGTTCACCATTCCGGGGGGCATTGGGATTGCCAACATTCTCGGTGACCTTGTCGACCTAAGGGGGAATCGGTGGAGGCAGCGGACCTGCTGCCGCCACAAAGGCAGAGTTGAGATTAGTGATAGTAGACTCCATTCGCTTTAACCATGTGTCGGCTTTCGGAAGGGTTACTGGGTCGAAGGGAGATTGCCGAAGTAGATTGTTGATGATGGTGAAGTGCTTGGCGGGAGTACGGACAGGCTCCAAGTAAGAAGGGGCAGCATCTCGAGATTGGACGAACTCGCCTTCCTCTGTGGAACCCCATGGTGTGCAATCGTTCGCACCCCTGTCCTCGATCTTGACGTCGACCACGTTCACATCGCGCGCAGAACTTGAATCGAAGGATTCCACGTCATCCAGGCCATGAAGGACAGATGGCTCGTCGGGATCAATTTCGATGAATCTCACCATACGATCTGAAGGGTTGTCGTAGATGGACGTCGCACGAGATCGATCTCTGCAAGCATGGATCAGACAACACGGAACTCAGGTGATCGGTTCCGCAAGCTTTAAGAACATCTTACAGCTTGTTAGGGGTGTGACTCTTGGTTTTATGTATTGGGCACCATGCCTTGTATGGAGAAGTACGCTGAATCTCTCACTCACCATAGGCGTCGAGTTTTGCTTTTGCCTAGATAATGACACGACATATAGCTAGTGGATGACTAGAAGTCTTGTGGATTGGACACCATGCACCATCCTTATCGATAGATTTCCTTGTTAGCACACGCTTGCCGGCCGAAGCCGATGACTGGGTTGCTTGAGGGTTCTTGTCGATAAATTGGGTTTTTGGTGCCTCGTTCTCGGATCGAACTGGAGAGGCAGCCAGTAAAGTGGATGTATTCTCCCGCGTCGTTGTCATAACCACGCTCTCGGCATCTGCTAAGAGGGGCGAGATCGGGATGGTTGCAAAAATCGAGAAGACGATGGAGCCAACTTGGACCATGGTGAAGGTTGGCTGGGCTGGATCTCCTCGGCTAGATTGGTTGTAGAAGCCCTCATCGGCGAATCCTGTTCTTGAACTCATCTCGTCGTAATCTTGTAGCACCAAGTCCCCCACCTGGCGCGCCATTGTCAACGTATTGATCGCTAACCAAGGTATTTGTAGAGTATGGGGATCGTCGGAACTAGGGTATTCGCGAGAATAGATCAAGCAAACAAAAGGCAAAGATTTATACTGGTTCGGACTCTTAAGGTAAGTAATAACCCTACTCTAGTTTATATGGATTAATATCGGAAATACGCTCAGAATATAATAAAGGATAGAACAGCTGACTGATTTTGTCGACTAGATGCTGCTGAGAATGGCCCGATGAGATCTATTCGGCGAATACGGCGAAGACTTCCTCTGAATCGCTTCTGGGTGTAGATTTTGGCTTTGATTGTAACTCGTTCCCCCCCCTAAACCATGGGAGTCTTGTTTATATAGCAGAGATCTCCACCTTCTCCAAGTAGAACTCGGGGAAATAGAACTAAACATGGCTTAAAGAAACCTTATTTTCCCCGATTAGGACTCTGATACCTTCTATTCCGGGAAGATAATTTTCTTCTCTTTCGACCATATTTCTTTGATTAAAGGACACCTTATCGTATACTATCCAGTATATGGTTCCATCGCATTTTGTTAAACCGTCTATAGGAGATATGCCTTATTCTTGTCTCTGATAGGTATTACTTATCATCGAGAAGGTCTGAACCTGTCTAAACCTTTGTCCCTTTACTCATCCACTTTAGATCTCGTGCGCTACCCCTTTTATTATTGCCGATTTCTAGGATTGACAGTTGACGCGCTAGGTAGAGGTTGAGTTGAGTTTTTCGCCAACAAGTGCAATGGGATCAACTTCGGGAGCCAACGACTTCGCCTTCCCTCCAGGGCAGGCCTATCGCTTCAGCAGCCTCGATTTCGTCACCAACAACTTCGACAAGATCTCTCTTCTCGATTTGGTTTCGAACCAGTCGGGAAGAGACCACGTCGTCTCGGCACTATTTGGTATCCCAAACGCTGTCGAGATATATTCAGAAGCTTATGCCTCCGAGTTGGCTTCAAACCACTTAGAGGAATCATCATCATCAACTCATCTTCACGGCCTCTCCAACAATGCGGCGGCGACTTATCCGCAGATTGCCATGTGCCTCCCTCCACTCCTCGCTGCGATGTTTGGACCCAGATCGGTTCCTCCCCCCTCCCCCTGCGGCTCCGTCCAAGCACAGGCATTGTTCGGCTATGTCCAATTCCAAATCTAGGGAGGTGGGAGTCTTGATCCAGCCTCTTGAGTCCTGTAGCATTACGAAGATCGTCAATGATCTCAGCTACTTGGACGGCTACACCAACTTCAACACCGAAAGCGTTAATAGCTCCGAGTACGACAATGATTATACTCCGCTCTTCTTTGGAGTTTTCATGGACGGAGCTACAGACGAAGACGAACAAACTCGCATCGCAAGGGAGCGGGAAGAGGAGCGTGCAAAGATAGAATAGGAGCGTCTGCGCAAGTAAGAGGAAGAGTGCCATCGAAGACAATGAGATCTGATTAGAAGCGACCATGCCGCTCACAATAACATCATTCAAACCGATATAGATGACACCAACATTTTCACTATGCCTTAGCAAAACATCATGGCAATGGTTGATCGACACCCTTATGGACGCAACACCGGAGAATATGACCCCAACGGTCAACAAAGTAAAGACCATGATCGTGGCTACAGCAGCACAGCAAGATAAGAGCGCCGGACCTTCTTGTCAAGCAGAGGAATCCTTCGCCGAGTCCCCCAAGACACCTGCTAGCAGTCGACTACTGTTCAATCATGGTTCAAAAGGCCACTGGGTACCTGAGCATAGCAAAGGTCACACGACATCAAGCCAGCCTCGTCACAATGATGGCGGTCACTGTCGAAACCAGTCGGACGTAGGCCATGACTGCGGCAGCGATCGTCATCATGCACATCATGATAGACATCATGACGATGGACGTGGACACCTCATACTAAGAGATCTATGTGATAACTTAAATCAAATCTATCAAGATCAGGGAAAACTGTGCACATCGTGACAACTGCCAGCGCTCTCTCGACAGTGACAATGATGGTGTACCAGTCTTTACTCATGAACTGCGTTGAGTGGATTGGTCAACCGACTTCAAGCCGACTGGAATCGAGAAGTATGATGGAAAAACTGACCCTGAGTCATGGCTCACAGTTTATACTCTCGCCATCCGCGTAGCAGGAGGAGATAGCAAGGCTATGGCGAATTACTTGCCCGTCGTACTCGCCGACTCTGCGAGGAGTTGGTTAATTGGACTCCCGAGAGGATCTATTGATTCTTGGAGTGAGCTTCGAAACCACTTCGTCGCAAATTTTCAAGGCACTTACGAGAGGCCAGGCACTCACTTCGACCTGTACCACGTTGTTCGGCGTCGCAACGAGTCTCTCAAGGATTAGATCTGATGTTTCTCGGAGGCCCGGATCAAGATCCCGAAGGTCACCGATGATATCATCATCGCTGCTTTCCAGAAGGGGATTCGAGACGAGCTACTCATCGGCAAGTTCTGTCGCAAACCTCCACACATCATCATGAAGCTGTTCAAGATGGCGAATTCTTATGCTAAATCTTCTGATGCTATCGATGCGTCACGAGAATAAAAGCAGTCAGGAAGTCATTGGTGTCCTAAGAAGGACAACAGCAACAATAATCAGAAGAAGCATCGTAAACCCGAAGATTTGGTGGCCACAACTTCACATTATCCACGTCCTCGTTTCAGCCATTACAACAAGATAATGAACGCCCAATGCACCCATTATCCCAATTCCAAGCATGCGGCCAAGGATTGTTTCATCTACAAAAGATTCGTGGAGGAACACGCGACACAACTCAAGCTCACTTTCGGTGAAGGAACTTCAGGGCAAAAGAAAGATGACGGCGAAGCTGGCTCGGGAGTGTTCCAAGACCCTAGAGTTGAGGTTAACCATATTTTTAGAGGCCGGGTCACGTATGAGTCCAAGAGGAAGCAGAAGTTGATCGATCGGGAGACCACTGCGATTCAACCTGAAGTACCCCAATACCTACGATGGTCTAAGGTGGCAATCATGTTGGACCACTCGGATCGTCCAGACCGAGTGACTCACCCGGGACGGTACCCCCTGGTGTTAGACCCAATGGTTCGCAACATCAAGTTGAAGCATGTCCTCATTGATGGTGGCAATGCGCTCAACATTCTCTTCGCCAAGACATTGGACGAGATGTAGATTCCAAGATCCGAGTTGAAGTCGAGCTCCGCTCCGTTTCATGGGATTATCCCCGGCTTGTCGGCGACACCACTCGGCCAAATCACTCTTTCAGTCACCTTCGGTACCCGAGAAATTTTCAGACAGAAAACATCTGCTTTGAGGTTGCTGATTTTGGGGTAGCTTACCATGCCATATTAAGACGGCCGGCTCTTGCAAAGTTCATGGCTGTCCTCCACTACACCAACTTGATGATGAAGATGTCAGGTCTGCAAGGAGTTATCTCATTACGTAGAGACGTCAAGCAAGCTTTTACTTGTGACAAAGAAAGCTGCGAGATGGCGCAATCACATGAGAGAGCACTCGGCCAACATGAGATCCGACTGGCTGCAACGACATCGTAGGAAGGAGAGATCCCTACCAAGAAGATAACAAAGTAGGGAGAAGGCGACGCCAAGACGAAGAAGATTCCACTGGATCTGGCTAACCCCTTTAAAATCGCCGTTATAGGCGCTGAGTTAGATTGTAAATAGGACAGTGCGCTTGTCACCTTTCTTCAAGCTAATAAAGATATATTTGCCTGGAAACCTTCTGATATGCCTGGTATTCCTAGAGAGGTGATCGAACACTCAATAAATGTGAAGCTCGACACTAAACCTATCAAACAATGACTCTGCCGATTTGCTCAAGACCGAAGAGATGCTATCAAGGAGGAACTCACTAAACTCTTGGCAGTTGGATTTATCAAAAAAGTTTGTCATCCCGACTGGCTGGCTAATCCAATCCTATTTCGAAAGAAGATGGGACAATAGCATATGTGCGTGGATTACACGGACCTCAACAAGTCTTGCCCCAAGGATCCTTTTGGATTACCTCGTATTAACCAAGTAGTCGACTCGATGGCCGGCTGCGAGCTCCCCAGTTTTCTCGACTGCTACTCGGGATATCATCAAATCAACCTCAAGGAATCCGACTACCTGAAGACCTCGTTTATCACACCGTTCGGGGCATATTGCTAGATCACAATGCCTTTCGGCTTGAAAAATGCTGGTGCTACTTATCAACACATGATTCAAATATGTTTGCAATCTCAGCTTGGACGCATCGTGGAGGCCTATGTTGATGATGTTGTCATAAAGACGAAGCAGAAGAACGATTTAATCACTGATTTAGAAGAAACATTCAAAAACATCCGAGCCTTCAGGATGAAGTTAACCCAGAAAAGTGCACCTTCGTATCATCAGGGAAGTTGCTTGGATTCATGGTATCGCATCACGCCATCGAAGCCAACCCAGAGAAGATCAATGCTATACGTAATATGCAACCGCCAACCACTAAGAAAGATGTTAAAAACTCACGAGGTGCATGATGGCACTCAGCCTAGAAAATTTATACACGAACATTTCGTAAGATACTTAAGCACAGTATGTAGTGAAAGGATGATGAAATCCGGCTAGTAGAAGTTCTGAACTGGCTAATAATAAAATACCTGTATAGTAGTGTTGAAGATGGTTGTCAGTTGTACGCTTGCTTTTCTTCCTTTGTGCTTGATCAAATCACTTGGTGCCAATACATCATTAGAAAGAAAATAAGTGATATATTGTGCTAAAAGATGGAAATAGAGTGAATCTTTCAAATGTACTCAAATCAGCAAAATTTGAGAAAGGACAACATAACTCTCATTGAAGTGGAGAGATTGAAAAATAGGGGATCATAAACTTCGTTGCTAGTAGGGAAAAAAATGTGCCTTGAGAATTAATCCAATGAAAAATAGCAGAAGAGGGGATGCTGACATTCCACGGAAAAAAAATACTTAACCATATAGAAAAAATAAATGGTTAATGTGTGCTAGCTGCAGATCAAAATCAAAGAAGAAGCAAGAGAGAGAACAACAATGATATCCAATGCAAATAAGAATTAACGCACTGTGAAGACGAATTCTGCGGTTTTTGAGAGGAGCTGTAGCCTACGTAGATTAACCGGTGGAGACTGGAGAGTAGAGAGGACGAACCCAAAATCCAAGCTATGACAACGGAAGCATTGTATGGGCGTGGCGTGACATTAAAGCATATGTTGTCATTATTGTTATAAAAGTTAGTCGATACAGCGAAACAACAACTAACCTCCTCGATCGCTTCAACCATTGATCCCCCAAGACATGCCAGATGACGACGCAGAAACACACGATATTTGTTAACGAGGTTCAGCCGAAGCCTACATCCCCGGGGCTCTAATTATGGGTGCTCCTCCCCAACCAATATAGCATCTAGTCGCTACGAGTCAATGGCCACGCTATTGTGGAGATTATGGGTACCGGATACCCTCACGGCTAGCTTATCCGACTTACCATAGGGGATAGGTTATGCTCCATGATTATGTAAACCGGCTATGACTTGGGTATTACGTTACCATTGAGATAAGGTAATGGCCCATAGTCTATAGTTGGTAAGAGTGAGGAGTCCGACTTAGAATAGAATAGGTCTCCGACTTGTAAACCCACCCTCTGGGACTATATAAGGAGGGTAGGGCGTCTCTTGAGGGGCAGACATGAAAAATACACGGACAGACAGAAAACTTGCGAGAGCCCCTATTGAAAGAGATCAAGAGATCAATAAACACTCGGCGGATCAAATCCCCGAAACAGGAGTAGGGTATTACCTCTCGTTAGAGAGGGCCTGAACCTGTATAAACCTTTGTCCCGACTAACCCATTGTGTTTGGCACTTGACTGCTACCCCCAGATTGATATTGCCGAAACCAAGTTTCGACAGTTGGCGCGCCAGGTAGGGGTGACGCGTCAAGTTCTTCTTCAACATCTCGCCGACAAGCGCAATGGGATCTCCATCAAGCTTCGCCGACTTCGTTTTCGCCCCTGGGCAGGCACTTCGCTTCGGCGGACTCGACTTCATCACCAACAAGTTCGGTAAGCTCTCCCTCCTCGACTCGGATTCGAACCAGTCGGGAAGGGAAAACCCCTTGGCGCCGCTCGGGTTACCGGACGACGCTAAAATCTATCATAATCTTCTATCTCCTGAGTTGGATTCAATCCACTCGGAAGAATCTGCTTCATCGCCTTCATACTACCCCTCGGCCTCACGAGAGGTCGCGTTCATACTCGAACAACTTGGGTCGTACTCATCCACGGACATTGACGAACATATGAGCTCCACCAACTTCGACAACCTCTACGATATCTCCACAGACGAAATCAACAGCTACGACGCAGACAAAGACTACTACGATTCGGACCTTCTCAACGTTCTCATGGCTGAAGTAGCTGAGACCGACTCGGCCGTGGCCCGGAGGATCGCGGAGGAGGAACGGGCTAAGCTTGAGCAAGAGCGCAAGCGCGTGGAGGAGGAACGAGCCAAGCTGGAGCAAGAGCGCAAGCGTGTAGAGGAGGAGAATAAGCGCAAGGAGGAGGAAGAGCTCAGGCAGAAGCAAGAAGCCGACAAAAAGAGACGAGACCTGAGGGCGACTGGGCGCTTAGCCCGCGAGGCCATACTGCAGACACGAGTCGACAACGCCAACATCTTCCAAACCCCTCAATAGAACGCCGTCGCTGCCCTCACCCTC
Source organism: Oryza officinalis (assembly GCA_008326285.1). Classification (NCBI taxonomy): domain Eukaryota; kingdom Viridiplantae; phylum Streptophyta; class Magnoliopsida; order Poales; family Poaceae; genus Oryza; species Oryza officinalis. The sequence goes on from BDMV01000009.1 coordinate 6,032,155, forward strand.
ATCGACACCGTCACCGAAGCGGCGCCGGCTGCGGTGACGCTACTCCTGGACAAGATCAAAACCATCGTCGCGGCTACGGCCAATGGCCATCCTTCCAGCTCCGCACGAAGGCCGACCGAGTCCGTTGCTGAAACACCCGACAGAAGCCAACTGCCGCCGCTGCGGTCCAAGGACTACAAGAGACCCGAGCAAAGCAAGACACCAGTCAGATCTAAAGACCCTCGCCACGAGGCAGTATGGAGGCCACGAGTTCATACGGCTGACTCTCACGAGAGAGAACACAGCCGACAACCCGTCCACGACCGGAATCGTCGCCACAACAACTCCAACCACCAAAGCAGCCCGCGAAGGCCCCTGCCGAGTGATCTGCGGGAGGTACTCGACCGACGCTACCGGGAACGTGAACGGCGCTCTTCTGAAGACAAAAGGAAATCTCCTGACGACTACGATGATGGAGTGCCCGCTTTCACCAGGAACCTGCGTCGAGTGGACTGGCCGAGTGGTTTTAAACCTACTGGGATTGATAAGTACGACGGCAAGACCGACCCCGAGTCCTGGCTAACTGTGTACACCCTCGCCATCTGCGCAGCAGGAGGAGATAGCAAGGCTATGGCCAACTACCTGCCCGTCGCTCTCGCCGACTCAGCCAGGAACTGGCTCACGAGTTTGCCAAGAGGCTCGATCGACTCGTGGAGTGAGCTTCGGGACCACTTCATCGCCAACTTCCAGGGCAGTTTTGAAAGGCCCGGGACCCACTTTGACCTCTACAACGTCATTCAGAAGCCGGACGAATCGCTGAAGGACTACATTCGACGCTTTTTGGAGAAACGGAACAAGATTCCCAACATTACCGATGACATCATTATTGCTGCATTCCAGAAAGGCGTTCGTGACGAGTTGCTTATCGGCAAGTTTGGGCGCAAGCCACCGAAGACGGTCAAGCAAATGTTCGAGACAGCAAACTCCTACGCCAAATCTGATGATGCAATTAAGGCCTCGCGACAAGACCGGCACGACAAGAGGGACGACAAGCCATCCGGAAGCAGCTGGCGTCCTAAGAAGGACAACGGCAACAACAACGGGGGCCAAAAGGATTGCAAGCGCAAGCCCGAGGATCTGGTCGCCACGACATCAAACTACCAGCAACAGTGTCCCCGAGTCGCCGCCTACGACAAAATCATGAACGCTCAGTGCACGCACCATCCAAACCACAAGCATGCGGCAAAGGATTTCTTCATCTACAAACAGTTCGCTGAGCAATACGCGGCACAACTACGACAAAAGCCAACTGATGAAGCCGGCTCATCGGGCACCAAGAGGAACGACCCGGTTAGCAACACAGAGCCCATCCAAGACCCTGTGGGCGAGCTAAACCACATCTTCGGGGGACCGCAGGCATACGAGTCCAAGAGGAAGCAAAAGCTGACTGATCGCGAAGTCAACACCGCGCAACCTGATGTCCCGCATTATCTACGATGGTCGGAGGTGGCTATCACGTTTAACCGCTCGGATCACCCTAACCGAGTGGTTCACCCGGGGCGGTATCCCCTGGTACTAGACCCGGTGCTTCGCAACATCAAACTCAAGCGCGTCCTCATCGATGACGGTAGTGCTCTCAACATCCTATTTGCCAAGACGCTGGACGAGATGCAGATTCCAAGATCCGAGTTGAAGCCGAGTTCAGCTCCCTTTCATGGAGTCATCCCGGGGCTGTCATCCACGCCACTCGGGCGCATTACTCTTCCAGTCACCTTCAGGGTTCGGGAGAACTTCCGGACGAAGAACATCACTTTTGAGGTTGCCGACTTCGAAGCGGCCTACCACGCGATCATCGGAAGACCGGCGCTCGCTAAGTTCATGGCGGTACCACATTATACCTACCTCATCATGAAGATGCCCGGGCCCAATGGAGTCATCACCCTGCGCAACGACGTCAAACAAGCCTTCACTTGCGACAAAGAAAGCTGCGACATGGCCCAGTCTCACGAGAGACTACGCGGCCAATTAGAGGTCCGACTGGCTACATCGACATCTGGAGAAGGAGAAGTCCCCGCCAAGAAGATAGCCAAGTCGGGAGACGGCGACGCCAAGACTAAGAAAATCCCCCTTGATCCATCTGATCCCTCTAAAACTGTTGTAATAGGCGCAGAGCTAGATCCTAAATAGGAAAGCGCGCTTGTCACCTTCCTTCAGAATAATAAAGATATTTTTGCTTGGAAACCGTCTGACATGCCGGGTATTCCTAGGGAGGTGATCGAGCACTCTTTAAACGTCAAAGATGACGCTAAACCTATAAAACAACGCTTGCACCGTTTCGCTCAAGACCGAAAAGATGCCATCAAGGAGGAACTCGCCAAGCTCTTGGCTGCTGGGTTCATCAAAGAGGTTTACCATCTCGACTGGCTAGCCAACCCAGTTCTTGTCCGGAAGAAGACAGGGCAATGGTGCATGTGCGTGGACTACACCGATCTCAACAAAGCTTGCCCCAAAGATCCTTTCGGACTACCTCGAATAGACCAAGTCGTTGACTCAACAGCCGGTAGCGAGCTTCTGAGCTTTTTGGATTGTTACTCGGGTTATCACCAGATCAGCTTGAAGGAATCCGACTGCCTGAAGACATCTTTCATCACCCCGTTTGGAGCCTATTGCTACATAACGATGCCCTTTGGCCTGAAGAACGCTGGGGCCACTTATCAGCGCATGATCCAGAGGTGCCTTCAGACCCAGATCGGGAGAAACGTGGAAGCCTACGTCGATGATGTCGTCATCAAGACCAAGCAGAAGGAAGACCTGATCACCGACTTAGAAGAAACCTTCGCAAACAATTGGGCCTTTAGAATGAAGTTGAACCCGGAGAAGTGTACCTTCGGTGTGCCATCAGGAAAGCTGCTCGGTTTCATGATATCACATCGTGGCATTGAGGCAAATCCAGAGAAGATCAACGCTATCCGGAGCATGAAGCCCCCGAGTACTCAGAAAGACGTCCAGAAGCTCACCGGTTGTATGGCGGCATTGAGCCGTTTTGTCTCTAGACTCGGCGAACAAGGTATGCCTTTTTTCAGGTTACTGAAGAAGACCGATGATTTCCAATGGACCACTGAGGCCCAGAAAGCTTTCGAAGACTTCAAGGAGTTCCTCACGACGCCACCCGTATTGGCATCACCGCACCCTCAAGAACCCCTGTTGCTCTACGTGTCCGCAACTCACCAGGTGGTCAGCACGGTATTGGTCGTCGAGCGTGAGGAAGAAGGCCGTACCCAAAAGGTTCAACGGCCAATCTACTTCGTCAGCGAGGTGCTGGCAGGAGCCAAAACCCGCTATCCTCAGGTACAAAAATTGTTATATGGAGTTTTAATCACTGCTAGGAAGCTAGCCCATTATTTTTAGGGTCACTCGGTCACCGTCGTCACGTCCTTTCCACTCGGTGATGTCATCCACAACCGGGAGGTTACTGGACGCATCGCGAAGTGGGCACTGGAGTTGATGCCGCTGGACATAGCTTTCAAGGCGAGGACGTCTATAAAGTCTCAAGTCCTGGCGGATTTCGTAGCCGAGTGGACCGAACAACAAGAAGATGTACCTAGAGAAGATTTGCAGTACTGGACCATGCACTTCGACGGATCCAAAAGAGTCACCGGCTTGGGAGCGGGAGTTGTGCTGATTTCCCCGACTGGGGAGAGGCTATGGTATGTCCTTCACATCCACTTTCCCGCCTCACACAACGTCGCCTAGTATGAAGCCCTCCTTCACGGCCTATGACTTGCTGTTTCACTCGGGATACGACGGATGATTGTGCGAGGAGATTCCCAGTTGGTGGTTAACCAGGTGATGAAGGACTGGTCCTGTTTGAACGAGACCATGGAGGCCTACCGACAGGAAGTTCACAAGCTTGAAGACAAGTTTGACGGATTGGAGTTATCCCATGTCTTGAGACATAATAACGAAGCGGCAGATTAGTTGGCACAGTTTGGGTCCAAGCGCGAGGCAGCCCCGACTGACGTTTTTGTGGAACATCTCTATGAGCCGACTGTTGCCAAAGTACTAACCTCTGATGAAGGAGTTACCAGCCAGGTCGCCATGCTCGACGCTGATTGGAGGACACCGTTCATCAAGTTTTTAACTCAGCAAGAGCTGCCGGGTGCCCGGGATGATGCGGAACGAGTCCGACGTCGTAGTCAAGGCTATGTCATGGTTGACTCAGAGCTATACAAGATAAGCCCCTCTGGAGTTTTGATGAGATGCGTCACGTCAGAAGAAGGACGACAATTATTACAAGATATTCACTCAGGCATCTGCGGCAGTCATGCCGTGGCGCGCACTCTGGTGGGCAAGGCTTACAAACAAGGATTCTTGTGGCTCACGGCGGTCACCGATGCAGATAAGGGAGTTCGCACGTGTGAAGGTTGTCAATTCTTCGCTCGGCAGAGCCACGTTCCAACTCAAGATCTCCAAACAATTCCCTTATCATGGCCTTTCGCCGTGTGGGGCTTGGACATGGTGGGTCCGTTCAAGAAGGCGCCAGGTGGATTCACGCATCTGTTCGTCGCGGTTGATAAGTTTTCCAAGTGGATCGAGGCTAAGCCGGTTGCTACGATAACTACGGACAAGGCACGAGACTTTATTCTAAACATCGTGCATCGGTTTGGTGTCCCGAACAGAATTATAACTGACAATGGGACTCAATTCACTGGAGGCGTTTTTAAGGAGTTCTGCGAAGACTTCGGTATTAAGATTTGCTACGCACCGGTGGCGCACCCCAAGAGCAACGGACAAGTTGAACGAGCTAATGGTATGGTTCTTCAGGGTATCAAAGCCCGAGTGTTTGACAGACTATGACCGTACGCCGGAAGATGGGTTCAAGAGTTGCCTTCGGTATTATGGTCATTGCGGACTACACCCAGTCAGGCTACCGGCCAATCTCCTTTCTTCTTGGTTTACGGAGCAGAAGCAATGTTGCCGAGTGAGATGGAGTACGAGTCTCTTCGTATTCGTAGCTTCGATGACGAGCGTTACGACCAAGACAGAGTTGATGACCTCACCCGACTGGAGGAAGCCCGCGAAGCCGCATTGATTCAGTCGGCACGGTATCTTCAAGGACTTCGGCGCTACCATAACCGCAATGTTCGGTCACGAGCCTTCATTGTTGGAGATATGGTTCTACGCAAGATCCAAACTACCAAAGATCGCCACAAGCTATCTCCACTATGGGAAGGGCCCTACATAATCGCTGAGGTGACTCGGCCAGGAGCATATCGTCTAAAGCGTGAAGATGGGACCATGGTGGAGAACTCCTGGAACATTGAGCATCTTCGTCGATATTATACTTAGGCATTTTTTGTCTCTATGTTCTTCTCGACTGCCAACTTCAAGCAGGATGACCTCTTGGGTTGTCAGTCGGGGGCTATACATATATCAATAAAGCATTATTTTCTTTGATAACTTGTTCATATTTAGTTTATCATTGTTTAGTGTTTTGGTTCGAGTCCAATAGATAAGGACTGAGAATTTTTGATGGCTTAATCAAGCTTAGGCTTGGTGACAGTCAGACGAAAATTCTTAAGAAATTATATATGAAGACTCGGATCATGGCATTAACATAAATAAGCTATATATTTACAAGTCAACATTACAGCGAGTCATATACATCAAGACAAGTCAGCTACTCCTGGAAGTTTGCGGCTACATCACCAGCTACCTTTTTCGCCGACTCCTGTGCTTCACTTATGAGCTCCAGGGCTCGCTCATCTGAGGTGCCAGCTTCAAAGCCATCTCCGATAGAGTCCACGTCTATCCGGGGATAGAGTGATTTCGTCTGCGCAAGAGCGAAGCTTGCACCCATGACGGCTGCGTCAGAGATATTCTCCATATATTTAGCCGGGGCCGTCCTGAGTTTATCAAAGATTTCTACGACATCCAATGAGCTCGTCATGAGTCCATGTTTATATAGTGCTGACAAGATCGGCGTGGCAGCATTGGCGATGTCATCCCTTACACTTTCAGCCCTTCGGACTCTTTCGGCGAAGACATCAAATTGTGCTTAGGATTTGACCTTATAAGCTACAAGAGGGATATGATTACATAAATATTCAAGACCGAGCGAGTTACGGAGTGCTATCTCAAAAGGCTTACCTTCAAATTCTTCCATGATTTTCTCATTGTCAGACTCCAGCTTGGCTTTATTGGTGCTTGTTTTCTTCAGCTGGGCCTTGAGGGAGTCAATTTCAGATAAATTTGCTACAACATGAAGGTTTGCAAGCATCAGGATCAAAACAGATTATATGCAAAGACAGAGCAAGTACAAAGGTGGTTTGGCTTACTCCCGATTGAGCCACGGAGTTCCAAGTTCTCATCTCGGAGCTTCGCGATTTCTGCCCGCAAGACAACCTCTCGAGCTGCAGCTTCTTCTCTGGCGGCCTTGAGGTCTTGGTGAACGTTTTCCAGAGAATTTACATGGGGAACCAGCTTCTCGAGAGTGTCTGATTTGGCCATTGAGCGACAATATATTCTCTGCATAAGGGGATGAAGATAGTCAACCACATTAGACGACGATAAGACAAAGAGGAGATATACTTACATTCATTAGCCGGGTCGCTTCGTTGAGGCTGGCCACGAGCATGTCGTGTTCTTCATTTTCCTTTTGCTTATTTAACACGATGCCTTGCTTTATGCCTTGGGCATCGTGCCACTCGATCTTGATAGGAGGGACCGAGTCAGTTGAAGACTTCAGTCGGGCGATTTCCTCCTCTTCGGCTGATTGATCTAGAGAAGATGAATGAAGAAAGAAGTGAGAAATATGATGAAGACAAGATTCTGGCGATTATTGAGAGATTTACTTGTTTTAGGAGCCGGATCCTCGGATGGTGCCTCTTGACCGTGCGAGCCCTGTGGATTTTCGTCCGGCTGGTTTCCAGTCGGGGCATCTTGACTAGCAGTCGGGGGCTGTTCTTCTTCGGCCGACTGGTTTCCAGCTGGGAAGACTTGGCTGGCAGTCGGTGGCTCAGCCTCAGGAGCGTTTTTGCCTAAGGATTCTGCCCCAGGAGCATCCTCACTCGGGACAGGGTCTTGTGGTTCTAGTTCTGCAGGCCTTGGCTTTTCTGACGCTGTAGATGGGGTTGTGTTTTCAGCCTGCCCGGTGAGATCTATATCTTGAGGTTTCCTGCAAGAAAGAAGATAAAGACAATTGAGTTGGAAGTGAAAAAGATTTTTAACAAAAAGCTGACTCTGGTTGTGTAAGATACCTATTGGACCTCCTGATTTTAGGAGTGGACCTGGCTGTTGGTTTCGGAGGACTTATGTTAGATTGTGGAATCTGGACTTCTTCATCATCCGAGCCATCAACGACCAGTCTCCTTTTACTCACTTGCCTACTAACATCTTCGTCGGCGGCAGCCCTCTTCTCTTGAGGCTCAACCTTGATTTTGGGGCCGCTGGTTGGTTTTTTGGCAACAGGCCGAGTTGGCATATCGTCATGATACACCTTGTATGGTTTAGAAATAATAAGAGCGTTTGCCTGCAAGTAGAGTTTTTGAGATATATTGAAGGATGTGCGCAAGATTGAAAGAGTTTTGAAGACCCGAGTCGACTTACAGGAGGAGGAGGTCGGAATAGGTTGAACGGAGGAACCGGCATCTTGTGGCTGCGATCTACTGTGATTACAGAGGAGAAAATCTTGTACATGCGAGTGCACAAGGCCTGGTAACTCAGAGCATCGCAGTCCTCCCGATTGGGGTCGCTTTCACCCTCATACTCGAACGCTGGTTTAGATCTTTCCTTGATGGGAGCCAGTCGGTTCTTGATAAAGTGCCAGGTGATTTGTTCTCCTTAGAGGCCTTTCTTCTTCATTTCAAGAATATTGGCCAGGAGGTTATTCGCTTCTACCCAATCTTGGTTCTCCGGCATAGTGCTCCAGTTCGCTCTTTGGATCGGTGGAAGGCTGACGAAGTCGGGCAAACCGGGATGGGGGTTCGAGATATAGAACCAGTTTGCGTGCCAGCCCTTGTTGGAGGATTTCAAGGGGAGAGAGAAGTAGTCTCTGCGGTGAGTCCCGCGGAGTTGAAAGCCAGCACCGCCGACGACGCAGGGGTCATCCTTGTTTGGGTGTGGTTTGACATAGAACATGTGGCGAAAAAGATTGAAATGGGGGAGAATGCCTAGAAATGCTTCACACACATGGATAAATATTGCAATGTGAAGGACAGAATTGGGATTTAAGTGATAGATTTGAAGGCCGTAGTATTCGAGGATACCACGGAAGAAGTCGGAAGTGGGAAGACCAAATCCACAATAGAAGAAAGAGGTGAAAACCACAATCTCACCGGTGTTTGGAGTGGGGAACTCCTCGCCAGCCGCCGGACGCCAGCCGATGATTTCTTTGGGCGGAAGAACTCCGTTCTTCACCATTTCCCGCAAGGTCGACTCTTTCACATCCGAGGTAGCCCATTGGTCGAAAGGGATTTCTCTCTCTTCTGCCATGGATGCGAGTTGAGTGGAGTTAGACCTAGCACAGGAAATGGGGATTTTTTGAGGGGATGTTGGCAGCTGGATGCGGATGATGGATTGTGGTGGAACTTGAGTTCTTTGATGGATGATTTTGCGTGAGCACGAGTTCTCGAATTCCTCAGCGCGGCTGATGAACAGGAACGCGAAAAAGGGAAAAATTTTGGGAAGATGAAGCGGCAGAGACGACGCTGGCGCTTCGAGAAAGATTTTAGGGTTTTTTGCTGGGTTTTCTCGTATTTGGGCCGAGCCCATGAGAAACTTGCGGCCCATCTTATAAGTATGGCTTGACATATGTCCATGAGGACTTAAGCAAATTTGCTCTGGCAATATGCGTATGTCTCATTGCCCGATGACTTTAAAATCCTTTCATACGGCAGTTACACAACTTGTTGAAGGTTGGTACGATGCAACTTGGAAGGTGACAAACAGTAAAGTTTTTTATAACTGTCCTGGTAACTTTTTTTTTATAGGTTGCAGGAGCTGTTTGGTTTTTTATAAAGCATTTGATTTTTTTTTATCAATGCTGATTTGCCACCTTGGTGTGCTCTTTTTATCAAGACCAATATTATGGCAAGAGTTATTTAATATTTTGGTCGTGTTTTTCAGATGACTGATAAATTTATTAATTCATATTTTTTATTCATGAGAATTGATTGAGCTGTATGTTCCGGGACGACTCGGGCACAATGACTCGGATAAGCATGAGCTTGCCGAGTGCTCGAATTTTTTGCCCCTGAGGGTCGGCTGAGTATTTTGTTCTGAGATGACTCAGGTAAATTGACTCGGATAAGCATGAGCTTGCCGAGTGGTTGGATTCATTATACACTATACCTTGATTATAAGGTTATGTGTTATATGATCTTTTATAATAAGCTCG